>CM076582.1:989875746-990371984 GCA_034641835.2 Pinus albicaulis
CCACTCTGAGCACTGACAAGCATCCGGGTTATGCAACTTAAGATAGATTGAAAAAATAAGAATAACAAATTTTTGCAAAAATTTTCAATTTTTTTGGCATAAATACACATGTTACCTCATATTTGGTTCATTGTGACTTGCTAATTTGGAAAAAAGAGCTCTGGAGAAAAAAACTTCTTTCGTCAACACAGAAGCAATCGACCGTCAAACTTCACCAAACTAGTCAGGTAAGCTCTTAATCCATCTTTGTTATCAATTTTTTCCATTCATAGGGTAAAAATTCGGAAATTTCACTGTAGAAATATTTTTTTTTAAATGTAGCTTTGCGCATACGCGGGTTTGTATGGAACAAACCGCGTATATACGCGACTGTGTACAGAGTAAGTCGCGTATGTGCAACCCAAAATGAAAAAATGCGTTTCTAATGAAAAAATTAATGATTTTTCTCAAGATGACTATATCTTGGAGGGAACGTGAGCACAGTGCTATTGGAAATGAAGTTATGCAAGACCAACAGTCGCTCAATGTCCTCCGAAATTGTGGATTGCTCAAATTTTTCAAAATGCCAAATATGAAGAGTAATGTCCGATTGCTCGAAATGCTAGTAAATTATTCGGAACCGGAAGAGGATTGCTTCATAATAGATCGAATGCCCATACATATAGAGGTAGAAGACATCTATTCTATTACTGGACTCTCCCGAAGGGGAGACGCAGTAGATTTGCACGGTAAGCCTTTGGGAGGGCTCATAGTGGATGACTATGTCCATGTCTACTGTATAGAGGGGTCCAAGAAAGTAGGGACCCAAATTGCAATAAAAGACTTAAGAGAGCTGCACATGAAAATTCTCCTTTTTACCATTCGCAGGGTAGCAGGATCTGCTTCCTTGCATCAGGCATCCAGGACACAGATGAGCATAGCAGTAGAATGCTTATTTCACCTATATGATTGGTGCACAACTCTACTAATGAATATGAAGCAACAACTGACCTCAATTAAGAAAGCAAAAATGAAACATTTCGGATATGGGACCATCCTGACGACATTCTTCTTTGAAAATATTCCTGGTCTTTGACCCAGAGTGAGCTCCTCAATCCACAGCCCAAGAGACCCAAGAATTGCTCGGTGGGCTGACCTGATGAAGAGACTGGGGGGAAGTGAAGTTCCCCAAACCACTTGGGATGATGAGTTCTTCCAATGGTGGGCAGAACAATTCATAGCAGTGGAGGACTACCCCTATGCTGGGATGGATTTCCGCGGTGATCCAGACCTCGTCCTTCCACCTGGTGCAGCATGGGGCACAATCGGTAAGATTGCAATTTTTTAATTATATGATTTTTTGGATTTTTTCAATAGATGTGAAAAAATGAAAAATGTTTTTGATTGGATTCAAAATGACTTACAATATTATGATGACCATGATACAGATGTTGGACCAGTCCGTCCTGAGGGCTACCCATGGCATAAGCGCCGCAGAAGCGAGGCGGATACAGTAGACCCAGACATAACCCTCCATGCTGTACAGAGGAACTTGGAGGGGTTAACTCACCAAGTGCCTATGGCTGCAGTGGAAGATCTGCCTGAAGCCATCCAGACACAGGTGGTAGGAGTACCCCGTGACTGGGTACGATTATTCCGCCGAGTCGCTACTATAGTCGTGTTCTATAGGAACACGAATTTTGGGCAGGGACCATAGGAGTAGATAGATATGATTACCGGATGACTGTATATTTTTTGATATTGAACATGATCTGGCATAAGCCCTAATTTTTTGTATGACTTATGGATCCAAATTTTGTATAGTTTTTTTAACACTCTGATGATATATATATACAGTGATTTTTGATGTGATGTGATGAATGTATGAAAAATGCATGATGTTTTTGATGATTAAATTTAATGTATTGAATGATTAATATGCCAATCAATTGCTTGACTAGCTAATGAGTCTGCCATCCAATTGTCAGCTCGAGGAATATGAATGAATGTTAAAAATTGGAATGATCTTTGTAACAAACGTACCCTAAAAAAAAACCGGAGTAAAAATGGATCTCGAACCCGATAAGTATTTTTCAACTGCGACACCACGAGCTGGGAGTCCAAGAAAACTACCAACGAATCAACACCCAAATATATTGCCTCCGAGAGTAGATAAATAACTACAGTGTATTCTGCTATTATTGGAAGCAGGACCAATGAAAACTCCTCTTAACACTAACAGCTTACCGGAAGGATGATGGAGCACCCAAGCCACAGAAGCCAAGTTCTGGGTGTGTCTACTAGCACCATCGTCGAACCCATAATGACTCATGACATTCGACACAACCTGCCAAAGAAGATCAAAAACATCACCATCACATCAAAGACCAAAAAACCAGATATGTACAAAACAAAACTACTATACACAAAAGAAAAATGCCAGGCCGAAGCCTAGGCATAATACTTTTTCAAATAGAGCCCATTTCTGGGCTCAGGCAACTCATTTCCTTCAAAATCAACCAAGGTATATGCTCCTTTTTTAAGGAATTTTTTAACGATAAAGGGGCCATACCACATAGACTTAAATTTTCCTGCGCCCAAGGCATCCTTCTCTTGGGCATAGACCAAAACGAGGTCGCCTTCCGAGAAAACCCTAGGTTTGACTGCCTTATCGTACTGAACTTTGACTCCTTTCTTATGTGCTTCGTTCATCGTGGCGGCATCCCAACCATGCTCATCAAGATGTTCCAGATGAAGGAGACGTTCTTCAAGACTAGAAGTGTCAGGAAGAAGTTCAACAACTAACTTAAGAGAAGGAATCTCACATTCAATGGGAAATATGGATTCCAGCCCGTAAACTAGTTCAAACGGAGTAAAGCCAGTTGCAGTTTTCACTGACGTCCTATATGCCCGAAGTGCAGGATACAACATGATATGCCAGTTGGATCGAGCTTTATCAATCGTCCTTTGAAGAATGGTCTTCAAGGATTTATTCACGGCTTCCACTTGCCCATTGGCCTGAGGATAATACGGAGATGAATGCTCCTGCCTGAAACCTAATTTTAGAGCCAATTCATCCATCATGCTATTCTGAAAATGACTGCCATGATCAGTGACATTCTCTCTAGGAATACCAAAATGAGCAATAACTTGGTTGAAAAGAAAAAGAGCTACTGTCTCACCATCATTCCCAAAAGTAGGCATAGCCTCAACCCACTTCGTAAAGTAGTCTACTACTACAATAATGTACTTGTGACCTTTAGTCGAAGGTGGGTTACAAGTAGTATAATCAATACCCCACTTTGTAAAGGGACCAACAGTAATGACTGGAAAAAGCGGAGCTGGATGAGTGCGCATTTTTTGACTATAAACTTGACACAGATGACACTTTTTGACCCACTCCACACAATCTTTGAAAATCGAAGTCCAAAAGTACCCAGCACGCAAGATTTTTTGGGATGTAGCAAGCCCAGATAAATGACCACCACAAGCTCCACTATGGCAATCATTCAGCACAACCTCAGCTTCTTCGAGAGTTAAGCAACGTCTGAGGATTGAATCAACCCCTCGACGGTATAAAGCATCACCAATAATTAAATAATTTTTAGCCAAGTGACGCAACTTACAGCACTCATCTTTTGAAAAAGTAGAGGGAAACTTCGCAGTCTGAAGATACACAATGATATCTCCATACCATGGATCCTGTGGAGAGATAAGAAACAAATATTCATCCGGGAAGGATTCATCATAAACTATCTCTTCTCCACAAGGAAATTCAGAGATTAATTCCGCGAAAACTAATGATTTCTTGGACTTGGCAAACATAAAATCAAGATCAAATTCCTGCAAAATCACAATCCATCTATTGTATTTTCCCCCAATCACTCGCCTACTGAGAACAAATTGAAATGGATTGGTTGCTACTAAAACATAAGTTTTTCGTAGAAGAATGTAATGTCTGAGTTGCTGCACAGCATGAATAGCTGATAAAGCTAGCTTCTCTATCAGAGTATACCGGAGTTTAGGTCCTACCAAGCCTCGACTAAGATAGTATATAACATGCTCTGCCAGAGCATCGTTCTCCTGAACTAGAACCATACCAATGGTAGACTCTGCTGCTGCAAGATACAAAAGGAAATCCCTACTATATTCAGGTGGACTCAATAAAGGAGCAGAGGTCAATGCTTTTTTCAAAGCATCGAATGAGTGTTGAGCGAAGTCATCCCAAAAGAATGGAACTCCCTTCTTCAACAATCTCATAAATCCTTTGGTAACTTCAACATAATTTACGATAAATCTCCGAAGAAAATTAGCTTTTCCTTGTAGACTTTGAAGTTGACGAATAGACGACGGGGGAGGCAACCGAAGTATTGCCTCAACCTTGAAGGGATCTACCCTAATCCCTTCCGAAGACACAATGAATCCCAATAACCGACCAGATGTAACCGCGAAAACACACTTGTTCGGATTCAACCTAATCTTGTAGAAACGACATCGTTCAAATACTTGACGGAGGTGAGCAAGATGATCAATTCTCTTTCGAGAACGAGCAGCTAAATCATCCAAATACGCCTCGATAATATGTTTGATGTCATGGAAGGCATATGACATGGCCCGCTGAAATGTAGCCCCAGCATTTTTAAGACCAAAAGGCATCTTCTTGTAAGCAAAAGTACCCCAGGGACAAATAAAGGCAGTCTTATGCTGATCTTCAGGATGGATAGTAATCTGATTATATCTGGAGAAACCGTCCATGAAGGAGAAAATCTCGTTACCGGCACACTCATCGATAATCTGATCTATAAATGGTGTGGGGTAATTATCTTTTGGACATGCTTTATTAAGGTCTCTGAAATCAATGCAAACTCGAATTGTTCCTTGTTTCTTATCTACGGGAACAGGGTTCGAAACCCACTCAGTCAAAGGAACAGGGAAAATAAATCCCGCCTTAAGCAGCTTCTCCACCTCGGCTTTGATAGCTGCAGCCTTCCTAGGATTGACCGGATGAAGTTTTTGCCTCACAGGCTTAGCATTTTCGTAAGTCTTGATCTCATGCTGGACAATAGATGGATCTATACCAGGAATTTCCTCATAAGACCAAGCGAATACATCCCTAAACTCTTTAAAGAGATCGGTGTAAATCTGAATCTCTTCAGGGGAACATTCAGCTCCGATGAAGACATTCTCAATAACATTGGGATCCCTGGAAATGTTCACCGGGATAGTTGGATAAATCACAGCCATGTTCCCTTCAGCATATACCTGTGTTGGTGCTAAAGGGTTCAGGACTGGGCGAACAGGACCAGGAGACAAAGGACTTGGAAAACTTGATTCAACTTCGCTCAAATCAGGTAAAAAGTAAGACCGATGATGCAAATCATCCCACGGTCTATCTATACCAGTCATAGCTTCCAGGATGGCCTCTTCAGATGGAAGAGTGGTATCAAGGCAATCCTGGGCAGAAGAAGAACTAAGTGTCCAAGCCGGAGCCCAAGCCGGAGCCACATCGCCATCCAACTCATCCGGAGAAAGAGGAGCTGGAATGGACTCTGCAAAGTCAACAATAGATTGATAAGAAATCTCAGCTGCAGACATCAGAAATGCCATTCCACCCACTTGACCTTCCACTAATGTGGAGGTAGAGGAAGGCAAGGTCCAAGGGTCTGAAAAATAATGAGTTCTGAAGAACTCTCTTCGAATAGGAGCCCTGGAGGATGAAATTTCATTTATATGAACGGTAGGAGGTGGAATATCAAAAGTACCCATCAAAGAAGAATACATTCCAACCCCTAAATTCTCAACAGGCGACTAGGTATTATCCAACTTTGGAATAGTTGAGTCAGTAGATGCATTCAGGTCTACAGGAGAATAGTCCAGTTGATCCACTGTAAAAATCCTCCCTTCGTGAGGGAAACAAATAATCCAAAATAATGAGGATGCAATGGCATCCATCTCATAAATCCAGTTTCACCCCAACAGAAGGTTGTAGTCCAAGCTTGCATCAACTATCTCAACCTCTATATTTACAGCTTTTCCCCCAACACAGATGGGAAAAGCTAGGACAATACCATGCGGTCTGTGAGAATGACCATCAAACACAGTTAGAATATTAGCAGATGGAACAGCTGCGGGAGATCCAATTCCCTTCCAGCATGCGAGAGACATCGCACATGTGGAAGCGCCCTCATCAACGATCGTTCGAAAAATATTGAATTTCCGAAATGACAATTTGATATGAAAAGCCATATGATGGGGGAGTCTCTTTTTAAAATTAGACATATCGAATGTAATCACAAGAGAGTTCTTTGGATCGACATCCCCGATAGCAGTGAGAAGAGCACTGCGCTGAGCAGGACAAGACTGGAGCACCTCAAGAGCTGACATGGCACAAGGACTCTGCACCAGATCTTCTACAATAGAGTAGTTCTAGGCAGCCCTCGCATTTGGATTAATCGTCGTACGCTTGGTAGATGTTTTTGGCATCCGAGGTATAAGCTCAACAGTAGGCCTCGTAATATGAAGCAGCTCAGTACCATCGGGAGCACCCTTGGCTTTCGAAGACTCATCCTCGCCATAATTACAGGATCTCGTGGTGACATCCACGTGAGCACTCATCATGTATATGTTTGATAGAGTTTCCCCTTCTTGGGTGCCCCCAGTGGAAGCCCCAGTATTTTGTTTCACACCAACAACTAGCTGTTTCCCTTGGGAAAAAGGGTTTGTCAGCACAGCCTGAGAACTAGAAGAACCCTGCTGAGCTAACAAGCACTGCACATCCTGAATTTTAGGGAAAAGGTGAGTAAGATGGTCCCCAGCACATAACTTGCATGGAAACTTCACCTTCTTTTTATCCTTTGGACCCTCACCAACATGCTCGTTGGATTTATTTGCATTACCCTTCCCATTCTTGCCCTTTTTCTTATTATTATTCCATCCCTTCTTCTTCCCTTAGGATTGTTGATTTCCTTTGGAGTCAGAAGTCTGAACGAAATTTATTGACAACGATTGAGAAGGCGATGACTCAGCAGGCACAGCCTGACCAGAAGAAGCAGATTGTATAGACAACTGCTGCAATTCACTAAGTAGGTTAGCTGCACCATTATTGATTGACCCAATAAGTCCATCACCATGAGGACCGCGTTTAGTCTTGGATATATCTAATTTGGAGCGAGGAGCATTAGGCAAATATTTATGAAGGACACCAGACTGAGAATATATTAATTCAAGCTGCTGGGCCCTGAAAATAGCCTGTTCCTTAGAAAATACCCCAGACAGGGATACATCCTTAGAAATATCCCACTGCAGAGATTTCAAAAACCATTTCAAAAGGAATTCTCCCAGAATATGAGCTTTAATAAGCCTCTTCCTTCTCCGCCATTCCTGAATATGATAAGAAATGTGGGTTGCATCGTCCTGCTTAAAATTAGCTAGGAGTCCAGTCCCAGCATCATAACGGACATGCAACTGGAAATGATTTAGAAATGTCGTAGCGAGATCTCCAAAAGTAGCAAAACTTCCCCCATTTAACTGAATATACCACTTGGCAGTGTTTCCAGTTAAGGTGCGTTGAAACAATCTCAACCTAATCGAATCCTCGATCAGGGAGTTAGATGAACACCATAAATGGAAAGTGATGATATGATCAGCCGGGTCCTCTCCATTCTTGACTTCAAACTTTGGAATGTATGAAGGTAGTTTGGTAGGAACCGGAGGCCACCCCAGACTATATCGGATCGGATCATTCGTCAATTTCGACAAATCTGGCAAGTTCAACGTTGCCAGAAAAGGTAAGCGAGGAGGAGCCTCGGGATTCCATCCTTGGTGGGATAAATTCCCAACATTCTGAAAAGAATAACCTGGATTTTATGAGGCACCAGGTTG
Source organism: Pinus albicaulis (assembly GCA_034641835.2). Taxonomy (NCBI): domain Eukaryota; kingdom Viridiplantae; phylum Streptophyta; class Pinopsida; order Pinales; family Pinaceae; genus Pinus; species Pinus albicaulis. The sequence goes on from CM076582.1 coordinate 989,883,607, forward strand.
CCAGAAAAAACTCGTAGAAAATGTTGGGCCATAGGACCCAACATTTGGAGAATTACCCCCTCCCAACGTAGAGTTACCAAAGATTGGACCAGTTCCCCCCCCCCCGAAGTCATGAATGAAGAGGAAAGCCCCTGATAGGGGTTTCAAGCATTAGAAAGAGGGGAAAAATTCTAATAAGCACTCGACGAAGGGAAAGAAGCATTCCCTTGTTGGCCAGCGTAAAACTGATTCCCTGTCCTCACTGCTGTAAATATAGGGTTCCAACCACTAAAGGTAGTCGAACTCTGACCTCCAGACCAAGGGTTGAAATTCTGAGTCTGGGAAGTAAAAGGAAAAGACCCTAAGGAAGGATTTGAACTAGGAATATGCCCACTTCCGAAGGGGAACCCTTGAAAATAAGCTGACCCACTAGCCATGGAAGACATGGGTGTAGATGCAGCTGTAGCAGTGGAAAAGGAAAACGAAGGAATCCCACTAGTGGGCATTCCAAAACAAAAGGGACCAGATTGAGAAGCTTTTGCTTGGGTGTGACTAGAGCCAAACACAGCAGTACTAGAAGCAATCGAAGATATAGCAATTGTGCCTCCTCCTTCTACTGAAGTAGGAGTCTGAATGCTTGCAGCACTCACAGCTGAAGCCGCGTTCCCAGTCGTGGCCATCGAAAGGTATGAATAAAATGGAGGATTTTCTGGTCTTTTTGACTTAAGTCCAATGTACTCAACAAAAAACGGATAATCAGGAGGAAGAGGAGATGGAATTGATTCAGAAAGCTGAGATACTTCCTCTACTTCAACTTCTTCTTCTCCCGGAAATAGGACTCTCAAGGTGAGCGGAGCGCTCCTCTCGTAACCAACACCGGAACCAACTACAAAACCTTCAAGCCCTTGTGGAGGATCTCTCTCCACTGCGTCAGATACCACAGGGTGATATTCACCTGCTATATTACTCCTACGCCTTCTTGAAGAAGGCTCAATAGTTTCAGGAGATAACCCCCAAACTCTTCTCGATCGACGAGGCACATGATCAGCCACTTTAACAGATTAATTAGACTCAAGAAAGTATAAATCTAGGAAAGCTAAGAGCAAAGAGCACTCACTACAAAAATCCCTAAGATGCAACCAAGCAAGCAGCCTTCAGGTATTTCCGCTCTGGGTGATTGGGACCGGACACCAAAATACGAGAAAACGAAAAATAGGACCTGCCGAAAGTAGTCTGGGATAATTACGGCCCAGGCTTACTAGCGAAGGTAACAGAAACAGTTACGCTGACCTCCTAACAACAGCCTTTGCCAGTGCAAGTACCCAAGCTTCACCGGGGCACCCTCCAGAAGTACTGCTGGAAGTGATACGACGTCTGCCTCAGGTACCACGGGTATTCCCCCCCGCAGTCACCTGTGTGGAACCTAGGAATGGCAACTAAGGGCACCAATCTGTGTCAACAGCCGGGCGGAACGGTCTTGAGGCAAGATCTGGCAAATCAGAGAGGGGGTATCTCTCTTCTCAGCCTTCACTTCCCCTCGCGCTTGACTCTATGGAGGAGAGCTTTCCCGGTCCACCTAACGGTGTTGGATTTCGCTCATTTAATAAACTTCTATGTTTTAGTTTGAGCGGCCTTGGAGAGTTAACTCTCCAATCACCTAATCCAAGGCCCTACAACCTAGCTAGTTGGTGTATGACACTTAATAAAAAACTTCCTAGTTGTTTTTAAATTAATGTGCTTATTTTAGTTGGTTGTTATATTAAGTCAAGGGACTATGGAAATGAAACTCGTTATGTTTTTATGACGCAGAAAAGAAATTAATGAAAACCAAACTACATGCAGATGCAGTAATTGCCTTTCGATGATAAGAAATTTCTACACGGGTTCTACGAGACTATTTTTTTTTTCTTTTCAGATATCAAACTCACACTCGCAAAATTTATGAAAAATACTACAAATGTTTAAGTGCACCTAATGGAAATTACTAAGAGCATGCTAATTCTAAGATGCAAAAATCTAACAAAGCAAAGAGAAATTTCCACGAATCCCTTAGTTTTATCACTTTTCCAGTTGTCCACAAAGCTAGTTCCCAAATAAGAAACTCTCAGTATAAAGACACCAAAATATGCTCAAAATAAGAGAAAGAAACCAATGAAAATTCCTTTCCCAAATCAAGTCAGAAACCAAAGGCAAGAAATCTCAACAAGGCTTCAAGAGATGAAAAGAAACCAAAACAAAAATTCAAAATAAAAGCAAAGGAAAAACAAAATGTTTTTGAGCTTTTTGAATTTTATAAAAGAAGACTTCAAAGAGACCAAGAAAACTATCCAATCACCAAGCCAAACAATCTCTGAATTTCAAGCAAAAACTTCAACAAAAATGTTGTAAATCTTATAGTGCCACTTAGTAGCAAGATTTATACGAGAAAAAGGAAGACAAGAAACTCAGTGACTCAGCCCAGAAGAATAGCACAATCTTACAACAAATAGAACTTCAAAGACCCAACAATGACTCTTCAAAGATTGCAACAATACCTAGTCAAATGAAATCGAGAAAACCAACCAAAAAGTAGGCAAAAATCAAAGTGCAAAGCAAAAAATAAAGTGAGGAAAGAGCATATGAGCAGAAGCTCTCTGTCCTGATAAAGCAAAACAACCAGGACTCTCCAGAAAGAGATCTTGGTACTCGAACCAGAAATGCAAGCACTAAACAACAAGATTTTCCAAATGAGCCAGTCTTCAATCAAACAAGAGAGAAAAATACCAATAACCACTATCAACACAATCCATAGAGTATAAGGACACTGCAGGAACAAGTCTCCACATGCAGACAAGACCAAAAAGTCAAGAAATCAAAAATTTCAAAATTTTCCCAGGCATACACTACTTGGCAGTTTTTCAACAGGCGTGCATACGCGGCTGTGTCAAAGGAAACATGCGTATACACGACTTCCTTTAACAAAAAATGTGTGTATACGTGTCTGTGTGTAGAAAAACTCGCGTATGGAAAGGTAACTGATGAAAAACAAAAATGATCAAGCCTGGATAAAGAACCATGTCTTCAGTCTGACTGAGAAAAACTAATTGGACTGGAAATAATGATTAAAACTATTGGAAACCTTTAAAACGACTGAAACCACCCAACAGGGGAATCACAAGAATGCGATCCCCAGTGGAGTCGCCAGTTCTGTTTCGGGAAATAACTCCGTAGAGGTTGTTGGGTCAAAAACTCCATAGATCAGGGCATGCTATTCAAGAAGGACTCACACAACCACACTTGTACGCTAAAAACTAGATAACATCGATTTTAGAACTCACCCGTAGATCCTACGTTTGATGTAGATCCCGCGGGGTCCAAACCCCCAGCAACCCTTCTTCCTCTTCAACCTAAAAACCAAGAAGAAACGTGCACGGAAATCTAGTTGTACAGCATATATTTATCCTAAATGTTAGTGAAATCCATGTGAAACATCATATAAACAATAATAAATGCTTAAATAACAATCTTTTCACATATGCAAGAAGATATTAACACATGAATTCGGGAACAAGATGGTTCTTCTTCATTACGAACAACATGTATAGTAATAGAAAGGTGGAGAGATCACCTGAATCCTTCCACGATCTTCGAATAGAACGTCGTCCGGATCCGTCCCGCCCTTGCCTCGCTAAGATTCTTCCAATACTTGTGCACCCGAGATGACATATAAGCTGTTGGGAAAAATACTGGAAGAGGGGGGGCGTGAATCAGTATTTAGGACTTACTCAAATCTTTTTACTTTTCCACTCTCTAAAACCCATATGCTACTTTGCTAAAGCCAACTAGCATATACACGCGGATATCCTTCATAAAACTCGCGTATACACAGAGATCTAATTATGCCATTAATTCTTCACTTATATCATTCCATCATTCATTAATTAGATGTTCAATAAACAGTAAACATGTACAGTAAGAACAGAGTAAGTCATCACACATAAGCAACACACATGAACACCAGGATTTTAGGTGGAAACCCAAGTCGGGAGAAAACCACCACTGCCGTTGTCTCAGCCTTCAATATTTTATTATAGAGAAAACATCTTACAACATATGTGCTGGCGCAGCCTCCTACCAGCACGCAGGCACCCACCTGCGCTCGTTTACCAGCCTCTCCTGGAAGGGAGCTATGACCCCCTTCTCTCGTTTACCAGCCTCACCTGGAAGGGAGCTCCGACCCCCTGATCTCGTTTACCAGCCTCACCTGGAAGGGAGCTACAACCCCCTGACGGAAGGCTACAACCCTCAGCACCACCATGGACCACGTTTCATCAATTTTCACACTGGATCCAAAGCTTCCTTTAGAACACAACTTGCAGGCCACGTTTCATCATATTTTCAGACTGGATGCACTCCATACATTAAAGCTCAAACATACATTAAAACAGATACTGATCAATTCAGATAACCCAGACAGATAGCAGTAACACAACATAACATATCAGACATTTCATACTTCATACTTCAGCAAACCCTAGTTCTTCATACGCGCTTTCCTTTCACTGATCCTGCATATATACGCGCCTTCGACCATACAAACCCGCGTATACTTCTGTACATATTACAGAGCTAATTTTACTGCCCATATGCGCTTTATCTTCAGAAAACCTGCGTATATACGCGCTTACTCTGCGGCGAACTACCGTATAGTTCTTCAGACATTTAGGTTATTGCAATTCTTCAGAACAGATACATTACTCAGATTTTACCCTTTACTTCAGACAGATGTTCGCCTCATCTCAGATCTAATCATTCCATAAACAGATCTAGAAAATACAAATACATTCCAGATCTAGATTCCCTTCTTCATCATTTCTTCATTGGTGCATCATACATTTAGATCTTTCATTCAACTGTAACCCTTTCCATTCAGATCTACTTCAGAGAGAAGTATTCATTCAAGCTCAAACTTCTTGCACACACCTTGCACAATGATTTTCTTCTCTTTATATAGGTTTACCCTTTATCAATACCATGAGCCAAAACCACATTACTTTCGATGGTATTCCTGGACGGGGTCACATAGACGAATCATTACTCAATACAATGGGTCAATACCATGGTGGTTACCCCTGGTTTTACATATTTAGAGCGCTTTTTCCCATACGCGACTTGGCATGTTATTTACCACGTGCATACGCTACTTTGTCTAGACAAATCCGCGTATGCCTTGAGACATACTATTTTCATCAGGTTCTAGCACATACTGATATTCCTTCCATCATTACCTTCTGTACTCATTGTATATACATCAGATTTACATCATTTAACAAGTTCATCAAGACATATTCCATCAGGGACAACTTCATCAAGTAGGTTGCCATCATCTTCATCAAGTGGGTTGCCATCAAGGACAACACCCAGCATCATATTGCCAACATAAGCTTATGAACATCTCCAGGAAACAAGGGTTTCCTGTAATAAACTGGGAAGTGCAGGAGGCACGGGAAATCAGACTTTAATTGGGGCTCCAACAGAGTATAATATCTATAGTTTCTCTCTCTCCCTTAGGCCATGCATGTGAGGGTCTTTTATACTCCCTCAAAGTAGTTTCAATCAGTTGGACACAGTTGGACACGAGCTGGGGTGGTTGAATTACTGGAATAACCATCAACCCAGCCTCAAAAATAGGGAATTTTATATATTTTTTAATGATTTTAATTGCATACGCGGGAAAGTATCTCTGGACTCGCGTATACACGCGGAAAATTCTGGGCATACCCGCGTATGGGATTTGAAACACTGTTTTTTATGAACTTTTATCCAAGTCTATGGGAATGGGTGCCTAAGGCCAAAAAGACAATCATGAATCACATGAAGGTGAAAAATGATGCTATAACATTGGGTAGGCTGGGATGATTTAAACATGTACTTCTGGATTTCTAACTTATGAAGTCTATTCAGGGGTGCGAAATCTAGAAGTTCCTTAAATTCATGTCTTTTTTTGTTGTACTTGGAGATTTTGTGTGAATTTCTCCCATTATTTATCTAGATCATTTACTATGATTGTCTATGTTGAACCTCTGTAGAATCAATTTCCAATTGTTCTTTAGCCAAGGTCTCTTTGGTTCTTTCTCCATTATCTTTCTTTGTATCTTTCTCAAGACTTTCCTTAGGGCTTTCTTCATGATTGTGAGATTGATGTTGAGAAATTTTTGAACCTTGAATTGACTTATCTAGAGATTCTTGATCAGAATTGTCATCAAAATTCTCTTCTAGGCTTACACTGGGAGTAGGATCTCTTGTTTCGACAATTTGAAATAGGTCCAATCGGGCCCTCGTCAATATTTTATTCCTATAAATATGAAAAATATTGAGGTAAAATGAGGTTAATTTGATTGATGCCAAATGTAATACCTATCATAATGTCTCAACCTTTTCAAATATATCACCAAATTCATCTTCTCGTGAATGAACTGTTTGGTTTTAACCATAGCAGTATAGTCTTGGGCGACTTTGTTGGGATCATATTGTCTTCCTGGCATAATATCTAGATTCAAGTACACAATATTTTGTATCTCTTTTAACCACGTGTCCAAAATAAATTAATGCAAAATAACCACATTGCACTAGAAAGAATGGCCAAATAGTTTTCTTCATGTCTTTCAGGGTTTTGGTAATACCTTTCCCTACTGTTTGATATGTAATTTCTCTTACCAGTAACTTATCTGGAACATAATAAGGAAGAACATGAGGAGGTGGAATACTCCCAAAAACTCTGATAGAACTAAATGTTTCTTCACCAAACTATCCTACCACCAGCAAGATGTCTATCTTTGCTTCTTCTAAAACTCTGAAGGCTTTTACATCAAAAATGGTTTGAGAGATTGGCAACATAATACTTTGAAAAATCCTATAAAAATGGGGGAGAATTGGAATTCCCACAAAACATTTCGATACACATGGATAAGAGTAGGATCTTTGAGATTCCAATTCGAGCCCATATTAGGTAATATTTAACAGAAAAAATAATCATCCATTATGTATTCACTCATAAAAAAGGGAGGGATAACCTGAGTAGAGAAAACTCTTTTGTGTTTATACTATGTAATGGCCATAGCCAAATTGTCAATAATGTTACTCCAATTCATAATTGTGGCATTAAAAATTGTATCAATAAATGAAACTCATTCCATAGAAAACTTGGTTCTGTCAGCTTTTCCAAAAATCCTACACATCATAGTAACTACATAACTATGTGGGGCTGATAAGGGTGCAATTGGCTACATACCAGTTTTATTCCATTTGAATTTGTTGGAACCATAAATCCAAGTCTGCATGACATATATCGAGTCTTAATTTTCTTTTTTGAACTTCTCAATGAAAGTTTTATCATAGGACTTTTGAGGTTCTGGCCGATGATACATTCTGCATAAATTGTTTGAGGTAAATGACCCCATGACTTCCTTTCTTGAACTCCTCAATATCCTATCTGCGAGATCTAAATTGTCAATAATCCACTTCACTATATCCATGTATGAAAATATTTTAGGTCTCGCAGCAATTTTGTGTAGGATAGAACATGCTGCTTCAAAATAGGAAGCTTCAGATTAGACTTTACCGTAGCTCGTTGCTCCAATTTCCAGTACCTTTGGATCTTCATCCTCTAGTAGATTATACATAGCTTTCCATGATGTAGTTCTACCATATTTTTTGCATGTAGTATCACTAAAGAGTGGATGCATGTCTGAGTGTTCAAATGCATAAGCCTTGACTGTCTTTTTTCCTTTCTTAGTCATTATTGAGCATTGTTTCCTGATATTTGAACAATAGATGATAACAGAATGAACGTAAATAAAATATGAGAGTATAAATTCAATTAAACCAGTAAATTCAATAATGATGTAACTTTCATTGCAAACACGAGTAAACAGATAAAAATATTCTTGAGCCTTTGAAAGAGTAAATTCAATTGATTTTTATAAATTATGCATTATGGCCTACGTGTGATTCCTTTCAAGTCTTCTTAAAGCATCACATCGCAAATCCCGAATGATATTTCAAATTAATATGACTTAAGTGTGATGTCGATGTTGTGATTGAGATAAATCACAGTATTACAATATAATAAATTTTCCATTGTAATATCTTGCAATATCGCAATAACATGGAATCGCAATATCTCAATCTTGATATATCACAATGTCATAGTATCACAACCCTGCAAGGTAAGGGTCATGTTATTTAAAAAGCGGTTTATGTTTTGCAATTTTCGATGCACGATATATTAATTAACCTTTTGAGAGGATTTTCCTTATGCGAAAGATTGTTTCATTGAGATAAGCGATTTATAGACTTTAAAAAATATTTCAAGGCATTTTAATCTATAAATAACTCAACACTACATTTGGTCTTATAAATGGGTTTTATTGATCTTGTTTCGCAGATTTTGACTTATGATTAATATGTGTTACTTTTGGATTATGCCCTTGCAATAACGTGAGAAGTGCTTAGACCTAAGTGACTTATCTTAATGGCTTAACATTATCTAATTGAAAATTGTTACTTGCTAAGACTTTTGGAAAAAATTTAAAGGGTCCCCATTTATTATTACAATATTAATTATTATAAAAAATAAATGGGGGGTTTGTTGAATAATACAACAAAATCGAGTCTGAAAATTTTATTTGGAAAATGTAACATGTTTGAATCCTTCTCTCTATATAATTCAAAATGAAATTTTGAGTTTGTGCATCAAGTTATCTCTATGAATATAGGATTGACCTGGTTATTCAAATAATATAAGGACAATCTACTTTACTAAAATTCGACCCAATTGACTTGAAATTTGACCTCTCTGTTATTGTATGTTTTCATATCTGAAATGTTTTTTAATGCTAAAATACAAAAAATGGTCAAATTCATACAATGACTGGAATGATTGAGTGATGTGAGCCTTAGGGTAAGACACGTTTTTCTATCTAAGTAAAGTTCTACAAGGGAAATTCTAAGTCAAATTTTATTGATCCAAGTAATGGATAGGAAGTTTCTAATTGAAAATGATGTCAAAAAAATTCCTTCAAATATTAAGGCTTGGAACTTTTTTTAAGCCTTAAATTCTAAAGGATTAAAAGCTTATATATTTTATTGACAACCTTGATTATATTACATAAGGAAATACTATTTTTATAGTGATATAATATTTTTAGTGATCATTGCAAGGATGATAGAACATATTAAGAGGTCAAAATTACTATTCAAAGCTTAAAGGCTAATCCCTAGAGTATGTGATATTTAAAATGATAAATAAGGATGCAATGATGTAAATATTGAAAATAGAGAATGATGAAGATAAACGTTACACATTTAGGGTTCGTAAACATTTGATTGAACTTGAAGAATTATTATTAGGGTTTGAAGATAAAACCATATATATAAAAATTGTAAACCCTATAAATCATTTATTACCCTTAGAGAGTTAAAAAGGGTTGATAAATATTTCGGCTTACAAACTCATTGCTTCTGCTTGAAAGAAGAAAACCTAGCTCCTAGAAGATTTGACGTTATGATTATGGAGTTGGTTTGCAGGTTCGATTAAACAAGATTAAAGATGAAAATGGAGTTGTCATGATCTCAAAATATAAGTATATTGTATCTATTTTATTTTTTTAATCATTATTAAAATTGAATTATTTGTGAACCCTAGGTAGGGTTTGGATAATAAAATCTAAATTATGACCACCTAAAAAATAGTAACTCCTTAATGATGTTAATGATAAAAAACTCTTGATGGTGTAGATTCCTTGATGATAATATGGACTCCTTGACGATATATATAAAATATAATTCTTGATGATGATGTGGGTTACTTGATAATGACGTGGATAAGGTGAATTCCTTAATGATGATGTGGACTTCTTGTTGACAACATGACTGAAGTTATCTCCTTGATGATGTAGACAATGTTGACTGCATTTGAAATGGTTAAGATAAAGATGGAGTTATCACACTCACAAGAGATAAGTACTTTCTTAACTATTTATATCATTATTATTGTCTTGTATTTATAAGTCCTGCTTGGTTTTATTTTTTGTTCCATGGTCTCCTAGTAAGAATCGTAGGTACATGATGAAGTATGTCTAGGCTATGGAAATCATTGAAAATATGTAAGAATACAGTGACAAAAAGACCCATGATTGGATGAGCCTTTGGACTCAGAGAGAATATACAAGATAAATCTAATTAAATAATGTCTTAATCCATGATGTGAATATAGTTTGATGTCTTGATGATTAATATTGACCCAAATTTTAGATAGAAGAGCTAATGATTTTTCTCCTATGTGTTTTTGATGTGTTTTTGATAAGAAATTTGATCATCTTTGTCCATTGTATGAGGGATTTGATTGAAGAATTGTAAGATTAAGAGTATAGCACAATATTAGTGAAATCTAGATGAGGTTGTGAAATAATGGACTCTGAGTCCATGGACGCACGCTTGAGGAAAAAATTAAATAAGTTGCTTGATTTGCTGAACCATGCAATGAATGAAATTTCTAAATCTATATGGATTGGGTGTATTCTAGAATTTGTGTTGGTATGAATGATGTAAATGGTCGTTCTACTTATAACATGATTGAAGCTTATTTGTGAAATTGGTTGCTATCTATTTGATCTTTTGTTAGTTTTGACTATGGCATCCTTTCATGGTGAGAAGGTTGTTGATATTAGCTTATGTAAGAAGAAATTTTTTCTCGACTGGATTTTACTATGGCACACTTTTTTATTAATGAGCTGGTTTTTAATATTTACTTCAATGAGAAGCAACTTATTAGCTGCTAGATTCAACTATGGAACACTTTTCTATTTGTTAGTATGAAATTTCTTCGAAGGTGTACCAAAAATATCTCACTTAAGTCACGAGTAAATAATGACCCTAACAAAAAATTTGGCTTCTTATACTTTATATCCGAGAAAAATATGTGAGAAAAAGCTGCAAAGATGTACGAAAATCTAAAAGAAAAAATAGTAGAAATAAACCAAATGTAATATCCGAGTCTTGGAAAAGATTTAAAAGAAAAATATTTTATTAATGATACCTAACGAAGGATATTATAAAGGGTCATAAGTCCCCCTTAATGGGATGGGTGCTTTGATGTCCTCGTCGCGTCAGTATTCAGATCTTCCTCTCCCAATGTTTGAAAACCCAAACAATGTAGAACTAAAAAATGGGAGCTTGAATGGCATGTGACGATAATGGTGACGACGATAATGATCATGGAGAGAAACAAACAAAAAACCCTCTTGTTTATAGAAAATTATTCAGTTGATCTCAAAAATTGAGAATAATAAAACATTATTGATCAAATTATAGATCTAACTGCTTGGAATACTTTATAATATTTATGGAGAGGTAAAAGATATTTTAAATAATTAAATATATTGATTTAGAAATAATCAACAAATAAAATGATGTATTCATTATTTTAGGAAGAATAAGAAAGGTGTGAAATGAAATAATTATTAAATAATGATTTAATAATTATTTCAAGGACGGAGTTAAAGAAAAGTAAATTAATTATGATTCATTTAATTATTCCTAGATGATTTAGTCAAATGTGAGAAAGAATAATTATCAAACAATGATATGATAATTATTATAGAGAGAATTAAACAAATAATGGTATATTTCATTATTCTCATGGGTTTTAATTGAAAATAACTTAATATAAATGGTTTATTAAATTATTTCTTATAGTGAAAGTGATTTTAATATGGTAAAATTAAATTCACATGGTGATTTTGATCTAGCTAGTTAGAAACGGCTAAGTGATCATTTTTTGGTGATAACAATATTGATGACAAGGTTGTTGATATGTGCTTCTGTGAGAAGCCACTTATCTTCTGCTGGATTCAACTATGGCACACTTTTTTTTATTGATGAGAAGGTTGTTGATATTGTATTTTGTAATAAGTCACTTATTTTCTATTGTATTCAACCATGATTTAGAATGTTTTCTTCTGTGAGAAGCCTCCGCTAAATTTTTATGAATAACTGGATATTTTTTCCTATTGGAATGTTGAAATCCACCATTGCTACATCTGTATTGTTGAGCTATTTGATGTTGTTTATGTGAGAATACTGGAATGGATAAGAATATATTTTGAGAGGGAGCATTGGTTATTAGCATCATGAATCTTCCTTAGGGTGTGGCTGTGAGACCTATGTCTTGTTTAGGAAGATTGTCACTCATGTAGGCTGTGGGCTAGGAGACCATTGAGTCTGGTGGGGGAACTTGGTTATGTGGCATTGATTTTGTGATCTCTCCCTTAGGAATTTGTTGTGAGACCTATGTATTGTTTAGGTATATTGATCTTAAGTTGCCTTCCTTAGGCTACAATTGTGAAGCCCTTATTTGGTCAGGAAGGATGATTTCTCTCCCTTAGATCGTGGATCCTTATAATATATAGTCAGTGATTGAGAAAGGGATTATTTCCTTACGTTGTGGTTGTGAGACCTGTGGATTGGTCAGGGAGGCGGATCCTATGCATATGAGTATGGCCCCATGAATTATATTGATTGATGGTACATATTTTGTTTTATCTTTCCTTATGATGAGATTTTTGATCTATCCCTTAAGTTGTTGTTGTGAGATATATGGATCAGTTGAGGAGATTGAACCTTATAGAGACATAGACTTGTATTTGTGATCTGTTCTTTAGTTTTTGGTTCATATCTATGATTATTCAGGAAGATTTACCTTAAGAGGGAGAATGAAAAATACATCCCTGGCTAATAGGGAGTCTTTGAAAATATGGTAGCCATGGTCAACATTTTCATCATGAAGAAAAATTGAAATTTTGGACTTCTTTTTCTTCCACCAAAATATTCAAGTTAGCCTTATTTTATTTCGAGTTGGTTAGGCCCTTAAGAGGCTCCCATTCGACCGCCTTGGAAGTATATATAAAGGAGAGGTTTCCTCATTTTATACATCAATTTTGTCTTGATTCTCCGTAATCCAATGAATTTTCGAAGGAGAAAATGAGGGTTGAAAATCTAATGGAGGGCATGGCACTTGGTTTGATATTTGCTCTTGGTTCTTGGTTACTAGTTTTGATACTATCTTTCTATGGTTATTTATAATGTATTATTTAATTTGAAAGTTTCTCTCTCATAAGAAAAAAATTATCTTGGTTTTACCCTTGTGGGCTTTTCCCTAGTCTCAGGCCTAAATTTTTTGTGTCTCTTGTCATATTGTATCATGGTTATATTTATTGATATTTCATGTTTTATGGTTGAAATTGTCTTCTGTGTAACTGTTTAATGATATTGAAATGTTATTAATGCTAACTAATCTTTGAAAGAAGTCATCTTTTTAAGGAAAATATTTCTAGTTTGTGTGCCTTATAAATTTCAAAAATTGCGAGTTACATGATTTTCTACGAATGAATTTCTTCAAAAACGTCCAAATTCCATATTACATAGAAAAACATAGACGAGTTTAGAATTTGGAACTTTCTTGAGATTCCTATTACTTAGCAAGGGGGAGCTTGGTTCTTCAATCTCGATAGGATATTTGTGATGAAAGATAGATTCCTCTTCAATAGGTCCTGATTGAAGAAAGAGATTGTTGGATGCTAAGGAGGGAGTACCCATATGATGATTAAAAAAGAAAGGCCCAAGTTGAATGCGTTATCCTTTAATCTTTTTATTTTTGTATTGTTATTTAGTTGAAAAGGTTACATGTTCATGCATTTGTGAGAGGAATTTTCCATCTCTATTTTTTTTTGCGAGATTGTAATTAGTGCATTGTTTGTTTGGCTTGTTCATGTCCTCCTATCGATGCAACACATTTTTCTTATTTATTTTGCTACTATATTTCCCCTTTAAAAGTTATCAGACACTCATAAACCAAATTAATCCAAATGGGCACTAGAAAGATCAAGGAAATCATATCGAGAATGACTAAAGCTGAAGCCGAGGACCAAATTTTTAATATAAAGTTAAGAATCCAAATAGGAATGATGTTATTTAGATATGAAATAAATATCATTAGTTCTTTTAAAAACCATATAAATATACCAAATGTCCAGAAGCTTCCTGATCCAAGAATAACCAAAAAGGACCATAAAAATTATAAGTAACATATTTTGAAATGGTTTCATAGGCTTGAGAACTAAGCCATGCAATAACTAGAAATACTTAGCCTTATTTACTAACCTCAACAACATCCACCAAAAAATCCATAGGAAAATTAGACTAAACCATTGATTGAAGACCCATCATCCCATACATCATATGAGATCTCATATTACATTGAATATCAATGAGAAAACTAAGTTGAAATGCATAAGGGATATCTTTTTTAAAATTTTAATTGAAAAAAATCAAAAGTACTTTTCCATTAATCTCATATTATTTCAAATAACATATAGTATTTAAAATGAATCTATTTTATTTTCCTTTAATATATTTAATTTTAAATAAACCACGTGCTCTACAAATACAACTAATTAAACCAATTGCTAAATTATATTATTACTATGATATATATATATATTTTTTTTATTTTATAAATACAAATTATTATATATAACTGTGTTTAAATTTTAAAACTAAAATTAAATTATTATTATGACGTAAGGCATTCTTATTTGAAAACAATTCCTTTAGTTGCCATTGTGTCCATGTCTAGTCATTGGATCAAATGTTTGACGATCGAAATGTTTTAGGCCATTAGATCCATAAGTAAATAGTTTTATATATTTTATAATGTTATTTTTTTTTCTTTTTAATAATTTAGATTGAATTTAGGTTTTGGTGACTTTTAAGTTAAAATGTTGTTATTAAAAATCTGTTATATTTTTATATGTAAATGTAAATAGTTTTATATATGAATTTTTGTAGTATTTGTTTTTTTTTTTTAATAAGTTAAATTGAATTTAGGTAATAACATAAAATAATAATAAACTATAAAAACAGCCCATGGCATTGACCCATGGTATTCATGTGGAATATAGTTTATTTAAAGGGGGAAACTAAGATGGCCTAGATCAATCTTAACTCTGGATCTACCAAGAGCCAAAAGGGATCAAATGTCTTGATATGCAAACCTCTTTTAGAGTGAAAAGACAATTGATCCCTCTTATAAACAATATATATCTAAAATAACTATTTAATAAAATTGTTTTTAATTGTTTATAGCCATTATCCTTTTAAAAATTTTCTTAATAAAATGTGAATGCTTATTTACCTAAAGTTGGCTCCCATGTTCAATAGCTCCCCATGAAATTTGAAGATAATAGGTAATGGAAATTGAATGACATATAAAACAAATAATTTATACGTCAAAATATGAGTTCTATATATTAAATTAGTTCTATATATTATAGTAGTTATCACTTGAGTAATCTTTCAATTTCGCATTCAATTCTTTATTAATAAAGTTGTTTTACTTAGTAGGGAGTACAATAATTTTGTAATCAAATAATGGGATAAAACATATTCACAATATAATTTATTTGAATGAATAGATGTGTGTAAAATATTTTAATAAGACACTAGATTTGTAATTATAGAATATAAAACTATAACTTAAATTTGTGAAATTACTTTGTATTTTTTTTCTTATGTATATAGAGAAACACCAAAAAAAGTTTTGAGTTAAGAAAATAAACCATAACATGAATAACAATATCTCCTTGCAAAAATGTCTCCATATTAAAATGACATTCACTTTCTTGTATACCAAGACTATTGTTCTTTATATATAACTTCTGACAAGCATGCAATTGGCACTCAGATATGTAGATGAACTTGGAGTAAACTCTATTTCTGTTAATAAAAATTCTCTTTATTTACATCTATGCTAGATAGAATGTAATTGAATGTATTTAAAATATCTTATTTGAGTTACATGCTCATTTCATGCTTGTTTAGAAGGATTATTAATTACCAAAGGATTTTCACCTCAATTTCTTATTTCAATATCTATAACAATTTTTTTATATTTGTGAACATATTATGTTGGTTCACATATATGTTTTCACCCACAATTGCTTATTTCAATATCTATAACAAATTTTTTTGGTTGATAACTCTTATAATCAATATCTTTGAAACCTACACGACTTGCTTCCATGGAAGCAAAATATGCCTTTCATTCCTTCACGATGTCTCCTTTTCTGCAACAACTTATTTCATTACGTTGTTTTACATATATGTCTTCACCCACATTTGCCTATTTCAATATCTATAACAAAATTTTCTTGTTGATAACTCTTATAATCAGTATCTTTGAAACCTCCACGACCTGCTTCCATGTAAGCAAAATTTGCCTTTCATTCCTTCACGATGGTTCCTTCTCTATAACAACTTATTTCTTCAAGGCTACTCTTTCATATGCTATTTCGGCATTTCTTTTGCAACATATGGTGCAATTGCTAGTTATGAGTAAAAGAAAAACAAAAATCTAACCGAAACCACGTTTAAAAGTTATCAATGCATTAGGCTATAATTTTAGTTTGAAATATTTTTTTACACGCATTCTGGACTAAAAAGTGAAATAATTTTTTCCAACCATTCTCAACTAAAATGAAACCTCGAGTATATCTCCTTTAATCAACGTTTAATCAATGTGAGTCACGTTCTCCTTTCTATTAGATCGCTTTCTTAATTTTGAAAGCTATCCGCATTACTTAACAGATTAATTTATAAAACACGATTGCAATTAACGTAACATTTATTAATAATAAATATAACAGACTATATATGCTACTCTATTCCTTGACTAAAAATTGTCGGCCATTTCCATGCAGTTGAGAGAATCTCCAATGGATTATGCCCATCTTACAGTGCTTTTTCCGTTCCGTATGAAATTATACGAGACGGTTATAGGTTACATAAAGGAAATGATTATTATTTTAAAGTGGAGAAAGAAAACACGTTTTTTTTTCCTTTAATTAATTATTGATTTTTTAAAGATGACTCATGAATGACTAGTATGATATTTGTGTATGTTTTTATAGGTCATCCTCATGTTGTATGTCACTTTCTGGAGTTCTACTGTGTGTAGAATTTGGGGTTGTTCAAAATTCTTCACATAACATAATAGAACTCCAAAAACTAACGTACCACAACAAAATAAGATTTAGTAGTGTACATATGTCTTTTAATTAATTTCTATATACTTATTTTCAAGTGATCAGACATTATAAGTAGGCTATAGCCTAAGAAGATATAGGATAATTATATATAAAGAGCATCACTTTTATGAGAATTTAAGAATTATTAGAATCAAACGGAGATGGTTATTATTTTTATTTATTTTTATGAAATTTTAGTAATGTTATTATAATGTGTGAAAGTTTTTAATTTTTTTTTAAAATAAAATGTTTATGAAAATAAAAATTCAAAAAATAGTGATTTATTAATAAGAGGAATTAATGTAAATGTATGTACAACTTAATAAAATATATTGTAAATGTAAAAAAAATACGTTTTTAAAATGCATAACTTTTATTTATGAAAAAATTGTATAATTTCAAAAATTGACATTCTTTTAACACCTAAATGTTAACTTTTCTGTATTATTTTCCTAAAATACATCTGAAATATAACGATAACGTGTTAGTGTTAAAATGATGGAATTTCTGTACTTGTAAAATATAGTGGGTTCTTGTGTGCAACTATTCTAGCATATCTTGTAATGTTATTTTTTATATATATTTTAAATTTATAAAAGTAGAATAATGATATTTTTACGGTATTACTGCTGCAAATGTCAACAGTTTTAAAACCCTATGGGTCTCGCTAACAAGAGCTATTATGAGTCAAAATAATTAATCTATTTTAATCACTTTTTTCATAACTTGCACCATACATTTAGTTTTATACATGGGATTTGAACACAAAACATTACGCCATAAATAGAAGCATTTGTATTTTAGAATTACCATATATGGACTAATAAAAATGAATGAAAAAATTGGTATATATATATATCTATATATAAGTTGCATACAATTTAATCATAAATAATTAAATAGATTTAGAAACAAATTGAAAACTAAGGTAAGAATAGGGAGATATAAAAATGCTTGTGCTTTTGTAAACACGTGAACCATTACGTTTTTCAATCCAAAGATAGAGTCAAATAAGAAAAACATAGACAAAAGGTGGCTCTCATATGGGCTCTTCCATGTTATTGATGGCTCCAAACGTGGCAATGGGGCCATCAGGAATGTGAACTTATAGGAATGCATGTGCATTTAGAACGTACATGTGTTCCTAGGCATCCAAACTCGAGAAACCCCATACTACCAATTAGGATGCTAATTAGGACATCATGTAGGCATGGAACAAAAGTGTCCCTGCATTCTTAAAAATATGCACACATTGTTAGGAATATACGTGTTCTTGGTGTTTCCAATTTTTTATATGTATGCTTCTCATTATTTCCTCATTTCTCACAACATATAGTGGATCTCATTGAGCCAAATATCATGTCCATGGTTTAAGTTGAGCACCAAATTCAATGGATTTGATCTCCCTTTGATTCCAAGTAACCACTCCAATACAATTTCTTTGGTTTTGTTTTTTGATTGAAAATTTGGTTTAAAATTGGAAAAAAAACTAAATGATGCCCTAAACATGGGAGTTTTATTGAATTGCATGATAGTTGGTTACAATGGTGCCTAATGAAAAGCCCAAATCCCAGACTAAAACAAAAAAATGCCACAACCAAAGTTGATGCATCCTTAACTACCTTGAGGGGAATCATACATGATATTTGAAACATAAGAAAGACCTTATGATTTTCTCTAAGAATTTCTCTAAATGCAATTATATCATCCACTTCTAATGCCAAATTCCTTTTAACTAATATATTGTATTACAAGTCTTGGATAATGTGTACATATTATAAAACTAGTTTAAATAAAGACCAAATTAGAGATCTAAATATTACCAAAAAATATTTATTGTCATTAGTCACTGACCTAAGAAACAACCAACATACATTAGTCAACAAAAAACACATTTTCATGGAATAGTGCACCTAACCACCATTCTAAGACCATTGGATGGATTGGTGTTTCATGGTTTCTAATAAACCTCCTTGTAATAATAGGAATGTTCCTCTATATTTTGTAAGGAAGTTATGGGTAGGGTTCATGATAGGACTCCATGTCAACTACTTTGACATGGGATAATACTATTGGGTGGGTTGTGGGCCTGCTCAAGATAGAGAGAATGATAAGTGAGACCCTACAGTAAGTCCTCTTCCAACTAGATGAAGGCCTAATCCCTCTACCAAGAATCCTTCGTTAGTGGAGAGCATTATTGAAGCCGGGACCATAATAACCACCTTGACTCACAACCTCATGCATCATAACACCATAGAAGCATCATTGTGAGAGGGGTTACTAATAGGAAATGGTGTAGGAGTTGTTGGACCATCAAATTTGACAGTATATTTAAGTTAGGTGAGTCTTCATGGAATGTAATGTTCTCCTCATAGATTTATTAGTAAAAAGCACACTTGTTATGGGCCAATGGAAATTTTGATAGAATAGAGTTTTATGAAGGAGGCTATTATTTTGAACATGTCTACATACATATGCATCAATTCTAATTTCATCCATTGATGTAATATTGGAAACCACCTTTTCATTTGCTGGACTACACGCTTAAGTATGATGAATTAAAAGTATCCCTCCTTGAAAAAAAAACATAAGTTTTAAATCCATATTACATATGCTTTCAATTTGAGTATAATTGTAGTGTTATTTTAATTTTTATATACATTACGGTGAAACAAGGTGAGGAGCCATGCCCACCTAGGATGGACATATAATTAAATCTTCTTAGGTATTGTTAGGGTCCTAGGGTTTTTGAGGTCAAATGTATTTTCCTTATTCATTCCTTTTCAGGTTTTGGGTGGCATTTTATCCTATGAATATTGTTGTTGTCATATTCTAAAATTCATTGACTAATATCATTGAAATTCTTCCATGAAGAGTTCATACAAAGTGTCAAAGAGTCTCATAAAGTGGGAGTCATGAGGTCACACATGTTTATAAATTCAATGAGGCCTAAAAGTGGTTATGTGTAAGTATTGGTTGATGAGAACCATTCAAAATGAGTTTTATAGTAGTGTAAGGTTTTGTTGCTTATGGGGTCTGGTTCAGTAATATTTTTCCAACTATATGTCAATTTAATTTTCTTAAATTGATTACATCAATTTTCCACCGAAGTAAGTAAACTTGTGAAGTGAAAGTGCATAATATATGTTAGAAGGCTATTTTATTCATTTAGTTTGTTGGTGTGATGATTGGATTTGTAGAGATTACTTCTAAGGATGTTTTCATTCTTATGTTCCTAGTGAAATTGATAAATTTAAATTATAACTAAGTTTTAAAAATCAACATGCTTTGTACTCTGTAAAAACTGAAACGAACTTTCTCTATCTTATGAAGAAACCTTAACTAATTTATTTTTTCATCTCTAAAAATTATTATTCTCTAACAGTATTGTGCATGAGGATAAAATTGAATTCTAGAAAAGGGAATTTATACATTTTTATGTTTTCGAAATGAAATGTTATAGAAATCAAACTTTTAAAGAAATCAATATAGCTCTTGAAAATAAATCACACATGAACGGAAAATAATGCACTCATATGTTGAAAGGAAATCACTCAATCACTACTGCTTCAAAAATAAATGACTCATGCTCTTGAAATAAACCACTAATGAACTTGTAAAACTACTCTAAAATAAATCACTACTGCTCTAGAAGTAAAACTATGAATCCCCTGCAATTTGACAATTTGAAAGGAAATATTGATGAATCTACATAAAATGATAAAAGAAGAATTGAAATAATCTACATCTGATAACAAAATTAAATTCTGGAAGTAACTACAACAAATGACAAAGTGGAATTCTGAAAACAACTACAGAAGATGAAAAATTGGAATTCTGAAAAGAACTACATCAAATGATAAACTGAAAACATGAAAATGACTACATTAAAAACATAAAATGTAGAACCTTCATTATTTGCAGGGGCCCTCCACAAAAAGGCGGTAAAATATTTACTCTAATATTTAGTTTCACATCAAGCCTTCAACGTACTTCTTTATTAAAAATGAATGAAAAACAAAGTTGTAAAACTTCACAATATGCTTCATAAAATTATCCTCTCTTCTTTGTTTTAATGGAGTGTTTATATAAGGGTTACAATGTAACTTCATGAAGATTTACATAGCTAAATATCAAAAATGAATGGACACCTATTTTCCATGAATTTGATGAAGCACAGTCCATTCCAAACTCTTCTTTCTTGACTGGGCATTTATTGACACATGGGCGCCATGTTTTCTCACACAACTGCAAAATAGGGATCCAAAGGACCTGAAATATCTCCCAAATTGTAACGATTTCGGGAAAAATGCTCAAAAATTATTTTGGTCCCATTCTAAACAAAACCCATGTTTTTTTTTTGCGATATTCACTTTCTCTTGCTTGTAAAACACTTTTGAATTTGACTGGTCAAAACTACTGTAATTTTCCCTTGATCTTTTCCTAGAGGTCCACAAGCGTGAGATGGGTGTAAATTGACCAACAAAAATCCATAGTGGAGCTTCTAGAAACAATTTCCATGTGTTGGATTTCATTCTAGAGTGATGCTAATACCTCAGCCATGGAGAAAACTGCAGAAACTGTAGAAACTTGAACTGTCAAAATATCATTAGCAAAACCATGCATAATTCTCTTTAATTCATTAAAAATAATATAAATAATAATAATAATAAACCACGTAAACATGTATGCAGGATTTGGTGCGTTTATGAAGGAATATGGTTAAAGATGATGACAATGGGTGAATGGAATGATGTGAAAATGGGTGGTTTCATGAACAAAATTATGAAAAATTGGAGGCTCAACATTCCCCCACATTGGAGATTTTTCATGTCCTCATGCAAACAAAGCATTGCAAAGTTTCATAATCCAACAGATTCCTTACATTCCTTTAATCTTTCATTTCAACTAAATCCTTGACCAAAGCTGCAAGAGAGCAATATTGACACTTTATCTCAATAAGATGCACTTTTCTCCAGCCCTTCATTATTTATTATATGCAACTTGTGTGAAAATAAATGATGCCCACATAATAGCATATCCAAGTACTTGTTACTATTTTAATTATGCTCGAATTTTTAAAACCTTGGTATAAAACCATATTGTGAAGAACACATCAAGACTTTTACTCCATTAGAATTTGCTTTGCATCCTTGTGAGGTTCATCCCATTAGTATGGCTAGAAATGATCATAGATTGAAGGCCTTAATGATTGTCTTCTTATCTTCCATGCATAAAAACCAATCATATTTCAAGAATGTTATCAAATAGTTTCTTCAAGAACTCAGAAATTAATGAATGAAGAAGAGTTCCCAATCTCAATATTTTGACAAGATGAGTTTCACATAACACAAAATAAGAGTTGTTGGTGAGGGTTATAAAACTCATAAAAACATAAAATATTCTTCCAAGTGATTTCAAGGGTGTCTCAACAAAGCCTTGTTGCAATTTTATTCTTCAGGCTTTGTACTCATCGTTTCTTGGCTTCCATTAAAAATCTGAAGATGAGCAATATGACACATAATTTAAGGGTGTGTGAACAAAGCCTTGTTGCAATTTTCTTCTTCAGGCTTTGTACTCATCATTTCTTGGCTTCCATTAAAAATCTGAAGATGAGAAATATGACACATAATTTAAGTTCTCCATGTATCTTTTGATCTTGTGCTACAAACATGTACCATGAAGTCAAGTTTTTCTATTTGTAAAATAATTAATTTTCCCAAGAACATCATGTTGATGGACCATTCAGGAAAGCATGGATTAACAAGAAGAGAAAGTTTAAACAAGAGAGTGGTGAAAGCATAGAAGAACATCATTATGAGCATGGAAAACAATGATATGATTGCATGGGTGGCAGGACTTTGTTGATAAAGAATCAATCGTAACTTGTGGGATTTGTTGTTAAAAGGAATGACAAAACATAATGGGAGAAAAATTGGAACTACATGTTTACAATAGCTTTTCATCAAAATTTCTAGAATTTTTAACAAATTAAAAATTTTAACGCTAGTTTCACCTCAAGTTTACCTTTTGGAATTGGATAAGAGAACATGATATGATGGAATATTTGGTGTTGATTTGGCTCAGGTGTTCTACTCCATGATGAGCTGACCTCCACTTTGACCTTGCTCCACAAAATGTATCTTTTTCATGTAGAAGATTTGTTTTTGCAATTTCTCTCAAATGGTAAATAAAATTCTAAATTTTCCAAGGTTGTTACTATTAATATTATGCATATTCCCGCAAAAAATCTCAGCCAATGGGTGCATGGATATCAAGAAAAATCAGAAATGGTTGTAGGTGAAAGTGGCCAATTTCTTGAAAAATACACACTGGAATTTTGTGAAATTTTCTGTGTTCATTTACCCTACATCAATGCATCTACTATAAATATTTCAAACCCAACATATGCACGGTTTTCAAGTTATGACCAAATCAATTTCTGCCATGTTTCACCTTTCACACTGCCCAACGTTGCAACAAAAACACCACGAACTCATTTTAAGGCAAAATTGAGTGATTCAAAAGGGAAACAATGTATTTTTACCTTTTCTATCATCACGTACCTGGATAATCCCATTTTGATGAATAAAAGGCGCTGCTGTGAAGAAATACCAAAATCTGCCCTAATATTTCCAAAATGGTGAAAAATGAAAATCTACCTTAAAACCCCACCTAAAATTCCCTTCAAAATTGTTTTTTTTGGAACTTTTTCTGTCTTACTCAATTTACCATATCCTGAGAAAACTCGGAAGCTCAGAATTTTTTATTTCTACTCCAAAATCTTGCAATATTTGTGCCAAAAATACCTATGGAACAAAATGCTACATCAAAAACATGCTGCTACAGAAATAGCTGCAGAAACTGCAACTTTCCACAGCTATTGCAAAAAAATGTCAATTTTTGCAAAAAATTATTTTCTCTGATTTTGAACTGCTGATTTCAGTTGTGTACTGCATGCTGAAGTAGAAAACATGAAACCTAATACATATTGAATGAAATAGGCCCAAATTTATTGCTTTTATTGAAAATGAAAATGAATGTAAGTGTTGTAATGGTGCCATCATGCTACTATTGAATGAAAAAAATATGAACATTCTACTACAAGAAACCAATAATATGTAATGTTGCAAGTTGTTGTTGATTGCATAAAGCATTAGTCTTCATCAAAGACAAAATTCACGGTATAATTCTTACCATGTGAATGAATGTGTCGAAGTCGAGCATGGGAATAAATCATTGGATTACCAATCAATCATGAAAATCGTTAACCAATGTGCAACAGCTCACTGATAATGTAAATGATTGTGAAGGTACCTGAGTGCATCTTGACAAGGATGAATGAATGTTTTGAAGTCGATTCACCTGCAAGATCTGACAATAAAGAGACATTATTGTATTCCCATTGTTTTCAACGAGGAGGATTTCCATTGATGTATGTAAGTTCCAAGACACTCCAAATAATCTCTGATATTGATTCCAGATAACGTGTTGAGGTCGATGGGACAAGATTTGTTGGAAGGTGGTCCTTAAGGAATTCCACATCATCCAACTCGAGCATAGAACCAAAAATTCTTTGTATAACCATAATAAAATATTGAAACCATCATGAAATTGCAGAATGTGTTGTGAACTTTTCTCACCAGTTGCATGGTTTTCAAGCAAAGCGCATGTTCAATTGCGCCAGCAAGCTAGTTTTCACAATAGGACTTATTTTTCTTTTTAGTTTGTTAGATATATATATATATATATATATATATATATATATATATATATATATATGTGTGTGTGTGTGTGTGTGTGTGTGTGTGTGTGTGTGTGTGTGTGTGTGTGTGTGTCCTAATCTACTTGAAAATAAAATATTGTCCAAGTATATGAATACTTCCAATGGAACCATGTCCCTAATAATATGATAGATAAACTCATATGTGTGTTTGAAATATACTCTTTGATATGTACCAATATATGAGAAACCAATTTCCTTGATTGAGATGATGTCAAAAGATATTGAAGAATTGAGCATCGGGATTCGATGACTGCCCTCAACCAAGATTCAATGTAATATTGTATTCCTTGGCTTCTTGTTATCATGTCATGCAAGTCTTCAGAGATGTGATCTTCATTCATAGAATCTAGTGATAGGCATGCAAGAAACTTTTCGATCTCAGTTTCCAAAAACTGCTCTTTATCAATAGGCATCTGTGATTCTTGGACCTTATCTGAATATTCTTCTTTTGGTTTTTGTTCTTCAATGGCAGCTGGTGAATAATTTTGCAATACCTAAAAATTGTAAGTGGATTAAGGTGTTTTATTGTTGGGGATTATAAATTGTTGTGTAGGTAGTGGAGTGGGAATGGATCTTTGTGGTGCTTCTGTGGTTGTTAATAAGAAAGGTTGAATTGAGGTCGATTCATGGTGAAATTGATGTTATGGTGGAGGTGAATGGTATTGATAACATTCATATTTGTATTGAGGATAAAGAGGGAAATGTTGAGGATATGCTGGATCTCCTTTATAGGGCCTTTGCCAAATTTCTTCCCAAGATTGGTTTTGAGGTTGGGATTGAGATGGCCAAGGTTTCCAAGGTTGGTTTTGAGGTTGGGATTGAGATGTCCAAGGTTTCCAAGGCAAGGTTTTTTTCCAATTACTTTGAGATTGTTGTGCATAACCTTGAAACTGCGCATAAGGATATTGCATCATAATGAGTTGATGAGGCTTCCATAGTCCTCTTGGAGATACATAACAAAGTTTATATTTTCCTTTATTCACTCCATTATCCTTCTCGTAAGCTAGCTTCAACTGTGGTAATGATGGGAAATCTTCAGTAGTATGTGATCCTGCACAAATTTTAATGTTACCAAGTATAAACTCATGCAAAAAATGTTTCTTTGTACATTTAGGGAAAAATAAAGCAACATTTTAAACTTTTTTCTTGTTTTGCACTCTTAGCATGTCAGTTTGTTCATTTAAATGACCAAGAATGTTGAGTAAATTGTTAAGTTCAGTTTGACTTACCAATCCTGATGGCAACTTACTTAGTCTTTACATAAATGGATCTTGAGAGGATCTTACATACTTTTCTTTTCCTCTTGATATGTTCTTGCATAGTTCAAAAATATCTGGAAATGAAAATTGATATACATCTCCTTTTCCCACCTGATTAAGAAGATCAATCCATTCATTCTTTATATAATTTAGTACGATATTTTTCAATGTGCCTGATCCCAAATTATGCAATTTAGATCTTTTGATATTATAAGTAAATCTCTCCATTAAATATTCTAGGATTTCATCCTCTTTTTGGTTCATCTTAAAGACTTCATTTCTAAGGTCATGGTGTCTTCAATAATATTTATATTTTCCCAAAAGTACTCTTTGAATATCATCCCATGTCCTTATAGAATTTGTTCCTAAATTCATGAGTCATATAAGAGATCTATCCTTCAATGCTTCCGGAAATAAATTTAATTTTTGAATGTGTAATTAGTATGCATAAGATCTACAAATTATTTCGAATTCAAAAAGAAAGGTTTATGGGTCTTCTGATCTCATAAATTTCAATTTAGGAAGTGCAGAAGGAGGAATTATCTTCATATGAACATTGACGTCAGTTTCTTGAATGGTAAATCCAAAATGATATTCCTCATTTTCATCATCTTTTTCCATTTCTTCAACCTCATTTGTCACATATTCTTCTACCTGCAAAAATAAGAATTCATGTTGTGGATGTGTGGCTCTTATTGTACCACGTGATATAGTGAGTGTGGTGGTGATTGAAGTTTTGTTTTTTTTTTGTTTTTTTTTTTTATTTTTTCCTTTTTAATGAAAATAAAAAGGCTCCTATTTCCACTTCCCTCACAACGACGCCAAATTTTTTTTCAAATTAATTGTCTTCAATTGATTACATAAATTATCGATCGGAGTTGGTAAAATTGTGAAGTGAAAGTGCACAATATATACTAGAATCCTCTTTTATTCATTTATTTTATTGGTGTGATGATAGGATTTGTAGAGATTACTTATAAGGATGTTTTTATTCTTATGTTCCTATTGAAATTGCTAAATTTAAATTACAACTAATTTTTAAAAACCAACATGCTTTCTACTCTGTAAAAATTGAAACAAACTTTCTCTATCTTATGAAGAAACCTTAACTAGTTTATTTATTAGTGTCTAAAAATTATTTTTCTCTAACAGTCTTGTACATGAAGATAAAATGGGAATCTCAAAAAGGGAATTTATCCATTTTTATGTTTTTGAAATGAAATGTTATGGCAATGAAACTTGTAAAGAAATCACTCATGAACGGAAAGGAATGCACTCATATGCTAAAAGGAAATCACTCAATCACTACTGATTTGAAAATAAATCACTCATGCTCTTGAAATAAACCAGTAATGAACTTGTAGAACTACTCTAAAATAAATCACTGCAGCTCTAGAAGTAAAACTATGAATCCTATGCAATTTGACAATTCAAAAGGAAACATTGATGAATCTACATAAAATGATAAAAGAAGAATTATGAAAGCATTTACATCAAACAAAAAAATTAAATTCTGGAAGTAACTACAGAAAATGACAAATTGGAATTCTGAAAACCACTACAGAAAATGACAAATTGAAATTATGAATATAACTACATCAAATGATGAAATGAAAGCATGAAAACAACTACAATAGAAACATAAAATTCTGAACCTTCACTCTTTGTAGGGGCCCTCCACAAATAGGTGGTCGAATATTTACTCCAATATTTATCTACACATCAAGTCTTCAAGGTAGTTGTTCATTAAAAATGAATGAAAAATATAGTTGCAGAATTTCATAATATGCTTCAGAAAATTCACCTCTCTTCTTTGTTCCAATGGAGTGTTTATATAGGGGTTAAAATTTAACTTCATGGATATTCATATGGCTAATGAATAGAACTGGATGGAAACCTATTTTCCATGAATTTGATGAAGCATAGTCCATTCCAATCTTTGTTTTCTTGACTGGGCGTTTATTGACAGATGGGCACAATGTTTGCTCACGCAGCTGCAAAGGAGGGTTGCACATAACCTGAAATACATCCCAAATGGTAATCAATTCATGAAAATCGCTCATGGAGAACTTAACTAGGCCTGTTTTGAATAAAACCCATTTTTTTTTGTGAAATTCTCTTTAGTTTCCTCAGAAAACATGTTTTAATTTGACTAATCAAAACTATTGAGATTTCCTTAATATTTTCCTCTAGTTCCACATGTGTGAGCTGGGTGGAATTTGACCAACAACTATCCATATTGGAGCTTTTAGAAACAATTTCCATGTGTTGGATTTAATCATAGAGTGATGCTGCTACCTCAACCATGGAGATAGCTATGGAAACTGTAGAAAATTGATTTTTCAAAATATCATTAGTAAAACCATGAATAATCCTCTTTAATTCATTAAAAATAATATAAATAATAATAATAATAAACCATATAAACATTTATGTTGTAATTTGGTGTGTTTATGAAGAAATATGGTTAAAAACTTTGACAATGGGTGAATGGAATGACTGGAAAATCGATGGGTTCATCAACAAAATTATGACAAATTGGAGGCTCTACACCATCTATGGTTTATTCTTCTACTCCTATTTAATTTACCCCATAATTTCCCATTATATACCCCATTTTCCCATTACCATTCATGCATACACCTTCATGTATATTCAAATGCCATTCACAATATATACATACATCCCCCCTTAATTTTAAACCTAATCTCTAGAAAATATTATGTACTTTCCTAAATTAGTTCTTACCATTATCACACACACTTATGCCTAATCGTTATATATGTAGCATACCCCTAAAATGAATCATTTCACATAGCCCCTACACTCATGATAATTCAAGCAAGTGCTCACGTTAAATCAATCAAAGGGACAAGGCCACTAGATTAATGAATGCACTAGCAGACAAAATTCCAAGGCACAATTCAAATTTTCATACCGCCCTCATTTCTTTCATTGTTCACTCAAGAGAATTTTACTTATGCATAGGATGCATCATCACTACAAGAGATCAGAGATCAATCCCATTGATTCACACTAATAATAAAATACGTTGATCCTTACAAGACTAGGTCGCAGCACAAATTCTACCTAACCTGGTCACTACACAGTGCTGCAAAAATGTTGCACAACATTCTCTGGAACCCTGCAAAGAATACACGCAGTGAAAAACCACTTCTTATTAAGGTCTAAGGTAGGAGTCACTATCCCTAACTGAATTTTTTTTTTAAAAGCTTAATCTGAGTTAATTAAATTATGTTGAACCAAATGCTACCATATCATTTTGTAAGCCCCTGTTTCATTTTGATTCAATCTCAAGGATCTAAATGTAGGTCTAAGGGTAATGTAATTGCTGTCGAAATTTGAATGTATTTGGGTGAAAAACATGTAAAATATTTTTATTTAGATGTTCCTTGTACCTACATTAGTATTCCCTCTCAATTTTATTATGCAGCGTGTTGAAAGATAGACTATCGAGTCTTAGTTACGTTCATTATGATTTACACATAGTTATAGTGATGTCCTCCAACCATCCAAAAAATGTGCCACGATTTCAACTAAGACCTATCCTATAGTTTTTAAAGATATATGGCTCACACTTCCAATAGGAACAAAAGAAAAGGAGGAGAGATAGTGCATATCAAACATAGAAATTTAGACCTAATAAACTCTGATCTAGAAATAAGAGTGGATTTTGAGAACATTGGTTGCATTTCCTTCTGTGAGAAGATACAGGCTCATGGTCATCATGTACAACTTGCTAGCATTTTTTCTTTGAATTTCAAGGGAGATAGGGTTAAGTTGGGTAATCTGGAGTTCTCCATTACATAGCATATTATTTCTGATGCCACAACCATTCCTTTAAAAGGAGAAAATTGGTTTAAGGGGAAGTAGATAGATGCAACCTATTTTCAAGGAGCCTTTTAAGCCTCATTTTAAATATAAATGATATTACATTTCCCAGCACCTACCTATTAAACCATTGCAGTTACTTGCTCAAAACAATAAAAAGATATATTAGCTCTAAGGGAAGGTTTATTAGGGTATACGAGTATCATATTAGACTCCTTATGCATTTTACTACCAAGAAGACTCTGAATTTTCTATACTATGTGTTCAAAAGTTTGTGTACAATGACTAATAGGGTAAAAGAAAAGAAAGACAATCATATGCCCAGTTTGTTTCATTTTTCCTTCATTAAGTTGTCAGTATTTCATGAAATTTGAAGGAGGAAAATATCACCAGAAATATTCTTTTGGATACTTGTGAAGAGATAGAAGAACCTAAAATTGAGGAAGTGATTAAACCAACAACAAAATAAGTGTTTCAGGGAAAAAATATAGGAATAAAGGAAAAATATAATGTTCAAATGGTAGAGAAGGTTCAAACATCAGTGGAGTAAACATAGTTTGTATTTTAGTTAAGAACACATTTAAGGACCAAGAAAATCATTGAGGATACAACTCCTCAACAAACTGCTACTATCACAGAATACAAGCTAGAGAAATTTTCAGGTGAAGCACGAAATGTACAAATGGAGGAATATTATAGTGAGATTGGAAAATTGAAATATGACATTTGAAAGAAACATATGAAAATTTCCTATTTGAAGAGGAAAAATAAGGAACTCAGGTATACAACCTCGTAGGCAACTCAACAAGTGGAGGGGTCTAAAGGGCCTTCTAAACATGTTGCACAAGATAAAGGCAAGCAAGTGATAAATATTGAACATATGGAAGAACCTAAAATGAAACTAAGGAGACATATGACCATAGCAGAAAAAAAATCCAGTTTGGTGGAAGGAACAACTGAAGAAGGTATTCGAATCTGTAGAAAAACCTAATTTTGTTCAATGGAAATAATGCCAAAGATTATTTGAAGAAATTTAATATTTCCAATTAGAGGTGATGAAGGTATCAGAATATAATGAGGATTTTAAGCAAGGTGTCAAAGATACTCTTGAAGATTCTACTTTTCAGGTAGAAGAAGAAACTGAGAACATTAGAAAAGGTTAGGTAGTGTTGAAATGGATTCTTCCTATACGTAGATAGGAGAGGAATATTTATACCATAAATTTAGTTATAAAGAGGAGGTTAAGGTTAATGAAACAAAAAATTTCAAGAGTTAGGATATTGTTGAAGAAATACAAAAAAGCATCTGGAGCATATGGAAGTGTGCCAAAGCTACAACCATAGTCACAATAAAAAAATTGAGACATCCTGCAAGGACACAAAGCCCTCATCCAGTAAGCCTTCAACTAGTAAGAAAAGGAGGAGGTCATATGTTTGAAACATGTTTTGTTAATTACTGAAGATTTAATTTTGTGCTTGCTGGATTTTTTTACCATTGCGCAATCAGAATCCTTTTGTAGTTTTGTGGGGATAATATGGATACATTTTTTTTTTTTTGGATTTTTTTGGCTTAGCACAGAGACTCAGATGATTGGTTGTCATTTTTTTTGGGGGGTTTTGGGTGGGAAAACATGCCACACTCACATGTTTAAATTTTTCTACACAAAGGTGGGAGTGAGAAGTTTTGGAGCATGTACATGAAAAAACATGAAGGATGGGTCCCTCTCCACCTTAGCTAGCTAGTCATATTCTTCCATCGATTAGTTTTCCATTAGTGTTATAGGTGTGTGTACCAAGCTAGAGTTGTTGCTCAACCTCTACGCAACTCAAGTTATCTGTTGCTTCTATTTTTATTTTGAATCCATAATTGTGTTTTCATGACCGAGAAGGATAGCACTGAAGCATAGTGGATAAGGTCATTATCTAGATAGGGTTAGCTATATATAATAAAGTGATTTATGTTTTTTATATAAATGTTGTATCTTTTATGGATAGCTTTTCTTAGTCCTTTTGGTCCAAAAATATTATGTTACTAAAGTAAAGTTTGGTTGGATCTAATTAGTGGATGAGACATGCAATGTATTTGGTCAAGGAGATGTTATGTAAGAAAATTTCTTAAGATCATCATAAACTATAAAGAAAAGGTTGGTTGGAATCGAAATAGGCCTCGTGTATGTGAACTTTTAATTTACAATAAAAACTCAGTGAATGTTTTTTTCAACAGTTTCATAGATTCTTGTGGTATGTTATTTCAAGTTACTGTACTTCTCATGTGCAACCATTATTCTGAATATATTATTGCATCCTTGTTTAAATGTGTACTCCTGAAACAATTTTCTTGAATTCATCCTTGAAGCTCTAGATGATTGTGGATTTTCAAATATGATGGAATTACTTATTTATTTTTCATCATTATTCTTCTAAATATTTAGTCAGGAAATTCTATAACATAATTCTAATATGCTTTGTTGCATTTAACTATATATAGTTATGTGCCTCTTTGGTTTTTCCACTATACTAAAATCAATATCGACTTGAAAGGTGTACCTACCTTTCCTCTGTCTCTATAGGTGACTCATGTATGTATTGATGTTTAGTTTGAGAATTTGAAATATGTTAATGGTTTATTCCTTAGTGGCATTTTTATTAATTCTCCCAAAAATTGTCATCAATTCTTAGGTTCTTTCCAGATTTGGTCTCTCTAGTCATTGAAGTTCATGGTTAAATATATTTTAGAAAAATTCTAGTGAGGGAGCCCCCTCTTGTTAGAAAGAACTAGTTTCTGACCCAAATATTTTTTTGGTTACCTCTGGGATTTATCTCCTCAGCCTGTAGAAATTTACAGAGTGATAACATAGTGGCATGTTTCCGGGGAACAAAAGGTTTCATCTTCCCTGGGAGAGATCATAAAATTTTAGATCTAATTTCTAATAATGGAAAACAATCAGACATATGAAGGTTGAGAATTCACATGGAGACTCCAATCAATTTTCAACTTGATCCAAAGACTCCACTAGTAGCAGAATCCAAAAATGAGAGTTTTACTGATAAATCTATTGGCCAGAAATGAATTCAGCTATGGGGTATGCTCCCGTGAAACCAGATCACATTTAAATTTTTCCAAATCACATGACTCAGGTACACCGGAATTTTTTTTTGCCAAAATTTAGAGACAAGAAAGGAGATGATGTTGCTCTTCACTTAGTTAAATTTCACGTGAATGTGAATAAGTTAAAGGTTGTTTTTCATGAATATTATATCATGAAGATGTTCATGGTTACATTGGAGGAAAAAACAAGATATTGGTATGAAGGACTACCATTTTCTAGTCCATGTTCCCTGAAATATTTTAATTTATCATTTTTTAAAATATATGGATAATCTCATCCTTCCTTGTCTTTGGTTGAGAATTGTTGTGATAATTTTGAGGATTTCATTCAAAATATAGAAAATTCTTATGCTGATGAAGTGTTTATGGATGAAAATTTATTTGAGGCTTTGTACAAGAACCATTTTTATCACCAAGAAGAAATGGTGGTTTCTCTCTTAGATGAAAATGGAACCAATCAAGAGTTTAACGATGAAAATAATGTTTCACCTTATGAATTTGATGATAATTTGCAACAGTCTCGTCCATATTTTCGCGATCAAGAGTATGAAAATAATTTTCAACAATAGGAGTAAATCATGGAGGATAGTTGCTATAACATTCAAGAGGAGAAAGAAATTTATTATTCATGTCATTCCTTTTCTCATTTTACAGGCCATGAAAAAAATCATGAAGAAATTATTTATGAAACTACATGCACAAAAAGTTTAAACATTGAAATTGTTCGTGGGGATAACTACCCAATATTGCAGAAAATTATGAAGAAGAGTAGGTTGTTTTAGACCCCGTGGATGTGGAAATTTTTGGTGTTGATAATGTGGCTACCTCAAATGTATATTTTCAAGAACACACTTTTATTTTCCCTTATGGAAATTATAATATTGATGAACATATTGTTTTCTTTCATTCTAATAAATATTTTGCATTGGAAGATTTAGAGAAAACTAGTGGCTGAAAACAAAGGAAGTGCTTGTCTTTTTTTTTACTTTCAAGATAGCGTAATTTGTCAGATTATTGAAGACCCTTTTTCCAATTTGTTGCATTCATCAAGGAAGATATTTTTTCTTGTATTTATGGATCATGAGAAGATATTCAATGGAAATTTTGAGTTTCCATTTTTTGAAATTTTCTTTATTCCTAGTGGAGATGTATACAAGCATAAGTCAAAAAGTCATTTGCTTGATTTCCTACACAGGAGGGATAATTTCGCATGAGCATATATATGTATTTATCAGGTGTGGGTGGTTATCATTTGAATATGAAGCCCAAACTAAAGGACATAAGATTCCAGTTATATTATGACATATGTAAGTTCACTTAGTCAGTTCGTCAATTTCAAGTCAATCAATTACATTTTAAGTGTTTTTGTTTGACTCCATTGCCCAATGATATACTTAGGCTACTAGTATACGGTAATGTTCTTTGCACCTCACTAGGAGGTTTCCATCCCCATTAGAGACAATGTTAGGGTCTTAGGGTTTTTGTGGTCAAATATATTTTCCTTATTCATTAACTATTATTTTTTGAGTGGAAGTTTAGCCTATGACTATCGTTGTTATCATAGTCTCAAATCCATTGTTAGACATCATTGAAATTCTTCCATGAAGGGTTCATACAAAGTGTAAAAGAGTCTCAGCCAGTGGGAGTCATGTGGTAATACTTTTTTAGAAATGAAGCCAGGTTAAAAGGGGTTATGTGTCAGTCTTCGTTGAACAGAAACATTCAAAATGAGTTTGTTGAATTCTAAGGTTTTTTTAGTTATGGTTTTTGGTTCATTAATAGATTCTGCCATCTATCATGTATTCTTCTATTCCTATTTTATTTACCCCATACTTTCCCATTCTATAGCCTATTGACCCATTTCCCTTAATGCATATAGCTTCATGTATATTCACATTCCATTCAAAATATATACATACATCCACCCCTTCATTCTAAAGCTACTCTCTAAACATTATTTTCTACTTTCCTACATTATTTGTTGCCATTATCACACACCATCATGCCTAATAATTATATATGTAGCAAACCCCTAAACTGAATCATGTAACATAACCCATACACTCATGATAAGTTAATAAGGAGTTCAAGATAAATCAATCAAAGTGAGAAGGTGGTTGGCTTAATGAATGCACTAGAAGACAAAATTCCAAGGTGCAATTCAAATTTTCATACTGCCCTCATTTATTTCATTGTTCACTTAGGAAAATTTCACTTATGCACATGATACAACATCACTACAGGATATTAGAGATCGATCCCATCTAGGCACACTGATAATAAACTAAGTTCATCTTCACAAGATCAGGTCGCTGCACAAACATTACCTAATATGGTCGCTTCACAGGGCTGCACAATGGTTGCACATTGTTCTTTGCCACCCTGCAAAGCATGCACATAGTCACAAAACACTTCTTATTAAGGTCTGATGTAGGCATCACCATATCTAATCGCAATTTATTTTTCAATGCTTAATCTGGGATAATTAAATTCTGTTTAGCCCACTACTACCATATCATTGCACAAGCCCTTGTTTCATTCTAATTCAAGCTCAGGGATCCTAATGTAGGTCTCAGGGTAATGTAAGTGTTGTTAAAATTTGAATGGGGTTGGGTGAAAATCATGTAAAGTTTTTTGATTGAAATAACCCTTGCACCTACCTCAATACACACTCTCCATTTCATTGTGCAGCATTTTCAAAGCCATATTGTTGAGTATTAGTTATGTTCATTTTGTTTTACACATAGTTATATATTTTTCCTTTAAACATCCAAAAAACATGCTACGGGTTCAACTAATACCTTTCCTATATTTTTTAAATACATATGGTTCCCACTGCCAACAAACAGAAAAAGAAAAAGAAAAGAAAAAAGGGGAGATAATGTGCATCTAACCCAGAAATTTAGACCTAAGAAACTCTCATCTCACAATAAGACTGAATTTTGAGAACACTAGTTTCATTTCATTTTGTGATAAGATACAGTCTCACGGTCACCATGTACAACTTTCCACCATTTTTCCTTTGAATTTCAAGGGAGATATGGTTAATTTGGGAAACCTTGAGTTTTTAATTACAAAGCATATTCTTTCAGATCCCACAACAATTCCTTTGAAGGAGAAAATTATTTTAAGGGGAAGGAGTTAGATGCAACCTATCTCAAGGAGTCTTTTAAGCCTCAATTTAAAGATAAATATGATATTACATTTCCCAACACCTACTTGCTAAGCCATTATATTCAGATGCTCAAAATAATCTGAAGATATGTCACTTGTGAGGGTAGGTTTAGTAGGGTATACCAGTATCATATTAGACTCCTTATGTATTTTACTGCCAAGAAGACTTCGAATTTTCCATATTGTTTGTTCAAAATTTTGGATAAAATGGTTGAGAGCGTGCAAGCAAATAAATACAGAAATATGCCCATTTTTTTTCATTCTTCCTCGATTGCATTGTTAATGTTGCATTAACTTGAAAGCAGGTAAATATCATGGGAAATCTTCTTGTCAAGTGTGGGTCTATTACCTCAGGCGGAAATCTCCCCCATGGATAAGAAAGAAGAACCTAAAATTAAGGCATTAATAAAACTAACAACAAAATAAGTGTTTCAGGGAAAGAATATAAGCATAAAGGAAAAAGAGAAGTTTAAAACAGTAGAGAGGGTTCAAAAAAAAATGGAGAAAACACAACTTGTATTTAGGCTAACAACAAGGCTAAGCACTAATAAAATCATTGAGGAGCCAACTCCTCAAAAAAATGATACTATCCCAGAAGATAAGCTAGATAAAGTTTCAAATGAGGCACAAAATGTCCAAATGGAGTATTAATATAGTGAGATTGCCAAATTGAAAGATCACCTTGCCAAGGCACATATCAAAATATTCTATTTGAATAGGAAAAATAAGGAACTCAAGTATATGACCTTGCAAGAATCTCAATAAGTGGAGGGGTCTAAAGGGCCTTTTAAACATACTTCACAAGAGAAAGGAAAAAATTTGATAAATGTTAAACATATGGAAGAACCTAAAATGAAATTGAGGAGACCTGTGACTAGAGTGGAAAAATTTATAGTTTGGTGGAAGGAACAGATGAAGGAGGTATTCCAATCAATCGAAAAAAATCTAATTTTTATCAATGGAAAGAATACCAAAGATTATTTGATGAGATTGAATATTTGTAATTACAGGTGATGATGGTATCATAAGATAATGAGGATTTAAAGCAAGCTATCAAAGATGCTCTTGAATATGCTCAGAAAACTCAAGTAGTGTTGAAATGGAGTCATCGTGTATGTAGAGAGGTGAGGAATATTTATACCATAAATTTAGTTCTAAAGAGGAGGTTAAGGTTAATGAAACAAAAAATTCCAAGAGCTAGGATATTATTGGAGAAATACAAACAAGCATATGGAGCATCTGGAAGTGTGCCAAAGCTACAAACACAGTGACAGTCAATCAAAGAAATTGAGACCTCCTATGAGGAAAGTAAGGCCTCATGCAATAATCCTTCAACTAGTAAGAAAATGTGGAGGTGATTTGTTTGAAACATGTTTTGTTAATTATCGAAGATTTCATTTTGAGCTTGTTGGAGTTTTTTTACCATTGAGTAGAAGGATTCTTTTTAAAAATTTGTGTGGATAGTATGGATACATTTCTATAGTTTGGACATTTTTGGGTTACCATAGAGGCTTAGATGATTGGTTTTCATTTTTTGTTTGGTTTTGGGTGGGAAAACATGGCACAATCACGAGTTTAGAGTTTATTGTGCATTTGTTGCGTATTTTCTAAAAAAAGTGGGGTTCAGAAGTTTTGCAGCCTATACATGAAAAAACACAAAGGATGGGTCCCTCTCCACCTCAACCAACTAGTCATATTCTTCCATCATGCAATTGTCCCTTAGTGTTACAGGTGTGCGTACCAAACTAGAGTTATTTCTCAACCGTTGTGCAATTTAAGTTGTCTGTTGTTTCTATTTTTATTTTGAATCTGGAACTATATTGTCATGATCAAGAAGGATAACTCAAATCTTAGTGGATAAGGTCATTATATATATAGGGTTATCTAGATAGAATAAAGTTCTTTATGTTTTTTAGATAAATGTTGTAGCTTTTATGGATAACTTTGTTTAGTTTTTTTGGTCCAAAAATATTATGTTACTAAATTACAGTTTGATTCAATCCACTTAGTGGATGATACAAGAAATGTCTCTAGTCAATGGGATGTTATGTAAAAATGTATTTAAGACCATCAGAAACTATGAAAAAAAGGTTGGTTGGAATCAAAATAGGCCTAGTGT
The DNA here is from genome assembly GCA_034641835.2 of Pinus albicaulis. Classification (NCBI taxonomy): domain Eukaryota; kingdom Viridiplantae; phylum Streptophyta; class Pinopsida; order Pinales; family Pinaceae; genus Pinus; species Pinus albicaulis. Next base: position 989,922,007 of record CM076582.1, read on the forward strand.
ATGTGAAATTTTAATTTGAAATAAAAAAAAAAATTGTGCAAGTTTTTGTCATCATATTTAGATATTCTTGTGGTATGTTCTTTCAAGTTATTTTACTTCTCTTATGCAACCATTATTCTGAATATCTTACTGCAACCTTGTTTAAATGTGTACTCCTAAAACAATTTTCTAGAATTCATCCTTGATGCTTTAGATATGGAATTATTTATTTCTCTGTCATCATTATTCTTCTAAATACTTAGTGAGGAAATTCTGTAACAAAATCCTAATATGCTTTCTTCAATTCAACTGGATATAGTTATTTTTTTATCTGTTTCTCCAATATACAAAAATCGATATTGACTTGAAAGGTGTACCTACCTTGCCTCTGTCTCAAAATTTGACTCATGTATGCACTAATTTTTAGTTTTAGAATTTGAAATATGTTAATGCTTTATTCCTCAATGGCCTTTTCCTAAATCTCCCAAAAAAATTTCATCAATTCTTAGGTCCTTTCCTTATCTTGTCTTTGTATTCGTTGAGATTTAGGGTTAAATATCGTTGAGACAATTTCTAGTGAGGGAGCTCCCTCCAGTTAGAAAGTACCAGCTTATAACCCAAAGAGGTTTTTGGTTACCTCTAGGATTTCTCTCCTCAGCCTGGAGAAATTTACAGAGAGAAAATAGGTATCATGTGTGAACTCAAATTTTGTTTAATGTTTAATTTTTTTATATTATTTTGGTTAACTAATAAAAATAATATAAAAATTTATGTAGGTTGGGTAATTTTTCATTTGGTCCACTATATCACCAACATAACATTCACCACCATCCATTATCCCCCCATCATTTGTCTGTAACTATTGTTACATATCCATAGTTTTTGGAATGCAACCTATATCCACTAGGAAATTCCATCATTGTAACAAGCCTTGCGGGTTAACTTCCACCCCCCACCACCATGTTTTCAATCTCATCCACCCACAAAGTATGCATCCATAAGCCATCAATCAATCATCACTTTTGTCACTACCATTGTTTCATACTTAATGTTTTATCAATGTATCCCCCATACACAGGGATCAATGGATGAAATACTATATATTTCCTTTGAGTAGGTTGTTCAATTGGTTGCTACAGTTTCTAATGAATCTCCATCATTTCTCATAATATTCGTGGGGAGATAATTAATTCATGACTTTTTTTTTACAATCAGTGGAATTGATTTTAGTCATTTTTGTTTAAATTCCACGATTTTAATTTTATAAATAATTTTGGGAATTATAATAGATAGCTTAGGGTGACAAAGGAACGAAATACCCTTGTGACTACTTACATCATCTATAATGAGTTTTCTTAGCTTGAATTATAAAGAATCAGTTTTAAGTGTGCTAATTCATTGTGGGATGAAAAAAACCATCCTATTTTTTTCCTTTGTGCAATCCCTAGAGAGATGAAGCATTCTTAGAGAGAGAAAAACACAAACTCCTCCTTCTAGAAAGAAGAGAAAGATCAAATTTCAGTATCCAAATGATGATGGTTAGGATGACAGTAGTCAATGAGTGACCAATGAGATCCATTTTTAAGATAGGATATCATGCACCATATTTTCATGTTTGAGCATGAGATATCATTTGTATATTATTAAAACCATTTTATATATATGGAACTATCTACCTTATTTCCATGTTTGGGAAAGAGATGTCATTTTGTAGATTCAACGTATTGTGCCATTTTGTTAAAAAAAAGTACAGTTGAGGCAATTTTGAGTGTGTGTGTGTGTTTAAACACATTTTATGGCACATGTTCTATAAATTGGAGTGTTTTCTTATTCAAAAATTAAGTGTTATATTGTTAGTTTGAATTTTTGTATATGGTAATTTAAATTTTTGAAATTTAAAGTTTCAGAGTTAAACTTGATTTCTTTATCAAGATGTCAAAATGTTGACCCAAGAATCAAATTGTAATCAAGACAAATATAATATTATATATAATACATTTTCTCTTTTGTGAAAAATAATAAGTGTAATTATCATTTTGAGATCCACAAAATCTAAGTATCTACTTGGATATGTTGACTTCCTTCCCACATGTTATATGGACACTTGACTTTATTTACAAATGAATTCCAATCAATGGACTATGTCCATTTAGTCCTACATTTGTAAGAACTATAACATTTGATAAAGTTATGGATTCCTCTCTAAAATTGTACATGCATTCAATCGTGAGACCTAATGATAGTTAAAACACATGAGGAGCCTTACTTGAAACTAAAGTAAATTAACTGCTCATAAGACATAAATTTTAATGTAAAATATAATATGCCACTCAAAATTATTACACACCCAAGGATGTTATTTACATCAACACATCGTAATGAAGGATTTATATTGGCTAATAAATACATTAGTTTTTTTTACTACACTTCCTCGAATTAAAAAGCCATAAAATAATAGAATGTAGGAAGAATTGATTCTTATTGGTCATACAATATTGGAATCAACACATTAATCAAATACACAACAACACACATTGTTATCATAAATAAATCATGCCACCAACACACATGAAAGCCCTTTAGGTAACAATGATCTAGCTAGCTTTGATATCACATATAAAGAGTAATCTAGTCTCATGTCTTCCCATTAGACCAACCTTACCCTAATTTTATTTTATTTTTAACATTTTTTGAACCATCTCCCCCTTTTGAGCCTCAAAAATAACTCAAATATTCCTCACCAAGCTTTCTTGAATAAGATATATCTAATAGAATCAATTCTTGTTAGGTCCCTATAATACTAGTGTATTCCCCTTATTGTTACTATTAGTGTAGCCCCCTATCGTTATTTGTGTGCCCATGTATCCCCTATGTCTTTATTTTTGTGCCCCATAGAAGCCCACTATTTTATTATTGTGTCCTTACATTATTATTGTTATGTAGGCTCTAATTATATTGTGACCCCTTAGACTCCTATATATACCAAGGAGGTCTTATCATTTGTATCATCCAATAATTGTTCATTTATGTAATTTAAAGGATGTTTCCCCCTCAAAGAGGATAATTTTTAAGTCGTTGATCTACATTTTCTTCTATTTTGTGAGTTGATTACATAACATTTGGCATCATAGCCTTGGATTCTATGATTTTTCTGCTTCAAACGGGCGATATTGGAGTTTTCACTATAATTATTTTTTTCTATGAGTCTTCAAAAGTTGTAATTTCAACCATTTTAAGCCAAAATCTTGGTGAAATTCATATATAAATTTTAGATATTGATTCCCTATAGTTTCTGATATATGGTTTGAGGAAGTTAGGGTTTTTTTGGGCTCCAGAATTCAATATCTAATAGGTAACCTTGGGATAATCATCATAAATATATTTCTAAGAATTGGAGTTGAATTTCATAAAAAATAACTGAAAGTGCAGGGACTGTGTTATTTTTTGTATCATGTTCAGGTCAGAAGGTTAAAATAGTGACATGTGGAATTCCATAAAATTTTTCTCTACTGAACCCATCTATAATCAAGTCATCGTGGGAGATTGGGAATAATTATTTCTTGAAGTATCCAATATCAGTATGACTTGTGGGATTAGAAAGCAAACTCATAGGGCTACCAAAGGATGAAATTAAAACCTTGGAGTGCTGAAATTACATATTTATGATTGATTCAAGATCAATATCCTAAAAGCAAGAAGAAAGTGTGAATTGTTTAAAAATTGCATAAGTTTTGTTTGAAAAATGAGTTTGAAGTGATTCCAAGGGCATATTGAAGTAGATAGATCAGTATTTGGTTCTAAAATCCCTTACAAACAAAATAATTATACAACTATTAAGCCCTCAAAAATCTACACTATGATGTATGAAGAGGAACAATTGCAACATGATATATCCAAATTGCGGGACCAAGTGCATCAGATTTCACTCTCATAAAGAGAAACCAAACATGAACTAAAGTGTACATGGATGGCTAAAAATGGGAAATCAATGTTTTAAATAGAAAATAAAAATATGAAATGGATGATTTAAAATTATCATTAAATGCAACATGAATGGTTTAAAAGAAAACATAAAAGCAGGCATGTAAGGTTTGACAAAGTTGTTGCAAGAAAGGCTTCCCAATGGTGACAATGTATTACATGAAAATCATAACAAGGGAAAAATAAATATGAATTATAATATTATAGTCTTCAATGTTGGGTTTAAGACCCACTATATTCCAAATATCGATATGAGGAAGTTTGATGGCAAGGATCTGGTAACATGGATACTACAAATGGATCAATATTTTGATCTCCATGATGTGCAACACATACAACAGGTATGAGAGCTTTGTTCTCATAATCCACTTGTAACTTGGTAAATATTTACATGTGAAATGATAGCACATTATGACGACACAAAGAGAAACATGTTCTTTAGCCAATTGATATATCTGAAACAAAAGTGTTCAATGGTGGAGGACTTCCAAAAATTGAATATCAGTGTAACTGATATTCCATAGGATCATAGGATTGATGTTTACATAGGGACTTTAAAGTATAACATCCAACACGAGGTTATCCTCTTGGAACTTGATTCATATGAGAAGGCATTCATGGTAGCAAGAAAATTTGAAAGAAAAATTATGAAAAAAAAGAAGCCTACCACTCACAACTATAAAGAGGGAAGTGTTAGTTGTCATAGCCTTCCACAACCTACAAGGTTGACACCAGAATAGTTGGAGGAAAAAATAACAAAATTTCCTTTTTATAGTTGTGATAGAAAATATATGAAAGGTCATAAGTGTGTCGAGAATAAATTATTTTACCTATCTTGTGAAGAAGAGGAAGAAAATGAACAAGAAACATCAGAAAAAGAGGATAGACAACATGAAAAAACCCCAAAGAAATAAGAAATGAATCTGACCGTGTATTGTAATGCATTGGCAGGAATTACCTAAAACTCTCAAGATATAAATATATATCAATAAGAAAAAGGCAATATTGTTTATTTATTCAGGTAGTACCCATAATTTATTCATTGTACGATAGCCAAGGAATTAAATTTCTTCCTATATTCATGACTAGAGTGTCAAGTGATGATTGCAAATGGAGGAACTATAAATTTCTTATGAAAGTGAAATAATATAAAGCTATCTATGGGGGAATATGTGCTAAATAGTCCAGTTATTCACATTCAAATTGGTGTTTTTGATGCTGTACTAACATTCCAATGGTTACAATCTTTAGGGATGATAGATTTTTATTTAAAAAATAAATAAAACAATCAAATTTTGTTGGGAAGGAAAGGAATTTTAATTAAAGGGTATTCCAGGGAAACCAAAAAATATAATAAACTCTAATGACATGAAAAATATTCTAAATAAATAAACGCATGACTTAATTGCAGAATTATGCTCAATAGAATGTCAAACCTCGAAATCATTTATTTTTTTATATCTCCAAAAAGTATTGGATAATCATTCCATGGTATTTGAGACCCCAAAAGGCTCCCACCTATTTGTGATCATGATCATGCCATTCATTTTATTAGAGGAATTGGTCCCTCAAACATCAAGCCTTACAGATATCCCTATGCCTAAAAGCGTGAAATTGAACGTATGGTTGTAGAAATGCTAGAGGCATGTATAATTCAACCTAGTCAAAGTTATTTATATTCTCTAGTAGTATTGGTGCACAAGAAGGATGAATCATGGCATATGCGTATGGATTATAGGGATCTCAGCAAGACCACTATTAAATATAAATTTCCCATTCCTATAATTGATGAATTATTGGATGGATTACATGGAGAAATTTAATTCACCAAACTGGATCTTCATTCAAGATATCATCAAATTAGAATGAGAATACTGATGACATTTGAGAAAATACATTAAGAACTCATGAGGGTCATTATGAATTTTTTTCATGCATTTTGGCCTTACTAATGCACCTTCCACATTTTAAGGTTTGATGAATTCCATTTTCAAACCCTTCGAAAATTTGTGTTAGTATTTTTTTATGATATACTAATCTACAACAATTCTTGGAAGGATAATGTTAAACATGTTGAGAGGGTGCTCAAACTATTGGAGGAGAAACAATGATATGAAAAAAACCTCCAAATTTTTCTTTGGAGTGTAGGAGGTGGAATATTTGGGTCATATTGTATCTGATGAGGGTGTTAAGGAAGACCCTAACAAAATTAAATCCATTAAGGAATGGAAAATCCCCACAACCATCACAAGTTTGTTAAGAATTATGGGGTAATAGAAGCACCTCTAACAACATTACTGAAGACGGATGCACTTTCTTGGACTCGAGAAGAAACTAATGCCTTTGAACATATTAAATAGGTAATGTTCCAAGAACTAGTCTTAGCTATGCAAGAATTCACAAAAACATTTATTGTGGAATGTGATGCCTCTAGAAATGGAAATGGTGTTATTTTAATGCAATAAAGAAGACCCATTTCCTTTGAAAGGTGTCTAATCAAAGGATAGTTATGGGCCTCTAAATTATACATAAATTAAGGTCCATATAACCTTTCTTAGGCACATAAAGTCTATATTAAATCTCTCCTTATACACTTAATAATTATTTTTAAGCTTTAATATGTTCTTAGGAACGTTTAGATATAATTTCATATTTGTGCCTAATATTATTTATTTTTGAATAATATTGTGACAATAATGGGAATATTATGAATATTTCAAGAAGGAGATAATTTAGGGTCTTTCTTCCTACTACAAGAAGATCATGATTGGAGAATAAATGAACAAAATATCATGAAATTATTAAGAGATTTTGGAACTCTGATGCTTGAGAAAATTTAGGAATGTGTTCCATGTCATTTACTGCAAACTCCTAGTGTTGGGAACTGTTACTACCTAAATCTACTTCAGGCTGAAAGAAGGCGGAGTTCAAGGTAACATCAAACCACGCTCAGTCTGGTAGCTAGCCCTACCAAATCAGGAGAGGGCTCTCTCTTGGTCAATCTCAGCAAAAATAATCAATAGGGCTTGAGATGACTTGTAATAAAAGCTGATTTTAGGCTAGGTATATAAGTAAAGGAGTTTGATTTTGATTTTTGGGGTTTTGTTGGAATCAAAGGGAAAGGCAGTTTTGGGTTTGGGGATGAGGCCTAGTTTTTGCAGAGTTCTGAATGGGGCAAGGAAGGAAATTGTTTTGATGCTTTGGATTGAATGAATGGATAGTTCAGACTGGTGAGGAGCTGAAGAGGGAAATAAGCTTTCAATAATCCTCTTCAAACAGATGAAAACATGGAAAATTAAACAAAACTCAAGGCAGAGCAAAGCAATCTAATGAATTCCACCTTTATAACCCATTTGTTTAATTTAAGAAGAAAGGAGAAGGGAAATGATACACATAAAACATCAGTGAAATTACAATCACAGAGAGAAACACACCATCAAAACATAGATCCACATGGATCCCAAAGAGTGCTGCAAACCCTGGTCTATTCCTTTGCCAAAATTGTAGAGATGAAATGTACAATGAAGTGCCAAGCAATACCAAGTGTCCAACCTCTGAAAATGACTGAGAAAATACAAGATATAGACAAGCCTAACTCATTCCCATGCCTCTAGGGGTTGATATCACTAGTTTAGGAGCTGTTTCAACAATATCTAAACTAAGAACTGGAAAATAGGCAATGGAACAGCTTGCCTCTATAAGATAGGAAATTGATTCATTCAGTTACATTCCACTTTTTGGTGAATGAATCTACTTGGATGAGTAAAAATGTGCCAAAATTATATCAAAGTCATGAAATTACATCAAGTTACATCAATATTTTCACATTTGGAGATAAAAAAGTCAAACTAGCCAAAACTAGGCGAAAATCTGAGCTGCTGAGTGAAAAAGGAGCCAAATTTCCCAATGCGTCGCGCCTAAAATCTCTATGTGTCGCGCCAATTTGGAGCTGATTTTTAGGGCCTTCCTAGAGTTCAAATTGAGTGCAGGATAGCTCGTTGGAAAGCTCCTCCTGTCTACTTTCCAGCCCAAATGGAATTTCTAAATTTGGTTTCAATTTTCCCCTCCAAAAATCAAATCTCCCAACACTGCTTCCTGTGTGTGCAAAAAGTGGCAGAAAGATCATTTTTGAGGTGTTTTTGACCCTTTAGGAAACCCAAAACTTGATAAAATCCTTAGGTAATGAGTAGGAATGCATATATTTTGATGAAAAATCTATAAATGCAAATTTTTCCTCCAAAAGAGCTTCCAATTATAAGCGCGCGCCAAGTGACGCTACCCGTCGGGCAGGAAAATCTGTGTTTAGGCCAAAAAATTCAAAATTGACAAAATTTTTCCCAAATTTCTTGAAATTTGGGCTGAATGTCCACCATCAAGCACTATGCTTGGCCAAAATTTGGATTCTATATTTCCTTTTGCAACGTTTTAGTGCCCTCTTTAGCCTCGCCTTTAGGATTTTGATCCTCGCTTTGCAAACATGATTTCGCGCGCAATAATGGTTTTTCATGTGCCTGAGTATGTTCTTTTCCTTTTTTTCCTTCTCCAACAGCTTCTCAAGATGAATATTTACCCTCTCGAGCCAATTCTCTCTATCAGCCTCAATCTCCCGCTCAATGGGTGTCGTCTCGGTTTCACTTCTTCGGGCAGCTTGCCGATTCTCACGGATGTTTTGCAACTCCATGATGTCCATGAAAGGTATATGTTGGCTTATATGAGATGAAAATAAGAATTTGGTGTTTTTTTTCAATTTCCAAATGTGTGTCAAAGGGAAGGGACTGTAGGAGATATAGGGCAATCGGGACAATGGGGTTTTAATCAAGTGATAATTTTCCTTTTGAAAGCTTTTGATTTGACAAAATTAGGGACAATGGACAACCACTTGACTATCTAGGAAACTTGGGGTTTGGAAATTTTTTACAAATGAAATAGGAAAAGGAAAATGATGGGAAATGAAATGATTCATGGATAGGGAAATGGGGCTTAGGAATGAGTGAGCTTTGAGGATGCAATGGGATAGGGGATGAACAATAATGATAGGATTACAGTGAGGGAAGGAATAAACAAGGCGGGGAAATGGAGTATTTGGCACCACAATAAATTTTCAAACTCTAAATTCAAAACCCTAAGGAGAAATTTTAAACAAGGTGATAGGGTTTATAGTTTTTGCATTTAAAATTCGCATAATCCATTTTCAAACTACACCAAACATTGGCTAATGGAAATTTAGAGAGTCACATGAACTTACTTGGACAAAAACAACCAAGTCAATTTGATTTTTTGGAAGCCAATGACAAAATTTTTGGTTGTCGGCCCTGTGCGCCGCGACCACTTCCCAGTGCATCGCGCTCTCCTTATGCGTTGTGACGGTTCAGAAATACATGGTGAAAAATGGCCCCATGCGTCGCGCTCTTTGTATGCACCGCGTAGGTTGCCCAGTGCGTCGCGCCGGTTGCCTTGACCACAGTTCGGCCTTCCAAACATTGTTTCACTCTTCCACGATTTTTCTTAACTTCACTCTTGTCTTTGGCATGCAAATGAATTATTGAAACACAAAAATATCTTTTATGCCATAGACTTTGATTTTTGATTTGGAAAAAACCCACTTTTGCAATGTTTGAACATTTGACATTTTTCAAATAAACACTGTTTTTGTTTCCTTTGTGATTTTTGAGCTGAATGATGAAATTCTTGTCTGTCTTTGCGGGGATAACTGGCATGGGGTTTTGGAAAAGGTGACCAGGGATGCGCCTGAAGGACTTTACAACTGAAAAAAAATTAAAAATTACATTGCATTTATTACAAATGGATAAAATAGACATTTTTTCTTCAAAACAGAGTTTTGAAGAAAAATCATTATCAAGCATTATGACGATGAAATTTTTGCACTTATACCTTATTTCAAACCTCCCTCATCTGCCTACTGACATTATTAGTCATTTTGAAGACTAAATTAATGAAACCCTAGACCTAATGAGACTAAAATGACTGTAAATGATTTTGATGAACAGACACGGACCAACAGATACATGACATGAGGGATATGAGTGACAAGACCCTACCGTCAGATGATCCATGATCCTAATGTAATGCAGCTAACTGAACTGAGTGAGACACCTAAAATGAAATGCAACAAGAGAAATTTGATCTCTGATGGAGGGATGAAGATACCGACTCTAACATTGGCTCCAATGGGGATGGTAGCTCCTTGGAGGTGCCAATAACTACAGATTTTTGGGAGAGTAGGCAGTGCCTTTTTCCATTGGGTTATGGATTCAAAAACTCAAGCTGAAATGCATGACTGAAAACTGATGACTTGACGACACAAATTGACACTTACTCAACTAAAAATTGACTTGATACTTAAAGACAATCGAAAAACTAGAAAATATGCTCAATATGAAGCTTATTCAATACAACCTACTCTAATTGTTCCATTTATCACCTGATCAAGTGAAATGAAATAACCAATGCAACCAGGTAAGTATTACAGCTGCTATTTGAATTCTCCGCAAGTGCTCGCTTATGAACAACAAGAGAGCACTACCAAAAGGAAACTCCCATGAAAACTTGTGAACAGATCCGTTGAATACTATGGATTCTCTGTCCACCTCCAAAAACACTGCATAAGGATCTTAAAGCTCATGCACACTGGGACTTAGCTCATCCAATCGATTACTTTTCTTCTCCTCATACCATGAATGCAAACTTTGTTTTGAGCTTTGTGGAGAGACTCCTGCTAAAAATGACAAAGAGACCGGCTGTCGGATCATGTTTGTATCAGTACACGTTTCAAGCTCACATGTAGTCAATGGAGAAAGACTTTGACGGTAGACATCATCCAACACATCAGCTATTGGATCGTGAAAAACTTGAAAAGACTGCTACAACCCATTTTCTATTGGTTCCGATGAGATTACATGATTTTCTACAAGCTGCTCATTTGAAGATTTACTATGCAATTTACCCTTCAAAAACTGAAATGATTCAAAACAAAATGGTACGGAATCATCTTGTATCATTTGATCATATGTGCTAGCTTCCATGTATTCATCTGTAACTTGACAATCAATGGCATCCGGGGGCTGCAAATCTGGATATGGGAAGTCTTGAACAAGGTTTTTATTGCCCTCAAGATGGTCCAAATCAAGACTTGTTGACAGTTGATTTCTGATTGCATGGAAGTTTTCTCTGATGAACTGAAAAGAATAAAAAAAAAAAGGCAAATATCCTTCACTTACTTCAAAATTTTATGCACTTTCATCATCACTTTCATAGCTGATATACATCGTTTGATCACTATACTCAAGCTGCTGAAAGTCAACTTCCTCCCTCCACAAACTAGCTGTTGATTTTTCTGCAAGATTAGCTTCTATTTGGAGAACATAATCATAATCATATTGATCAAACTAAGGAAAATCATCAGTATAAAACACATCATCAAGCATACATTTCATAACAACAGATCTCTCTTCTCCAAGATGATCTACAAAACAATCATTATCATATCTATGAAAACTGGGATAAGAAACAAAATGTTTTGGATCAGGAACTTGTTCTTCTTCAATTAGCGAGCCATGGGCTTGAACATTATACTCATTCCTTGTGGTGATCTTTTGCATCATTTCTTACATTTCACTTACCAACATGTCAAGATTTACCTCTAGAGATGTTAATTTCTCCGGATCTATGTTTTTCATCTCTTCTTCCTTCAACTTTTCCCTTCCAATCAGAAAATGAGCCTCTACATCTACTACACTGTTCTACATCTCTTCAAGTGTTGCAAGATTCCTTTCTCTCAACTGAAACTCCATTTCCGGATCAAAGGAACCCGGGTAGTGCAAGAGAGCGGATCTAGGAGGAGGTCTAATATCAACTGGCATCAAAAAATATACTTTGTTAAATCTGGCAGAAAATTGTTGTACTGTCTCCCCTGGCTGTCTTTTTAGCTGGTTATACTCTTCTATAATCAAGAAAGGGTTCTGTCTGATCACCCACCTGTCAAGGAAAACTTTGACGAAATGTTGGAAATCTAAGATGCTCGCATCAGGCAGGGCTTTGAACCAACTCTTGACTTTTCTTTGAAAAGAAAGAGCAAAAAGCCTAATACTTACATCCTCTTCATCAACTTCAAAAAGGTCAAGAAAATACTCAAAATTCAGAACATGTCTCTCAGAAGAACGGTCTTGATCAAGCTCAAAAGCATGCAAATCTTTGGTATCCACAATATTCAAAGGGAAGGAATCAAATGCAGGTTGAGGATCTTTTCTCAAATACAATATACTTTGCAAAGCCTTCTTGACATTCTCGGGAAAAGAGAAGAAATAATTTATGACAAAGAACAAAATGTCTTGGATGAAATTCCAACTTGAATACTTGATCTTTCCATATTGTCCTTTCAAGTTTCTGCTGATCAGGTTCATCCTCCAGTGGAGTCCTTGGATCTCATCTCGAAACTGATTTAGAGTTGCCAAGTGAATGATTTCATCCTTGCGGTGTATGATCGTTGTCCACCATCAACAATCAGATCTGAACTTGATTGCATTTTACTGAGGAACTATATGTTCATTTCATAAACTAGACCGGAGATTAACTGAAGAAACATTCATCTACTTTTGCTAATGCAAAGCAAGAGCATTTCGAAGGCTACCTGGCTAACTTCAGGCTCCGTCTGTAGTTTATAAAGCAAACAACAAAATTTTCATCCCCATTATGGTCGCCACTATGTTATTGCCTAAATCTACTTCAGGCTGAAAGAAGGCAGAGTTCAGGGTATCATCAAACCACGCTCAGTCTAGTAGCTAGCCCTACGAGATCACGAGAGGGCTCTCTCCGGGTCAATCTCAGCAAAAATAATCAATAGTGCTTGAGATGAATTATAATAAAAGCTGATTTTAGGCTAGGTATATAAGTAAAGGAATTTGATTTTGATTTTGGTGGTTTTGTTGGAATGAAAGGGAAAGGAAATTTTGGGTTTGGGGATGAGGCATAGCTTTTGAAGAGTTCTGAATGGGGAAAGGAAGGAAATTGTTTTGATGCTTTCGATTGAATGAATGGATAGTTAAGACCGGTGAGGAGCTGAAGAGGGCAAGAAGCTTTCAAGAATCCTCTTCAAACAGATGAAAACATGGAAAATTAAACAAAACTCAAGGCAGAGAAAAGCAATTTAATGAATTCCACCTTTATAACTCATTTGTTTAATTTAAGAAGAAAGGAGAATGGAAATGATACACATAAAACATCAGTGAACTTACAATCACAGAGAAAAAAACACCATCAAAACATAGAGCCACATGGATCCCAAAGAGTACTGCAAACCCTGGTCTACTCCTTTGCCAAAATTGCAGAGATGAAATGTACAATGAAGTGCCAAGAAATCCCAAGTGTCCAACCTCTAAAAATGAATGAGAAAATACAAGATATAGACAAGCCTAACTCATTCCCATGCCTATAGGAGTCGAGGTCACTAGTTTAGGAGCTTTTTTAACAAGATATAAACTAAGAACTAGAAAACAAGCAATGAAACAACTTGCCTCTATAAGATAGGAAATTGATTCATTCAGTTACATTTCACTTTTTGGTGAATGAATCTACTTGGATGAGTAAAAATGTTCCAAAATTACATCAAAGTCATGAAATTACATCAAGTTACATCAAGAGTTTCACATTTGGAGATAAAAAATTCAAACAGGCCAAAACTAGGCGAAAATCTGAGCTGCTGAGTGAAAAAGGAGCCAAAATTCCCAATGCGTCGCGCATGAAATCTCTATGCGTCGCGCCACTTTGGAGCTGATTTGGAGGGCCTTCCTAGAGTCCAAATTGAGCGCAGGATAGCTCGTTGGAAATATCTACCTATCTAATTTCCAACCTAAGTGGAATTTCTTAATTTTGTTTCCATTCGCTCCTCCAAAAATCAAATCTCCCAACACTGCTTCCTGTGTGTGCAAAAAGTGGCAAAAAGGTCATTTTTGAGGTGTTTTTGACCCTTTAGGCAGCCCAAAACTTGATAAAATCCTTAGTTAATGGGTAGGCATGCATTAATTTTGATGAAAAATACAGAAATGCAAAGTTTTCATCCAAAAGAGCTGCCAATTATAAGCGCGCGCCAAGTGGCGCTACGCGTCGGGCAGGAAAATCTGTGTTTAGGCCAAAAAATTCAAAATTGACAAAAATTTTCCCAAATTTCTTGAAATTTGGGTTGAATGTCCACCATCAAGCACTATGCTGGGCCAAAGAAGCTTCGGCCAAAATTTGGAGTCTATCATGCCTTTTGCAACGTTTTAGTGCCCTCCTTAGCCTTGCCTTCAGGATTTTGATCCTCGCTTTGCAAACATGATTTCGGGCCCAATAATGGTTCTTCATGTGCCTGAGTATGTTATTTTCCTTTTTTTCCTTCTCCAATAGCTTCTCAAGATGAATATTTACCCTCTCAAGCCAAGTCTCTCTATCATCCTCAATCTCCCGCTCAATGGGTGTCATCTCGGTTTGGCTTCTTCGGGCAGCTTGTTGATTCTCACGGATGTTTTGCAACTCCATGATGTCCATGCAAGGTATATGTTGTCTTATATGAGATGAAAATAATAATTTTGTGTTTTGTTTCAATTTCCAAATATGTGTCAAAGGGGAGGGACTGTAGGAGATATAGGGCAATGGGGACAATGTGGTTTTAATCAAGTGATAATTTGCCTTTTGAAAGCTTTTGATTTGACAAACTTAGGGACAATGGACAGCCACTTGACTATCTAGGAAACTTGGGGTTTGGGAATTTTTTACAAATGAAATAGGAAAAGGAAAATGATGGGAAATGAAATGATTTATGGATAGGGAAATGGGGCTTAGGAATGAGTGAGATTTGACGATGCAAGGGGATAGGGGATGAACAGTAATGATAGGATTAGAGTGAGGGAAGGAATAAACAAGGCGGGGAAATGGAGTATTTGGCACCACAATAAATTTTCAAACTCTAAATTCAAAACCCTAAGGAGAAATTTTAAACAAGGTGATAGGGTTTATAGTTTTGGCATTTCAAATTCTCATAATCCATTTTCAAACTACACCAAACATTGGCTAATGGCAATTTAGAGTCACATGAACTTACTTGGACAAAAAGAGCCAAGACGATTTGAGTTTTTTGAAGCCAATGAAAAAAATTTTGGTTTTCGGCCCTGTGCGCTGTGACCACTTCCCAATGCATCGCGCTCTCCTTATGTGCCACGACGGTTCAGAAATACATGGTGAAAAACGGCCCTATGCACCGCGCTCTTTGTATGTGTCGCGCAGGTTGCCCAGTGCGTCGCGCCGGTTGCCTTCACCACAGTTCGCCCTTCCAAATACTTTTTTGCTCTTCCACGAATTTTCTTAACTTCACTCTTGTCTTTGGCATGCAAATGAATTATTGAAACACAAAAATATATTTTATGCCATAGACTTTGATTTTTGATTTGGAAAAAATCCACTTTTGCAATGTTTGAACATTTAACATTTTTCAAATAAACACTGTTTTTGTTTCCTTTGTGATTTTTGAGCTGAATGATGAACTTATTGTCTGTCTTTGCAGGGATAGCTGGCATGGGTTTTTGGCAAACATGACCAGGGCTGTGCCTAAAGAACTTTACAACTGAAAAAACTTTAAAAATTACATTTCATTTATTACAAACGGATAAAATAGACAATTTTTCTTCAAAACAGAGTTTTGAAGAAAAATCATTATCAAGAATTATGACGATGAAATTTTTTCACTGATGCCTTATTTTGAACCTCCCTCATGTGCCTAATGACAGTATTAGTCATTTTGAAGACTAAATTAACAAAACCCTAGACCTAATGAGACTAAAAACCCTAAAATGACTCTTTGTTGACCAAGAGACCAAAAATGACTGTAAATGATTTTGATGAATAGACATGGACCAGCAGATACATGACATGAGGGATATGAGTGACAAGACCCTACCATTAGATGATCCATGCTCTTAATGGAATGCAGCTGACTGAACTGAGTGAGACACCTAAAATGAAATGCAACAAGAGAAATTTGATCTTTGACGGAGGGATGAAGATACCAACTCTAATAGGAACCAAATCCACTATTTGATAGATTTTGGGGGGGACAACTTCCTTATTTCAAGGAGAATACTTCCTCATAATTTTGTATAAGTACCAATTCGAATTGGCCTCTAGGGGCATGTATTGTTTAGTCTTATTATGGATAAAACTTGTTTTTTGTAGCTCCACTTTCATTTATTGTGGGTATGTACTTGGATTAATTCAAATAATGAATATTGGTGCCATTTTTAGCTTCTAAGGCTTATTTTATTCGATATTAATCTGAGTCTCCTTGGGCTTGTCCATCTTACGAGCCTCAGATCCACCTTGCATAATTTATTTATGTTATTTTCACTTCTTATTCACATGCATCTCTTATTTTTGTTTTGCATATTTATGCATTTAGTATTGTCTCTTTTCTTGTTGTAGTATTGCCTTAAATGATTGAAGTGAGTTATTTTGTAGGTTTTTTGTAGGTTAGTTCTTTTTAAAGTTATTTTTTAAGGTCATCTTCATCATTAAGCTTCTTGGATTTTGTTACCAGTTCATGAATATAAGATTTATGGCAAAGCTTTGTAGTGAAATAGTATTAAATTTATGTTATTTTTTAGAATAGGTTAATGAGATTAATTTGATTTTATTCCACTTGAATTAGTTCATAATAAATTAAATTTAATAAAAAATTCACCCCATCCAATTTGAGCTTTATTAGGTTAGGCATTTGATAGGTTAACTAGCTCACTAGTTCTTAAATTTCCAGTTTTTAGAGTAGTAATTTTCGGTTATCTTTTAGCACATGTGAATAGGATTTTTTTGGAGTGATTCCACTTGGAATTGAAACTTAATACATATTAATTAATAGAAAATTTGTCTCGTCCCATTTTAATTTTATTTACTTAGTCATTTGGTGATTTATCTACAAAAAAAAACTTCGAGTAGAAAAAATAGAACTTCCTGTAGCAATCTTGTAGAGTGTGTGAACTCGACCAGATTTGATCCCAAATCTTCGTTTTTGTCTCTTAGGATTGAATAATTACCCATAATATTTAAATACATGATTAAGGAAGGATAAAAAACACTTAGGACATTCATTTTTACAAATTAGATTAGGCCTAGTTATTTGAATTCATGCTCTCAGGATTTCAATTACAAATTGTTAGGATTAATTTCTTTTCAAAGAAACAGTTACATTTCCGCAATTTACTTATTCTTTGATCTCATGAACTTCACTCCATTAAATCAGATCAACAAAATAAGGACACATTGTATGCTGCAAATATAGTGATGATACCTTTTAAGTTTGTACGAACCCTGGGTTGTTAATTGAAGTTGGTAGACTTGGGAGTTGCAACATTCTTTTTCCAATACTGAGGCTCATCACTTTTTTGCACTGTTTACGGGGAGGTGTCAAAGTGTGAATTTTTCTCTTCCCCAGTTGATTCATTTTTTTTTTTATGCAAAAACAAAACAAAAAAATTCATTACACATATTTCATTTCAAAACAAAATTTTCATTGCATTATCATTCTTATTCAAAAAAGTAAATTAAAAATACTTTTCCAACACCTACCCCCCCCCCGCTCAATTCAATCATGCTACAGTAAGAACCACATCACCATCTACTTTTGAAGGTAAAAGAAGAGGTGGTAGAAAATGTAGAAGAAATGGACGTAGATGATGATATTGAAGAAGATCCTCTTGGATTTCCCATTTAAGACACTGATGTCAGTGTGCATATGAAGAGCATCCATCCATATTTCCTTCCCAACATCCATGGTTTGAGCTAAAAGGATATGGAAACCATTCTCTTTGAATTTGAAATACTTTGTAGATATTATGGCTACTTATCGCACAGTCAAAAATTGAGATTGTTTCCTACAACGTTGAAGGCTATATCTCTTAAGTGGTTCATGAGTGTAGGTACTAATTCAATAAGATCATGGAATGACATGGAAAATATATTTCTAGAAAATATAGATATCGTGATTTTAAAGAAGAAATATTTAGAATGAATAAAAAACAAGATAAGAGCCTTGAGGATCTAATTAAGAGGTTCATGTATAATGTTAAGAGGGAAAAAATAGATCATTTAGGATTTGACACACTAAAAATCCTCTTACTTTGAACAATTAGGGATGAGTTGATTGATCTCCTTGATATCATGAGTAAAGGATATCTATACCAATTATCATTTGAAGAAATTTTTGAAACATGCAAGTACATATCAAGAGGAAGGGAAAGACTAAGTAAATCAACATCAACATTAGCAACTCAAGATAAACTTGAAATTTGTTGTATAAATTTAAAACATAAATTATTAGAAATATAAGTGAAAAACTAGAAATGTTAAGAAGAAAAATGAGCAAAACAAAGATGTTGATATTTGTGTTATCCATGCAAAATCATATGCTACTAAATAGTTTTCCATCATTACCAAGGTTGAAGGAACTATACCATGAGGAAAATGGAGCAATTAAATCACCAAAGAAGATATGCTATGTAGCTCGATGAAGACCATGGGAGCATAGTCAATTTGTTATGATGCAAGGACCTACTTCACAATTTCAAGCTTATTCACATTGATCTAAAAGTAATTGGAACACACTCTTTCCTTCGAAAAATTGGCCATCTCCACCCCAAAACCAATCTTGGCAACAAGGTTGGAAAGAACCTTATGGTAGAAATCAACATTATCCTCAATATTTTCCTCAATATCATCTATACCCAACTCCATGCTATACCTACCACCTCCCTCCACAACAACCAATGTTGGTTCACAAAGGTGACTGTTACAGGAAACTTCGATGCTTCTCATTCATTTGTCAACCCAGGGTAAGTCTTTTTATTTCAAGAGTTTGAGCACATTATATGTAAGTGATATCAAAGATAGCTACTATATATTGCCATGGAGAGGATTATCTAATTCTCGAAGTTCAATCAATTCAAATGGAAATGGAATTTTAAAATGCCATTTAACTATTCTTGTCTAAGTAAGTGCAATAAAGAGAAACCTACGATTGAACAACACACTCATTAACTGAACAACAGTCCTACGGAATTGAACAAAAACTTCAATAAATTGGACAGTAATTGATTATCTAATTTTGCAATGGAATTTTCTTTGTAAACTAAATAGCTGACACCTTTCTGAATCAATTAAAAATTAGATGTTTTACAGTAATGATGGAAATATCCAATTCCTAGATGTATACAGATTTGAACAGCAGTCATGATAAAGCTTAATGAAATTAATTTAAAAGAATTAGGAAAGAATGGAAGCATCTAACAGCTACGAAAAAATGGAATGTAAGCCAGAAAGTATGAACCATAAACTATTCTACTGAAAACTAAATTTGTAGTGTTCTATGTTTGTAATTCAACCAATTAAATGATATTTCACGAAACGCATTCGATGATTGGAACATAAATTTTATAACTGAATGTATAGCACAGAGATTAGCGTGGAAACTCCCAGGGTTTGTCCCAAACCACCAAAAGTCGACCGCTAAGGAAAAATCAGAGAATGACTATTCAAAACACCAAAATTATTTATTAAGATGAAGGTTAACACATGAATACAACTGGAAATTTTTGTCTTAATATGTGTATTACAGAATAAAATCCATATTCAGCTCTATCTATCTCATTTGTCTTCAGCCTTTTAAAGGAGTTTTCAATAAGAGGTAACGGTCTTTTCCAAACAGTAGCTCGCTGCTCGTGGGAGTCTTCAGACATGGATATGCCTTTCCATATTCCGGCGGCCCATGGCAGTCATTATGATTCCATTAGTCTCTGCCCACCATCTATCTTTTGATTGTCGTTGATTCAGTTTCTTTGTTTCCCTATGAGTAAAGATACAATCAGTCAGATTCCCGTTTTTAAATTTCTCTTTTACCGTTACTTCGCTTATCCTAATTTTACATTAATCTTCCTTTCCTTCACTATTAAGATGAGGAAAAAATCCTAAATGTGTATAACAATTTGAGGTAAAGGTAGGGTGAAAAATTACCTTATTTTTGGCCCAACATACTCCCCCGTTTACCTATTTGTATGTCCTAATGCAAACAAATGATTGAGGTGTAACTGGGTCATAGAATAGGCATCGTAGACTTCTTCTTTGTATGCTCTGAAGCCCTGTTTCTGTCTGATTTTTGAAAAGACAGTATTTGCATGCCCTTATGGTAGTTCGTAGTCGTGATCATAACCCTTAGGGGGGTATCATATGAGAGGGCATCTATACCTGAATCATATCCATGCAGGGCCCATGTTGAAGACCAGATTTCTATATACAACGTATTTGGAGGTAGTTTCTTTAAATTTTCTGTAGCCAAATGGATCCATGTAGTTTACATTATTTGTGGAGGTCATCCACCTTTATTTGGCTGCTGCCAGAGCTGCTTCTTGAATTTCTTCAAAATACTCCCGCCCATGATGTATAATATCCTTATGGATAGGCCCCAGCTTAGTCCTTACTCCCTTCCTTTACATGAAATTCTTATTTTGGATGAACAGTTACAGGGGTCTAGTAGGCTCTCCTCTAACCCATAGGTCTAGGCCATGTTTCCTCTTATGGAAAATGTTGTAGGCTTTAGCCCATCGAATTTGGTTCTTAGCGAAGGAGAGGAAAGCCTAGAACTTGATATCTCGTATAAAGGGGTTGGGATTACTATCCCTGTTCTCTTATAGGGAGAAGTTGTGCATGTATAGTTCACAAAAAATGTATTGGACCTCCTCATTTTGATCATTGCAGCAATGGAAAAATTCCTCTATGGTTTTAAAATTCGTGGGCTTCCCTTCCCTGATGGCCTTGATCTTTAGTAATAAATATCGTTCTACTAGAAATAGAGCATAGTTGGTGGTTGGTGCCCTGGATGTTAGCACATCATAGTACAGAGAGAAAACCATAGTGGTTTGTTTCTTGGCTTGTTCCACCAAGTCTTGTGATTTCTTTACCTTTGCGTGTGCTTCTTGGAGTTGCACAAATGTCTCATCCTCTTTTGCAGAAATGTTTGTGAATTTCTTTAACAGTGTCTGATAATCTTGTGCGGACACTACTTCCTTTATGCATTGTGCTAACTGATGTTTTTTTCAAATTAATTCATTATGTATCTTTTGATTAGCAACCTTTTCTGCTATAGGAGTGTAGGCAGGGGCTTCAGTTGGAAATGTTGTCATTGATGGAAAAGGAGGCAGCAGAGGCAGAGACAGACAAAGGACAGCAGCAGAAGCAAAGGAGAAGAAAATAGGTTTTTGGTAAATGGTATAGTAACATTTACAGGGCAGCAAAACAGAATAAAATCAGAGCAAAGGAGGCAGGGCAGCAAAATAGAAGCAAAGCAGAGCAAAGGAGACAACATAGATGGAAAAGGAGACAAGCGAAAGAAGACTGTTGAAATGAAATGGTCGAGCAGTAGAGGATGCAGAGACAGAGAAAGGAAGCAGAACCAGAGGAGGCAGAGCAGCAGAGGCAGAGACAGAGAATACAGAGGCAGAGCCATTCACAAGTAGTGAAATGATCAAGCAGAGGCGGAACTGAGGCTCTGTGTATAAGGGGTAATACCAAGAATTAAACAATAAATATCTAATATAGTCAGGTGTTAAACCTTATGATAGCATTATATTAAAATAGCAATGAAACAGAGTTCATATATATCAAAGTGCTGAAGAAAGGTATATAATGAAATCAAGAAGGGTTTATATATATTATAGTTTGAACAGAGCTTATATGTATATCTATATAATGAAGGCGCAAAATTATTTATTGAAGCGGAACCATGAATTGAAGCAGAACCCTGAGTGTGAATAGTAAAACCAGAGGTAAGCAAACCGGAAGTATCGCGCGGTGTCAAAAATGGTAAGTGGAATTCTCAAAACGAACGCGATATATGTCATTGATGGCCACGTCTCCTACAACGGTTTCCAAATACAAATCTTTCACGTGATTTTGGAAAATTATGTGACGAGCACATAAGTTGCGCGATATTGCGCATCGACCATTGGATAGGGGTCCAAATCCTAGTTGGTGCATGAGAGCAGATTGACTGTCCGATCAAAGTTGAAGGTGTGGGGAAGAGAACCAAGGATGTGGGTCCTACATTCAGAACTACAGAGCCAAAGTATTATGTGAATGGCTGTGTATTCCGTGTTATGAAAGTTAATAAATAGGCAGAGGTTATAACTTATATTAACATATGTTGATATATATGATGGGTTGAATGCAGGTTGAACTACATGGGAAAGTGTTCACATATAAGTTAAATGTGTGGGTTTATTATAAGGTTCATAATAAATTAAACGGGGTCATTATATATGTCAATATATTATAATTGATATGCGAGTCACCAAAGGAGTGGTACATATGATAGTCAGCATATAGTAGTACACTGTGGGCCAGAGTGCTCTTACACGAAGTCCGGGTTTGATACATATTGCAATGTTAATATGCTACATGGCTAAGGTTATACTGGGAAGCGGAAGCATTAATCAAACTATGGAACCCGAGAGGTTATATATATATATATATATATATATATATATATATATATATATATATATATATATATATATATATATTAAAAGCCGGGCTTATGTCTAATTCCAAAACTTAATATAATGTTGACGGAAGATATTGTGTGTGTAGGGTGGGACCCCCCTACATAAAATTCCGAGAATCATAACCCAAGCTGGAGGATACACTAATGCTGAAGCGGAAAGTTTATATATATGTAGCGCCCTATATATGTTGCACTTTATATACAAAAGACCAAAACATATATATGTATTTATATGTAGCGCTCTATGGTTCGAGTTAAAACAAATGAAGTACCACATGGTGGGACCCTTGAGTATCGTATTAGAGAAAATAAGGGCAGAGGAAGATATCAACAAAAGTTCTGATTGAAGAAGCGGACCCGATTCACTTATAAACTATGAGACCTATATTTTTTGAATTCTACCTCAAAGAGCATCGGAGCAAGTTATCGCATCGGAAGTAAAGTGTAATCGAACAATCGGTTGAATGTTGCGATCACGATGGTGCGATTCAATTGCAACCGTCGGATCATTGAAGAGTGCAACCGTTGGATCTAAAGAAAAACATAGTGGGGTCTACAGTAACCCATCACATTGGCACAATGAAGTGTACAGTGATTGATCGCATCGGAGAAGGAGCAGATCATCGAAATATATAAATGGTAGTTGTGATTGCGATTAATCGCAATCAGAAGTATTCGAGAGGTGATACATCGCATCGAAGAAGGAGCAGAGGATCAGAACATATAAATGGAAGTTGCGACTGTGATTAATCGCAATCGGAAGTAGTCAAGAAATGATGCATCACATCGGATAACAGAGTGAGTTTGGTGAGTGGGCCCATAAGGGCATTTTATATATTAAAATGATCTTTTAGCATTTTATTGTCGAAAGTTACTTAAGTTATATAACATGGCAGTGCATATATTAAAAACGCCTTATTATTATTATGCCGAGAATTGAATTGCATTATATAAAAAGTGTAGTTACATACATACAGGAGTTACGCAACAACAATGAACAGAAAGGCATACAGAGAAGAAAAAGGCACAAACACAGTCACAGAAAAGACAAGCGTAGTGATCCAAGAAGCTGAATGAGTGACCTGGAGTTCTCATTGTAATTAAATGTAAATGGTTTAATTGGTTTATATTGTTTTTGATGCATTAGTAAGTCTCCAGAAGAGAAAAAATATCCCACTGTAATGTTAAAATTAGTACATACAGTTATATTTTCCTGAGTGCGCTGGAAAAGAAATGAAAATGCATAATACTAAGAGGTATGGCTATCCATTTCGAATTCCTTGAGGAAAACAAACAGTCATAAGGAAATCTCTATAAGTAATATCACCTTGATATGCATAGAGAGGTTAGAGAGAGTGAGGATAGAGAATGCAGAGTATGGAAAATTGAGGCAGAGAAGATAAGGAAGAGAGGAGAAGAAAGAGATGCAACAGAACATAGCTGATATCTGAGGTAAATCAGCAAATATTTTCTTTCGATAAATTGAGGAATTTGGAGCTGACTGAGGTTGGAGCCTCCTGTAGGTTGGTGCCTGCAGAAAAACAGTGGGAGTTGGAGCTTTCCTTTTAATCATAACAATAATAAGATGTGGTTTTCTCCCTTTATGGGTTTCCACTTATTGCTATTGTCTCTATGTGTGTTGCCTATGTGTTGATATGATCTACCCAATCTGCTTAATGTTTTCTTCTCTCATAATATGTATGGTGTCACATTAATGTAATACTTGCTGCAACATATTAAGACTATTCACATATTAAAGTTGGTTATAAAATTAAGCTATAAATAAGTCTGATGAAAAATTTAAAAATCTTATGTGTGTGTTAAATTGATTCACCCCCCTTCTTAGTTTAAATAAGGTTTCAACAATTGGTATCAGAGGCAGGTTCCTTTTGTACTAGTTTAACCATTGAAAGGAGATCCTAGGCCCCCAGGATGGCTAGTCAAGAAGGAAGCTCAACCAATAAAGCCCCTTTCTTCATTGGTGCTAATTATGCCTTCTGGAAAATCAGAATGAGAGCATACATAATGTCTCTAGGAATAGAGGTTTGGGCTACTGTGGAATTTGGATATTCCCCAAAGGCAACTGACCCAGAGAGAGAAGATAAACAAGAATTTGTATCAAATGCAAAGGCCGTGAATGCAATCTTAAGTGGACTTTGTGAGGCTGAATTTATCAAAATAATGCACAGCAAGACTGCCAAAGATATGTGGGATACTCTTGAAAACATCCATGAGGGATATAAAAAGGAAAAATACTACCAAAATTCAAGTATATAGATCTCAGTTTGAAAATTTAAAAATGAATGATGATGAAGATATTGGTAGCTTCTTCTTAAGAGTTGCAAAAATTGTTAAAAATATGAAAGCTCTTGGAGAAACCATACCAGAAAGTGTAATTTTGCAAAAGATTCTAAGATCTCTTCCACCCAGTTTTAATCCCAAGGTGTCTGCAATAGAAGAAACAACTCACTGGGAAACCTTAACCATGAACTAGTTACTTGGAAATCTAACAGCCTATGAGATGGGACTCCCACAGAAGAAGGCAAGTGCGAGGGAGGCAGCTTTTAAAACAGAAAGGAAGAAAGAAGAAAAGGAAGATATATGCTCTTGCTCTGATGAAGAAGAGGATAAATTTGTCAAGAAAATGGATAGAAGTTCAGGTAAATACAAAGGTAAACTACCTTTCAAATGCTTTAACTATGAAATATTTGGACACTATGTAGCTAAGTGTCCTCACAAGAAAGTAAGGAATCAGGCTCAAGAATCAGAGTAAACTACATCAAATAACTAGCAGAAAGGAAAGAAATTTAGTAGAAAATATTTCTATGCTCAACAAGACAACAGTGCATCTGAAGACTCAGATGAACCCTCAAGTGAAGAAGGAACCTCTGAATTTTTATTGATACCCATAGAAGAACTTGAAAGACTCCTTCTAGAAGATTGTTACAGAGTAATTTGTCACCGTCCCTACCATTCCCCGTCCCGCACAATGGAGGACCCATTTTGTGACCTGTGAACATTGTCATGCCTTGAAAACATCATCAATGCATTCCTCTAAGCATGAGATTCAATTTCCCTAAAGACATCTCCTTGCAAAAATCATGAAAAACATCTCCTTTTGCATTGGCGCGGGCAGACAGTTCAACACTCGTGCCAATGGGGAAAATCCTACAAAGTGGCCGCGCCAACTGGCGCTCTGTCCCAGAGCTGTAGTCGCGCCAGCCAATTTAAGGAGTGTTTTTTAAATAAAGATGGTGGAAGTTGTGTTTCAACAAACTCAGAAACCATTGCCTATCTTGAGTTGGGAGGTTTGGCTGCGGGAGTTCTATGGAAGGGAAGTGGTTTGCCACCTCCCATGGAACCTTCCTTGTTGATAGGGCCAATCCCACAATAATAGGGATCCCAACTCCCTCTTTCTCCATCTATAAAAGCCTGCTCAGTCCCATGGCAAGCTAGTCTTGAAGTGCCTAAGCTTTGAATCTCCAAATTCCCAAGAGCCTTTGTGCTGTAAGAGCCCTCTTTCTCCCCTTAAGGCCGACTCAAGTAAGGAGACTATCGTCGAGAGACTCTAGAGAGGTTTTCCCTTTCCCTGGCGAGCTTTGCGAGACGTGAACGACTGGAGACCCATCCGAAGGAGACCACGATGTCAGAACATTGGTTGTAATCTCTTTCGATTGTTATTTAATGAATGATTATGATTATGGTTCCACTCTGTTTTCGATTATGTTAATATGAGTAATATCCTTTCTGACTGATATTTAGTTGTGTATGCTGGATTTTATGCTTGTATCTCTTTGTTTCTTGCATGTGCAGGTGTCCATCCAGGTAGGCTTCCATCTTTGGTCTTTTCATTCGTAACTAGGAACTTGCATCGTAACATTTCGTGATTGTTGCTAGACCCCTGCTGGGCTAGTAGGGATCGCCTCTGTCCGTAGAGGGGATTTACCTCCTCAAAAATTTGGCGACTCCACTGGGGATCGTCTAGACTTCACTGTCTCGTTTGGATTGTCTCGTTTGATTGTTTTATGATTTTCCTTGCTTGGTTAGCCTTCTGGGCTGGGTTCTTTTGCTTTTTTTTGCTTCTTGGTTTGCTTAGTTTACATTGATCTGCTTCTGGAGTAGTTCTTTTTTAATTTTGGCTGAGAAACTCGACTGGCGTGCTTTTTAGCCCGACAGTCGCGCCAATTGGCGCATGTTTCTTTTGTTTAGCCCACGCCAATTGCTTTCTGGCGCCAGTTGCAACCTTACAGTCGCGCCACTCCTGTAGGGTTTTTGAGTTTGCTTAGTTTCGAACTCTCTGGATCTGGTCAGTGCTTTTATTCTTGATTTTCCGACTACCTGAGTGTGTTGGAGTCCTGTTTGACTGGGAATTCACCTTTGTCCTTTGGTTGTTTGCTTTTATCTATCGATTTCACGTTTTAAGCCCTAGGGCATCTAGTGGCTTAATGTATCGAGCCCTCCTTGGGAGTTTTGGTGTTTCGTTTGTCCGGTCGACTTTCTGATTGCTCCTCCGCATCCTCTTAGTATTTTTTCATTGTTTTGTTGCGATTTTTGGGTGATTTCTCATTCCTTCATTCAGATTTCGTTTGGTCTTGCTTTGGGCCTAGATCACACGGTCCATTGGAGCCTTTGAGTCTTTTTCTTGGTTTTGAGAAACTTTTGTCGATTTGGGATCTGATTGCTTCTGTCATTGAGTGAAATTTGTTTTTTTCTCTCTCTCAATATCGTTTCTCAAGTTGTTCCATTTGTTTTCAGTTTTTTTAGTGCATTTAGCTATCAAACGTGGAAAATCAAAAAAAAAAAATCTCTTTTGCTTTTGGTTAATTAGTGCAATTGTAATCTTTTCGATTTTGCTAGTGATTAGTGATTTGAATAAAAAATTTTCAATTTCATTAGTTGCATTAGAGATCTCATTGTTTTTCTTCCGATCATTTCGTTTGTGTAAAAGCTCTCAACCCTTCTGTAACTAGTTTTCATCGAACAAAATGTTGGACTGTGGCATGTAGCTTTGCATTTAAGAGTCTTTTAAGACATTACATACGATAGGGCCTCAAAATTGGAACCTAATTGAAGATCAACTTTAAAATCCACTCAATTAACCTAAGGTAGCATTGAAATCTAACGAAACATATTTAGTGGTCTAGGCTAGAGACGTGTTCCGGCGTCTTTAAACCTAGCAGCCGTCGCTCCCCTTTTGGCTTTAGACAGCGCTAGTACAGACCTGTGCTCCCCGTACCGTCATGTATATAAAGGGAGACCCCTCTAGGTTTTCAATCCTTTATCCATAGCAAGCCGAGTCTGCCGCCCTATACCCGTGATACACCGAACACAACATTCGGGGAGATTGCCTGCACGTACGGAAAGTCCTTAGTCGATTTCTGTTTCATTATTGAAACCAAGGTGTATATTGCAGTTCACGGATATTTGGTACACCCTTTGTGCCTAGTATTACCTGACCAGTCATTTGGTCTTTTCTGAATCCCTAAACTTGAAAATACTGTCAAGCGCTTGTCCTTTCACGCTTGTGTCAAATCTGAAAGAGATAAGTCATCTTTTATCGTTTCTCGACTCTTAAAACATGAAATGGTAAATTTTCTTATTTTTCAATGTAGTGAAAATTAATCACCGACGATTACACGCCCGCTTAGATATTGCTTGTTGACCGTTTGATCGTGTGTCTTAACTCGTTTTCATCCCGTGTGTGTGTTTGTTTCTTTTTCTCTGGTCTTTTGCCACAGTGGCGGAACCCTCGGTTTCGTCTACTGGTAGTCCTTACACGGACGATTCTTCAGAGGCTTCTCAATCCTCTGTTGAACCACAACAGCCTGTTGTTTCCGAGTTTCCTGACGGGGGACCGGTTCTCGCTGAGCAACCCTTTGGAGGACCATTGGAGTTCAATTGGCCCTTTTCGGACCCTGTGTCTGAATTGAGATTAGGAGCTGATTTCCTTTCTCTTACATCGGGTTCGCCTTTTGTTGCTGCTGTATTTCCTCCTAGTCCTCGCCGTCTCTTGCGTGATTTAACGGCAGGATCAACCATGAGTGATTCTGGTGAGGAAATCCCAATGTCTGGTGAAGACTATCAGCTCTTCCCACGAAGATTGTTTGAGGGAGACAACTCTAAGCTGGCTGCCATGTCAACAGCCAGTCCTTCTTTACCACAGGGATACAGATCTCTGGGTCAGATCATTTCAGCTGCAGCCTCTATGGGAATATCATCTCCTGCTTCGAGGCCAGCTGCTACTACACCCGGGGTGTCTCCTCAGACGCCCGTCACTTCTGTTCCCGTCCGGCCCACCGTCTGTGTGGCCGCCTCTTCTCCTGTTCTCTCAGCATCTGCTACTAGGGCTGGGCCAACTCCTGAAGATGTCTATCTAGCCACTGCTATACCGGAGAACATCTCTCCGGAGGAGTATCGGTTGTCATTGCAACAGCCGAACGCCGAGGTTGGACCGTCCTCCCAAGATCCCTACCGATCTTACTTTTCGCACTATGCACAGGATGGTACTCCCGTGTATGCTTTCCCAGGTCAGTATGACGAGCACGGGGAGATTTTGCGTCTACCCGCTCCTGAGGCTTATCTTTATGCTCAAGGTTTACCTTATAACCAGGCTTATAACCCGCAAGGACAGCCTTTCCAAGGCCAACCTACGGGCAACCTGGCTATCTTTATGATCCACAGGGGCGACCCATTCAAGGCTACCCTGTCAGCCAACAAGGGCCATCGTACGGTCCGCAAGGACAGTATTATAGCCCTTCTGGTCAACCTGTTCAGCCTCAGTCGGGGTATCAACCGGGACCGGTCTATGGTCCTGGGGGGCAAATCCAACCTTCTTTACCGATGCAACCGTAGTATCCTATTGTTTCTAACGTTGCATATCAGCCAAGACCATCCTATGGTTCTGCTTCAGGTCAAACCGGTTTCCAGCAAGCACCTGGTCCTGTTCCACCGCCGGGCCAACCGGTTCATCCGGTACAACCCGGTGTCCCACCTCCAGGCCAACCGACCCATCTGGTACAACCTGGGGCTCACTTACAACCCAGTTTCCCGCCTCCAGGCCAACCGGCCCATCCGGTATAACCTGGGGCTCACTTACAACCAGGTCAACCTGCGCAACCGGTGCCGCCTGTCTATCCGGGTCAACCTGGTCATTCAGGTCAGCCCTCACATCCGGGTCAACCTGTTCACTCAGGTCAGCCCTCTCAGTCGGGTCAACCTACTCATTCAGGGCAGTCCGCTCATTCCATTAACCTTGCACAGCAGCCGGTTCATTCAATGCCGCAGCCAAATCAACAGTTGCGCCCTACTTATCAGGCTCTGCAGGGTTCCACTTTTCAGCAGCCTACTCATCCTCAAGGTGGTTATTATCCTCATGGTCAGTCTCAACCGAACTATAACCACCCCATAGGCTCTCAGTATTATCCTCCTCCACCCGGTTTTACCTACACTCAGCAGCCAAATCCAAACGCTACTTATACAGGGCCGACACATAATCAGGGTCCATACCTTGGTTATCAAGCCCCACACTATGGTTACCAGCATCCAAATCAGTCTGGTTATACGACCTACACCCCCTACGGTCAGAATCCTGCAGGACAGAACCCGTGGGGGCAAGGATATTCGCAACCATCGTGGAGTATGGGTACCGGACCTCATCCTGGGCCTGGCATGGCATTTAATCCTCCATTGTCGTTTCTAGCTACCTTGGAACTGCTGGATGTTTCAAAGTTGACCAATGATCCGATTTTACATAATCCATATTGGCCTCCGGTTCCCACCAAGATACCAGGTGATTGCCCCAAGTTGAGGGAAAAGCTGGAGAGGACCCCCAGGCACATGTGATGACGTATCATCTTTGGTGTTCGTCTAACTCTTGGGTCGACAATTCGATTCACCTGTGCCTCTTCCAGCGTACTTTAACTGGAGCTGCTGCTAAGTGGTACATAGTGTTATCCCGTGGAATTTTTCAAGATTTCAATTCTTTAGCCATGGCTTTCCTCACGCATTTTCAATTACCGGTTCGGTATGAAGACGGGACGCACCTCCTGACTTCCCTGAAGCAGGATAAAGCCACTCACATCTCAGATCACATTCATGAGTGGTGGCGCCATTGTAGACTGATCAAGTTTCACATACCTGATCAGATACTGACTCACTGGTTCACCACCTCCTTTGTGAATAAAATCGCTCAGGATATTGCGATGGGAGCGTGCGTGACAGAGGAACAAGCCATCGCGCGTGCCCAATACCTGGATCTTGTCTATTCTCAGCCTGGCACGCTTTATGACATCTTGGCTGATGCTCCACGGCCCGAAACCACTAAGGCTCCACCCACCCCTGCGGTGGATGGTGTCATTGCTTCTGTCTCTCAGAATTCGAAGAAATCTTCGAATGGGAAGCAGAAGGCTAATTCTTCCAACAATACCTCTGCTAATCTCGCCTCATCCGATTCTGGTAAAACCGCGGAGGTGAATGCCGTTCAGGCCAATCCTGCAGACAAATCCTCCAAGGGGAAGAAGAAGGGCAAAGGCAAATCCAAATCTGATGCCCCGAAACCAAAATCTAAATCTCATACTGAGGATGGCTCCCAGCGTAAACCGAAGTACCCTTGCCTCATCTGTGAAGGGGACCATTATACTAAGGATTGTCCACGAAGATCTGAGGTTAGTCAACTTCTTAAAGGCCCAAAAGGGACTCTAGCTATTTTAAAAGACCTATTTCCATCTCAGCAGACCCAGATGGTCGAACAACCATCACCATCTACACCGTTTGGGTCTCAGGTTTTCATGGTGAAGAGTGTTGCACCTATCTCTATCGCTACGTGGTCGAAGGATTACAATGAATTGCGGAAGGCACCCGGGAAGGGAGTTACGGATGGGCCGCCTCCCCCACCTGTCTCTGGTCCGTTGGAAATCGAGAAGCCTACTCTCGAACCCGTTTTGAAGCCACCTCCCAAAGGTGTTCTTCGAAGATCTTCTTATAATCCAAACGCTCGTGCCGCTCAACATTACAGTATTGTTGAGGATCTGGCACAGGCGCCATGTGCTATGTCTGCACTTGAGGTTCTTCAAATTTGTCCTTCACAACGGAAGGATTTACTGTCTGCAATCGGTGGCATCGATCCCGCCGACTCGAGCCTTCTCACCTTCGATTCGGAGAATTTCACTCCCTGGCTTCCACATCAAATCGCTCTGGTTATTCAAGTCGGGATTAACGGTCTGAACATTCATAGGGCCGTCGTGGATGAGGGTGCATCTACCTACGTTATGTCATCCACTTCCTGGAAGGCCATTAGCTCTCCAGCTCTGTCGTCATCTCCCAATGCCCTTGAGGCATTTCATGGTCGGGAATCTAAACCCCTGGGCGTTCTCGAGAGTCTAGCGATCACATTACAGGGAAAAAATGTCAACGTAGAAGTGGAAGTGGTTGACGCTAAACTCAACTACAATATACTTCTTGGCCGCAGCTGGACCCATGCCATACTCTGCGTGCCATCTACCATCTTTTGATTCATTAAGTTCCCTCACGAGGGAAAGATTGTCACGGTGGATCAGTTGTCATTTTTCACCTCTAACTCTGAGAACAACGTGCCATAAGTGGATCAAATTCCGAATCCCCCAGACAGTGTAGGACCTGGTCTCTTCAAAGACCCAGTCCTCATGGGTATCTTTCCCGCACCGCCACCGCATACCGCTCAAGTCAACATGTTGTCCAGGTCCGATGACCCCTGGCTTATTCCTACGCCTAAGCAGGTATATGAGTTTGGGGAATCCATGCCTTTAACGCCAGTAGAGATCAACTACTGTGAGATTGTTGCTGCATCGGATCCTCCACCTCCTCGGCATGCTCCTTTGAGCATGGCTCTCGACGTCTACTCTCAATCCCCCTGGCTTGGTCAGGCTGATTCACCTGATCCTCTCAGAGAGACTTTTCCTTCCGATGAGGCTATCATTGAAACTATGTCTCTTGAGGAGCTGCCTTGGGGCGATGGACATCATCGCTCCTCATTTATGCCTAGCTTGGGGGAAATTACTGATTGTCTGGAGCGTTATGCTACTCAGGTTCCTTCCCCTCCTCTTCAAACGCCCATCTTGACGCACGAGGTTTTTTCAGAGGGTAACCTAAGTAACATTACTCAAACTGTTCCAATCAACATCTCCGTTAAACCGGGGATCACTGAGAATATTCATGTGGGTGTGACTTGTTCTCCCAATGAGATTCAAGTCTATACTGAGCTTTTCAAAGAATTCAGAGATTTTTTCGCATGGTCTTACGAGGAAATGCCGGGGATTGATCCTAGTATTGTAGTGCACGAGATTCCAACCTATCCAGGTGTGAAACCCGTGCGCCAACGCTTATGCCCCATGCATCCTCAGAAAGCCGCCGCCATCAAGGAAGAAGTTGAAAAACTTCTGAACGCAGGTTTTATTTATCCCATCCCCCTCATAGAATGGGTGTCTAACATTGTCCCTGTCGATAAAAAGCAGGGTACAATTAGAGTCTGTGTGGATTATCGCGACATCAACCGCGCCTATCCAAAGGATAATTATCCCACTCCCTTTATAGACCAAATCATTGATGAATGTGCTGGGAGTGAGATCTATTCCTTAATGGACGGTTTTTCAGGATATAACCAAATCAATATTGCACCTGAGGATCAACACAAGACCACATCCATCTGTCCGTGGGGTACTTTCGCGTACAAAAAACTCCCGTTCGACTTAAAGAACGCTGGAGCCACTTTTTAGCGTGCGATGTCCTACGCTTTTCATGACATTCGCCATATCGTTCAGCCTTATCTGGACGACTTGCCAGCCCATTCGGGTAAGCGAGAGGACCATCCTGAGCATCTCCGCCACATCTTCCTTCGTTGCAGGAACTACAATATCAGGCTCAATCCTCATAAATGCGTCTTCTGCGTTGATTCTGGCCGTCTTTTAGGATTCATAGTCTCGAAAGACGGAATTCGCCTTGACCCTCTAAAGGTCGAGGCCATCGTAAATCTCCCATCACCCTCCTCCCTGTATCAGTTACAGAGTCTACAAGGGAAAGCGAATTTTCTTCGGCGCTTTATCCCGAATTATGCCGAGGTGGCCAAAGGATTCACTCGTTTGTTAAAGCAGAACGTTCCCTTTCATTGGGACGAAATTGCTCAGGAATCCTTTGAGAAGTTGAAAACGTTGCTTGTCAATGCTCCGTTGCTTCGTCCTCTAGACTACCACCGCGACTTCACTTTATATCTAGCCGCCGCATTTAGCACCATAGCCATGGTCTTGGTGTAGGATGACGATCATGGTGATGAACATGTTGTTTATTACCTATCTCGGAATCTTCTCGACCCGGAAATGCGTTATGCACATGTCGAGAAGTTGGCATTAGCAGCAGTACACGCTGTGCAATGCTTTCACCATTACATCCTTTTGCGCACGATAACAGTGGTTTCAGACTGCAACCCTATGACGTATATTCTTTCCAGACAATTACTGGGGGGCAAGTACTCCAAATGGATTGTGATCCTACAGGAGTTTGACTTGGAGTTCACTACTGCTAAGTCAACTAAATCACTGGTCTTCGCGGATTTGATATGTTCTCTCCCTACAAACTCTGCTCCCTCACACTCTGAAGACCATATACCGGACGAAACGCTTTTCCTCATCAGTACTCGTGACCCTTGGTACGGTGACATAATAGTGTATCTTCAGACCTCGACATTTTGGTCTGAGTTGGATAAAGCTGCCCGCCGTCCGATTCGGCACCAGTCCCAACCCTACCATATAGTAGGAGATACCTTATATCGCGTTGGAGTAGATTCGGTGCTCCGGCGATGCCTAACCTTGGAAGAGGCTAAGAAGGTCCTAAATGACTGCCACAGTGGCGCCTTTGGTGGACATATGTCCGGGTATGCTACTGCCCAGAAGATTCTGTGAGCAGGTTATTTCTGGCCTTCCATATTTAAAGACTGTATCACTGCAGTCTGTAAATGTCATCCATGCCAGATATTTCAGCGCAAGATGTGCGCGCCGCCTTTACCATTGCATCCCATTATTACCGTCAACCCTTTTGCGAAATGGGGCATGGATTTTATGACGTGTAACCCTCACTCGGCCGGGGGGCATGCGTATATCATTGTCACCGTCGACTACTTCACCAAGTGGGCAGAGGTGATGCCTACACTAGCTGCTGATGGGAAAATGGCTGCTCAATTTATATTCAACCACGTTATCGCACGGTTCGGGGTTCCTCAAGCCATCGTCACTGATCACAGTACTCATTTCCGAGATTATATTATGGCGGAGCTGGCTTCAACGTTGGGCTTGCGTCACGACAGCTCGACACCATACTACCCTCAAGCGAATGGTCAGGTTGAAGCAGTGAACAAGGTTTTGGTCACTATGCTTCAACGAACAGTTGGTATTCACAAATCTAATTGGCATCTCCAACTGTTCTCATCTCTCTAGGCATACCAAAAATCTGCTAAGAGTGCAACTGGATTCACACCATTTCAATTGGTGTACGGTCTGGAAGCCACTCTTCCGGTTGAAAGCGAGATTCCTTCATTGAAATTAGCTGTGGAGCTTCTACCTGATACTTCTGCCGAGGAAGAATGTCTTTTGTATCTAGAACGGTTAGATGAAACCCGTCGTCTGGCTGCTTTGGTTATCGAAGCACAAAAGAAGAGGGTCAAAACTCATTTTGATCAATCTGTTTCTCCTCGTTCCTTTATAGAAGGAGACCTCGTCCACCTGTACGATCAAGCACATGACAAGCTTGGAGCCGGTAAGTTCCAGCCTATGTGGCATGGGCCCTATATAGTAAAACGTGTTTTGAAAAATGGGGCCTACGAGCTTATAGATTATGAAGGAGTTCCGCTGGCACAGCCCAGAAATGGGCTGTACCTTAAAAAGTACTATGCCTGAAGTGATTTCTTGGTGTGGTGTGTGTACATAGGTGTGTGATTTTCATTTGTGTGCATGTATAGTGTGGTGTGCTTTGTAAACATCTTTCTGCTGATCGGTTTTTCCTGGTTGTGCAGATTTCTATTCATCCATTTGTTGGTTTCGCGGATGGTGCCTCCTGCAGTACCAGGAATCTGTCTTCAGCAACCTGGGTAATCTATGATCCTGCTGGTGAGTTGATTGACCTGCAAGGAGTGTGTCTAGGATGTACCATGAACAACATCGCGGAATATAGTGCTGTGTTAGAATTATTAACCGAGGCAGTAAACCTTGGTATCCGTGAATTGCTCGTGTATCTAGATTCATAGCTTCTGGTGTTACAACTGAACGGACACTATTTGGTAAGAAACCCGTCCATCTTACGTCTGTATCTGCGTATTCGATTACTGGAAAGTAATTTTGACTACATTACATATCATCATATACCCAGGCATTTGAATACATTAACAGATGCAGTAGCAAATTTGGTATTAGATAGACATTTGCGCAATTTATAAATCATCATCACATGTAAAGAAAGATCCATCCAGAAATAGATATGCATATATATAGATATCGAAATGTTTACATAGAGTGTGTCACATAAAGTCAAAATATACATAATCGTCTTAAGTATATCCAGAGACGATACGTCTCTCAAAAAATAGGAGTGGTATAAATCCTAAGAGCTAATCCGCATGGTGCTCATGATAGCATGTGACTGCACGCACTAAGCGTCTCAGGATTCGGTGGATCCAACTTGGAACTCCCACCGTATGACGCTGGTATGCCATCGGTACGTCCGCTAGCCGAGCATAGTCCAGGATCCCTCGGGAAATGCCCTCGAGATTCTGGATCAACTCCTCTCCTCCGGTGCCCTCTCCCTCAGGATCAGGGGCGAGTTGAGTCCTCCGGGAGGTTGGAGACATCCCAGCTGGTCTCTCAGGTCCCACATCTGCATACATATATAAAATTTGTTAAGACGAATGTGTATTAACAAAAAAATATAAAACATAAAAATAAAAAATATGAGGTCTTACCCAACTCCTCATCCCAGTCATCTCCTTCTGGCAGTGGGAGATCTGGGTCTCCGGTGAAGTCAGTTCCTGCATAGGGCCAGTCTTCCACTACAATCAGCTGGTGTCGTAACCACCTAAAGAACTCTGGCCTCCAGGACATCTGTTGGCCGCCTCCAGCTCTGGGCATTAATGTTGCCCAGCGAGCCATTCTTGGCTCTTGTGGTATCGGATCTGCTACTGAGGCCCCTTGGCCCTGGAAGATTGGTAAGCATTCCAGAATGAACGATACCAGGATGGAACCATAGCCAAACTGTTTCAGTTTAGCTTGTTTTCATTTTGTGAGCTGCCTTTTCATGTTGATTGTTACTGCTGTTGCCCAATCGAACAGTAAGGGAATCATACATTCTGAGGCCAGCAGGAGTTGGGCCTTTGTGGCCTCGTGCGGTGCGTGCGACCCTGTAGCCCGCGTGATGGTATGTAGGACAACTCTCAATGCCAGATCAGGGATAGTGTGGATATCCACCTTCTTGCTTCATGATCCCATTTGTGCTCCTCGGCACACTCGTGCCATCACTTCTTCCATCTTCTCCCGAGATGGTCTGCTTCCAATCAAGACGGGGATCGGACCTCTGCGGGAAAATCCGGTGATAAAATAAACATCAGAAACCTCCAGCTCTAATACCTGATCTCGTAACCTGAATACCTGTTCATGTTCATCCCAGATACCGATCAAATACTGGAGGAGCTCGGGCTGAGCTCGTAGACAGGGTGTGAGGAAGAACTTTTTCAGCCCACAGTTTCTGAGGGCATTCATGCAAGCCTCACTTGGAATGGCATGTTCATCCTCTTCTCCATGCTCTCATTCTTTCCATTCAATCGTCATTTTGCTTGATTACCTGCATTCATATGGTCATAAACCCTTAGTTAGATCTCTCATAAGCCTCAAATTCTATGCAATTTGGTCTAAATATCGATTTTTTAGGCGGTTTTTTAGGTTCGGCCGCTAGCACGGCTGTTTTGTGAACAGTCGCGCCATGTGGCACGCGCCCTTTGTATAAAAGAGCCCATTGGCGCGGGTCTGTGCCCGATACCCGCGCCAACGAGCGCGGCCCTAAAATTTCAAAAGTGGCCCTAGAGAACTGATTTACAGGGTAAAACTATCAAAAAATGGATGAAAATGTAGAGCAGGGAAGTGCCTCTTACCTGTAGCAGACGAGGAATTGAATGGTCAACCGGATCTGTCGCAATCACCGTCAGAAGTTTCTGCTCCAAATAGATCACTGTTGCTTTTTACCAAGGTAAATAGTAAATGTAATTTTATTTTTACCAATTTGGCATATTTATAACTTTTTGACATAAAATGAGTTCGAAAAAGTCATTTTTATCAAATATTTTTGTATGTTATGTTGAAAATGGGTTTTACGCTCGCTTGGTATGTACAACAGCAGGTTTTTTGCGACTTTAACGATGGAAACGAGTTGTATTTTATACTTTTTCGGACTCGGTAAATACATGAAAAAGTCACTTTGGAGTCATCTTTCAACTCTTTTCTGACTCTCTAAACATGAAAAGATTGCCAAGGCCCTTGTCGTTTCGATCTCGTTAAAATGGACACGAATCGACATCTACCCAGTATACGTTTACCCCTTTTTCGGGCTGGGACGGATTGATTACGAAAAAGGAATACCCTAGCCTATCGCGACTAGGAGGTTTTCTCGGATATTTTTTTCTACCTTTTCGGATCTGAGGAACTATCTACGAAAAGGGACCTATGGAGTTTACTTTTCTACTGTCTTTTCAAACTCTCTAAACATGAAAAGGCGCCGAGTTCTCCCTTTGTCAGACTCGTTAAACCCTGATGACATCAGATCCAGTCGAAATGACATTCTCTGAGTTCCTCCTTCCTAGGACTCGTTAAATGCACTAGGATGGATTCGCCCAAAGGGAGGACTTATATTACAAGCATATGCTATCCCCTTCAAGCTTGTTATCAAAAATAATTGGGGTACTCGCTAGAAATGGTGGGGGAAAAATGGAACCATTTTCGTTGTCATCGGCAGTATGTCGCTCTTGAACATGGCACTTGTCTGCATTCGTGTCGGGTTGGGGAAATCTCATCTCATTGCTTCACTTTGCCTCCGTGGGTTTGGATAATCCCTTTTGACCTCTCATCTGCTCATTTCCTCGTCACCATGACCTCTGATCCGTTGATTTCAAATACTGCCAAGTTCACTGTCGTGTCGTTTATATGTTCAAGAGAATTTGGCCTCTGCAAATATCAACCTTCCTCTGATTCTCATACGACCTTGATTCACAACAAAAACATCATGTTCCTCTGTCTCGTGTCGATGATGTGGGAAACATTATGGCCCACCTTCGATCAAGATCACTTCCTGTCGACTTCAGCTCATTATCCAGGAAGCTGATCTAGAGACTCCTTTATGGTACCTTGGAGCCTGCATGCCTCAATGGCAGGTTCGTCGCATTCGATGTGAGGTTTTCATCATTGGCCTCCGATCAAGTGATTCTGCGGGTGTTCGACGCCAACTCATTGATTCACACGCCATAGATTGTACCTGCAGTACCTTAAGGGCCATTGTCATTATTGGTGGTTCCTCTCACGTCTGTTAACAGCTTTCATCATTGGCTAGTAATCAAACGATGTTCTTGCATGTTCGACTTCAGCTCACATATTCACATGCTTGAACTTGTACTTTGTTTGGGTCGAGATGGAGCGCAAGACCCTGGATTGTGTTTGTTGTAATCCAGGCTGCGATTGTGGATTATTATCATTATGTACATGACTCATTGATTGGATGGCTGCGACCATACCTGAGTCTATTTATTTGATCCTTGTTGGATGGCTGCGGCCATACCCTGGTTTCGGATTATAGTGTACTCTATTTCATATGGCTGCACCCATACCACATATACATCATGTACTTGAGATATCAGCTGTATTTTTCTGCGCAGGTTCTCCAACGGCGGGGCTTCAGTTGAACATGTTCTCGTAAAGCATTTCACCCCTCTCTCTCTCGGGCCTCATACTTTAGGGGGCATCTGTTACACAGTAATTTGTCACCGTCCCTACCATTCCCCGTCCCA
This sequence comes from Pinus albicaulis, assembly GCA_034641835.2. Taxonomy (NCBI): domain Eukaryota; kingdom Viridiplantae; phylum Streptophyta; class Pinopsida; order Pinales; family Pinaceae; genus Pinus; species Pinus albicaulis. The sequence goes on from CM076582.1 coordinate 989,961,618, forward strand.
CACAATGGAGGACCCATTTTGTGACTTGTGAACATTGTCATGCCTTGAAAACATCATCAATGCATTCCTCTAAGCATGAGCTTCAATTGCCCTAAAGACATCTCCTTGCAAAAATTCATAAAAAAATCTCCTTTTGCATTGGCGCGGGCAGACAGTTCAGCACTCGCGCCAATGGGGAAAATCCTACAAAGAGGCCGTGCCAACTGGCGCTCTGTCCCAGAGCAGTAGTCGCGCCAGCCAATTTAAGGAGTGTTTTTTAAATAAAGATGGCGGAAGTTGTGTTTCAACAAACTCAAAAACCATTGCCTATCTTGAGTTGGGAGGTTTGGCTGCGGGAGTTCTATGGAAGGGAAGTGGTTTTGCCACCTCCCATGGAACCTTCCTTGTTGATAGGGCCAATTCCACAATAATAGGGATCCCAACTCCCTCCTTCCCCATCTATAAAAGCCTGCTCAATTCCATGGCAAGCTAGTCTTGAAGTGCCTAAGCTTTGAATCTCCAAATTCCCAAGAGCCTTTTGTGCTGTAAGAGCCCTCTTCCTTCCCTTAAGGCCGACTCAAGTAAGGAGACCATCGTCGAGAGACTCAGGAGAGGTTTTCCCTTTCCCTGGCGAGCTTTGCGAGACGTGAACGACTGGAGACCCATCCGAAGGAGACCACGACGTCAGAAAATTGGTTGTAATCTCTTTCGATTGTTATTTAATGAATGATTACGATTATGGTTCCACTCTGTTTTCAATTATGTTAATATGAGTAATATCCTTTCTGACTGATATTTAGTTGTGTATGCTGGATTTCATGCTTGTATATGTTTGTTTCTTTCATGTGCAGGTGTCCATCCGCGGAGATCGTGGGGGATCGTGATCTGCCGAGGCTGAGGAACGGGAACGCTCTCTTCTTCAGATCGTAGCATTGGATTCCAGGTAGGCTTCCATCTTTGGTCTTTTCATTCGTAACTAGGAACTTGCGTCGTAACATTTCATGATTGTTGCTAGACCCCTGCTGGGCTAGTAGGGATCACCTCTGTCCACAGAGGGGATTTACCTCCTCAACAAAGATGAAGAAGAAGGTGAAGCTGACCTTGAGGGGGAGCTAAGAAGTGCCCTTGAGGATATTGACAGACTCAAACTAAAGTGCAGAAAACAAAAAGACATTCTCCTCAAGTATGTATGAGAAGAACAAAATTTAGATGTCCTCATGCAGCTAAAGATAGAGCTTGAAGAAGCCAAGAATATAGAAGACATGTTACTTAAGAAGATCAAGGAGAAAACTCAGGAACAAGAGAAGTTGGAAGAAGAAGCAGTATGTCTCAAGAAGAAATTAGACAATGCCCAAAGGAAAGTGTCTATAAATTATTCTCAAAAGATATGCTCTGGTAAAGAAATTCTGGATGCTCAAAGATCTCCTCTGATAAAGACTGGGATAGGCTATGAAGGAGAATCAAGTAAAGGAAAAGAAAAGGGAAACAAAAATATTATTTGTGTCAAAGCAAAGAAGGCTAATGAAGTAGCTCAAATAATTCCTACAAAAGAAGAAACATGTAATGAGGGAGACAGAAACTAGAAGAAACCTCTAATAAAGAAGAATGAAATAAATACTCACACAACAGAAAAAGGCTCACATACCCCTGAGTATGTCAAATTTGGAAGCCATCAAAGGAGATTCTTACCTCATATGAAAAATACCACTTTTTATGCCTGCCACAAGCTGGGACACATTGCTTCATACTGTCATACAAGGAGGAGTAATTCAAACCAGCAAAAGATGCAAACAATGAAGAGACTGTCTCAAGCAAATAAATGAAGAAAACCTCACATCAGGTATGCAAATTGTTTCTATGGTTACTTTTTTTATTGTAAGGAATTTGGCCATCAAATCATTGAGTGCAGAAAATATGGACAAATATTGATGTACAACACCTCAAGGAGGTTTATGAATCAAGGATATTTTACTCATACTCACAATTCTACAAAAATTATGATCAAATGATGTGCATGCAATAAAGTTGGACATATACCTTCCAAATGTTCTCTTAGAGGATGTGGTTCATCATCTCACAAAAGATATCAAACAAAAGGATGTTTCTAGTGGAAAAAGAAGGTGAACAAATGTGACCTGGCTCTAACTGCTCAAGACCTGAAAATCCAATGGTATTTGGACAGTGGCTGCTCAAAACATATGACTGGACACAGAAGAAAATTTATAACTTTTGATGAAAAGAAATCTGGAAATGTTACTTTTGGCAATGATAAATTAGGAAAAATAAAAGGAAAAGGCTCAGTCAACCTAGATAATGGAAAACGAACGGCCCGAGACGTACTATTTGTAGATGGGCTGAAAGAAAACTTGCAGAGTGTCAGTCAAATGTGTGATAAAGGTTGTGAAGTTCTTTTTAGAGAACAAGACTGTGAAGTTAGATCAAGCACCATAGGTAATACTCTGCTCAAAGGTGTTCGAACAGAGAGTAATGTTTACATAGTGAAAGAGGAAGATGAGGCATGCCATCTTAGCAAACTTGAGGAGTCATGGTTATGGCATAGGAGATTGGGACATCTTAGCTTCGATCATATCATTAGAATAAGAAAGAATAAAGTTGTCAGAGACATGTCAGAAATAAAAAGGCCTTCCAATACCATATGCAAATCATGTCAATTGGGAAAATAGACCCGCACATCCTTTAAGGCCAAAGATGAGTTATCAACAAGAAGACCACTCCAGCTTATTCACATGGACCTGTGTGGACCTGCAAGAACTAAAACACGAAATGGAGAATCCTACTTCATGCTGATAATAGATGATTTCTCCATAATGACATGGGTTGCATTTCTCAAGAATAAATCGGAAGCACTGGAGAAATTCAAGATATTCAAAGCATTAGTAGAAAACCAAATAGGATGCAAGCTAAAATGCATCAGATCAGAGAGAGGAGGAGAATTCACAGATTATGACTTTGAAGACCTATGCAATGATCATGGTATAAAGCAAAAATTTACTATTGCAGGGACACCTCAACAGAATGGAGTAGCAGAGAGAAAAAACAGGTCTGTACAACAAATTTCCAGAGCCATAATGCAAGAGAGTAATATTCCTCAAACCTTCTAGGAAGAAGCAGTACACACAACCATGCATATCCTCAACAAAGATTATTTAAGGCCAAGCAGTGACAAGACTCCCTATGAACTATGGCATGGTAAACTGGCTTCAATCAAGCACTTCAGAATCTTTGGAAGTAGGTGTTACATAAAGAATAATGATGAAAATATGGGGAAATTTGATGCAAGAGCAGATGAAGGGATATTTCTACGATATGCATCCAAAAGTAAAGGGTACATGTGCTACAACAAGACCCTTCGAAAAATTGTAGAAAGCATTGATGTAAGATTTGATGAAGAAATTCCAAACAAGACAAGAGGTACAGACTACAACAGTCCTTCAGACAACCATGAAGAAGAAAATAAAAATGATGATGAAATAAGAAAGACAACAGAAGATGTTGAACCGAGCTCGAAAGCCCCCTCAATATACACTTAAAATAACCATCCAGAAGATCAGATCATTGGAGACAAGAGTGTAGGATTCCAAACAATAAGGTAGCTAACTAAACAGACAGAAGAAGTATACATAGCCATGTTATCACAAATAGAGCCAAAGAAGTTTGAAGAAGCCAGCAAGGACAAGTATTGGGTGAATGCTATGAATGAACAATTGGACCAAATTGAGAAGAAAAATACCTAGGAATTAGTTCCAAGACCCACTGAGAAAAATGTCATAGGCTCAAAATGGGTATTCAAAAATAAAATGAATGAGCAAGGACAAGTAATCAGAAATAAAGCCAGACTTGTTTGCAAAGGATATTCACAAATCGAAGGACTTGAATACGATCAAATTTTTTCCCCTGTAGCCAGAATGGAAGCTATCAGAATGTTTCTGGCCTTTTCATGCTACCAAGACTTCAAGGTATATCAAATGGATGTGAAATCTGCATTTCTGAATGGAGATCTAGAAGAACAAGTCTACATGGAACAACTAGAAGGTTTCTCATTAACATACAAAGAAGACAATGTGTGCAAACTAAAGAAGGCTCTATAAAAACAAGCTCCTCGTGCTTGGTACTCAAGGTTGGATAAGTACTTGCAAAAACAAGGCTTTAAGAGAGGAGGAGTAGAAAATAATCTGTACATAAAAGCCCATGAAAATGAACTCCTGATTGTTGTAGTATATGTTGATGACATTATGTTTGGAAGAAACAAATATGAGCTAGCAAAAGGATTTTCTAAAGAGATGAAATCAAAGTTTGATATGTCTATGATTGGAGAGCTCAGTTTCTACTTAGGACCTCAAATTCAGCAAAATAACACAGGTACATTCATCTCACGGGAATAATACATAAAATAAATGTTGAAAAAGTTCAAAATGTAAGACTGCAAACCTGTGTCAACTCCCATGATCATGGGATGCAAGCCATTTGCAGATGATGGATCTGCTAATATAGATCAAAGAATCTATAGATCCATGATAGGAAGTCTACTATACCTGACAGCATTAAGACCAGACATCATGCTAGCAGTAGAACTTGTGGCTAGATATCAAGCAACACCAAAGCAAAATCATCTTCTAGTAGTCAAAAGAATATTTAGATATCTACAAGGAACAATACAGTTTGGGCTATGGTATCCAAAGGAAAAAGCTTCACTTTGACAGCATACACAGATGCAGATCGGGCTAGCTGTGTGGATGACAGGAAAAGCACAAGTGGAGGTGCATTCTATCTAGGAGAAAGTCTGGTGGCATGGCTAAGCAAGAAAAAAACATCTATTTCTCTATCTACAGCAGAAGAAGAATACATAGCAGCAGCAGCATGCTGCACACAAGTCATGTGGATGAAGAAAACCTCCAAGACATGAAGGTAAGCATTGATGAACCTATCTCTATCAAATGTGATAATACAAGTGCTATAAGCATATCAAAAAATCATGTGCTTCAATAAAAAACTAAACATATCCCAATCAAGTATCATTTTCTCCGAGAACAAGTAGCTCATAAGGTAGTCAAGCTGGAGTATGTGCCAACAAAATAACAGAAAGCATATATATTTGCCAAACCTCTTGCTAGAGAACCATTTGAGTATTTGAGAGATAGACTAGTGGTATTATCTGTAGATTCTACTCTATGATATGAAGAGAAAACATCATTTCAGGGGGAGAACTTAAACGAAAATATCATTCCAAGGGGAGATCAGTTAGCAAGGAAAGCATGAAACAGGTCCTCAATATCAGTGCAACATGGGTGAGAGTTAAAAGCACACTGAGAAATGAGCAACCCCTTGCCATTGATTTCAAAGGGGGAGGAAGAGCAAGCAACAGAAAAAGGAGTCCTAAAAGGCAAACAGAGGAAGTGTATTGCCATCAATGCCAAAGGGGGAGATTGTTGGAAATGTTTTCATTGATGGAAAAGGAGGCATTAGAGGTAGAGATAGGCAAAGGACAGCAACAGAAGCAAAGGAGAAGACAACAGGTTTTTGGTAAATGGTATAGTAACATTTACAGGGCAACAAAAGAGAAGCAAAGCAGAGCAAAGGAGACAGCATAGATGGCAGAGGAGGCAGGCGGAAGAAGATTTTTGAAATGAAACAGTCGAGCAGCAAAGGATGCAGAGACAGACAAAGGAGGCAGAACCAGAGGAGGCAGAGGAGCAGAGGCAGAGACGGAGAATACAGAGGCAGAGTCGTTAACAAGCAGTGAAATGATCAAGCAAAGGAGGAACCGAGGCTCTGTGTATAAGGGGTAATACCAAGAATTAAACAATAAAGATATAATACAGTCAAGTGTTAAACCTTATGATAGCTTTATATTAAAATAGCAATGAAACAAGGTTCATATATATATCAAAGTGCTGAAGAAAGGTATATAACGAAATCAAGAACGGTTTATATATATAATAGTTTGAACAGAGCTTATATGTATATGTATATAACGAAGGCGTGAAATTATTTATTGAAGTGAAACCATGAATTGAAGCAGAACCCTGAGTGTGAAAATTAAAACCAGAGGTAAGAAAACCAGCCGTATCGCGTGGTGTCAAAAATGGTAAGTGGAATTCTCAAAACAAACACGATATATGTCATTGATGGCCACGTGTCCTAGAGCGATTTCCAAATACAAATTTTTTCACGTGATTTTGGAAAATTATGTGACGAGAACATAAGTTGCGTGATATTGCGCGTTGGCCATTGGATGGGGTTCCAAAGCCCAGTTGGTGCATGAGAGCAGATTGACCGTTCGATCAAAGGTGAAGGTGCGGGGAAGAGAACCAAGGATGTGGGTCTTACATTCAAAGCTGCGAAGCCAAAGTATTATGTGAATGACTATGTATTTCGTATTATGAAAGCTAATAAAAAGGCGAAGGTTATAACTTATATTAACATATGTTGATATATATGATGGGCCGAATGCAGGTTGAACTACATGGTAAAGTGTTCACATATAATTTAAATGTGTGGGTTTATTATAAGGTTTATAATAAATTAAATGGGGTCGTTATATATGTCAATATATTATAATTGATATGCGAGTCACCAAAGGAGTGGTACATATGATAGTCAGCATATAGTAGTACACTGTGGGCCTCAACGCTTTTACACGAAGTCGGGGTTTGATACATATTGCAATGCTAATATGCTACATGGCTAAGGTTATACTGGGAAGCGGAAGCATTAATCAAACTATTAAACCCGCCTAAAAGCGCATCGGAGCAAGTTATCGCATCGGAAGTAAAGTGCAATCGAACAATTGGTTGAATGTTGCAATCGCGATGGTGTGATTCAATTGCAACCATCAGATCATTGAAGAGTGCAACCGTTGGATATAATGAAAAACATAGTGGGGTCTACAGTAACCCATCGCATCGGCGCAGTGAAGTGTACAGTGATTGATTGCATCGGAGAAGGAGTAGAGCATCGGAATATATAAATGGTAGTTGCGATTACGATGAATTGCAATCGGAAGTATTCGAGAGGTGATACATCGCATCGAAGAAGGAGCAGAGCATCGGAGCATATAAATGGAAGTTTCGATTACGATTAATCGCAATTGGAAGTAGTCGAGAAGTGATACATCGCATCGGAGAATAAAGCAAGTTCGGCGAGTGGGCCCGTAAGGGCATTTTATGTATTAAAATGATCTTTTAGCATTTTATCGCTGAAAGTTACTTAAGTTATATAACATGGCATTGCATATATTAAAAACACCTTATTATTATTATGCCGAGAATTGATTTGCATTATATAAAAAGTGCAGTTACATACATACAGGATTACGCAACAGCAATGAACAGAAAGTCATACAGAGAAGAAAAAGGGACAAACACAGTCACAAAAAAGACAAGCGTAGTGATCCAAGAGGCTGAATGAGTGAGCTGGAGTTCTCATTGTAATTAAATGTAAATGGTTTAATTGGTTTATATTGTTTGTGATGCATTGGTAAGTCTCCGGAAGAGAAAAAAAATCCCACTGTAATGTTAACATTAGTACATACAGTTATATTTTTCAGAGTGAGCTGGAAAAGAAATGAGAAGGCAGAAGACTAAGAGGTATGGCTATCCATTTTGAATTCCTTGAGGAAAATAACCAGTCATAAGGAAATATCTATAAGTAATATCACCTTGATATGCATAGAATGGTTAGAGAGATTGAGGATAAGGAATTCATATTATGGAAAATTGAGGCAGAGAAGATAAGGAAGAGAGGAGCAAAAAGAGATGCTACAGAACAGAGTTGATATCTGAGGTAAATCAGAAAATATTTTATTTTGATGAATTGAGGAAGTTGGAGCTTCCCTATCATGGTGAAGCTTGATAGTTGTCATTTGTAGCTGACTGAGGTTGGAGCCTCTTGTAGGTTGGTGCCTGCAGAAAAACAGTGGGAGTTGGAGCTTTCCTTTCCATCATAACAATAATAAGATGTGGTTTTCTCCCTTTATGGGTTTCCACTTATATCTGTTGTCTCTATGTGTGTTGCCTATGTGTTGATATGATCTACCCAATCTGCTTAATGTTTGCTGCTCTCATAATAAGTCTGGTGTCACATTAATGTAATACTTGCTGCAACATATTAATATTGTTCACATATTAAAGTTGGTTATAAAATTAAGCTATAAATAAGTCTGATGAAAAATTTAAAAATCTTATGTATGTGTTAAAATGATTCACCCCCCTCTCAGTTTAACTAAGGTTTCAACAATTGGTATCAAAGCCAGGTTCCTTTTGTACCATTTTAACCACTGAAAGGAGATTCTAGGCCCCAAGGATGGCTAGTCAAGAGGGAAGCTCAACAAATAAAGCCCCTTTCTTCACCGGTGCTAATTATGCCTTTTAGAAAATTAGAATGAGAGCATACATAATGTCTCTGGGAATAGAGGTTTGGGCTGCTATGGAATTTGGATATGCCCCAAAGGCAACTGACCCAGAGAGAGAAGCTAAACAAGAATTTGTAGCAAATTCAAAGGCCATGAATGCAATATTAAGTGGACTTTGTGAGGCTGAATTTATCAAAATAATGCACAGCAAGACTGCCAAAGATATGTGGGATACTCTTGAAAACATCCATGAGGGAAATAAAAATGTAAATACTACCAAACTTCAAGTATATAGAGCTCAGTTTGAAATTCTAAAAATGAATGATGATGAAGATGTTGGCAGCTTCTTCTTAAGAGTTGCAGAAATTGTTAACAATATGAAAGATCTTGGAGAAACCATACCAGAAAATGTAATTGTGCAAAAGATTCTAAGATATCTTCCACCCAGTTTTAATCCCAAGGTGTCTGCAATAGAAGAAACAGCTGATTGGGAAACCTTGACCATGAACCAGTTACTTGGAAATCTAAAAGCCTATGAGATAAGACTCCCATAGAAGAAGCCAAGTGCTAGGGAGGCAACTTTTAAAACATAAAGGAAGAAAGAAGAAAAGGAAGATATATGCTCTTGCTCTGATGAAGAAGAGGCTAAATTTGCAAAGAAACTAGATAGAGGATCAGGTAAATACAAATGTAAATCACCTTTAAAATGATTTAACTATGGAAGAGTTGGACACTATGCAGCTAAGTGTCCTCACAAGAAAGTAAGGAATCGGGCTCAAGAATTAGTGAAAACTACATCAAAGAACTAGCAGAAAGGAAATAAATTCAATAGAAAATATTTCTATTCTCAACAAGACAGCAGTGCATCTGAAGACTCAGATGAACCCTCAAGTGAAGAAGGAACCTCTGAATTTTTATTGATGCCCATAAAAGAACTTGAAGGACTCCTTCTGGAAGATGAAGAAGAAGGTGAAGTTGACCTTGAGGGGGAGCTAGGAAGTGCCCTGGAGGAGATTGACAGATTCAAACTAAAGTGTAGAAAACAAAAAGACATTCTCCTCAAGTATGTATGAGAAGAACAGAATTCATAATTCCTCATGCAGCTAAATATAGAGCTTGAAGAAGCCAAGAAGCTAGAAGAAATGTTACTTAAGCAAATCAAGGAGAAAAATCAGGAACAAGAGAAGTTGGAAGAAGAAGTAGTATGTCTCAGGAAGAAATTAGAAAATGCCCAAAGGAATGTGTCTATAAATTCTTCTCAAACAACAAGCTCTGGTAAGTTGAACAAAATTTTGGATGCTCAAAGATCTCCTCTGATAAAGACTGGGATAGGCTCTGAAGGAGAATGAAGTAAAGGCAAAGAAAAGGAAAAAAAAATATTATTTCTGTCAAAGAAAAGAAGGCCGATGAAGCAGCTCAAATAATTTGTACAAAAGAAGAAACATGGAATGAGGGATACAGAAACCAGAAGAAACCTCTAATAACGAAGAATGAAATAAATACTCAGACAACAGAAAAAGGCTAACATACCCCTGAGTATGTCAACTTTGGAAGCCATCAAAGGAGATTCTTCCGTCCTATGAAAAATACCACATGTTATGCCTTCCAAAAGTTGGGACACATTGCTACATACTATCATAATAGGAGAAGTAATTCAAACTAGCAAAAGATGCAAACAATGAAGAGACTGTCTCAAGCAAACAAATGGAGAAGACAAACTCACATCAGGTATGCAAATTGTTTCTATGGTTACTGTTTTTATTGTAAGGAATTTGGCCATCAAATCATTGAGTGTAGAAAATATGGACAAATATTGATTTACAACACCTCAAGGAGGTTTATGAATCAAGGAGATTTTACTCATACTCACAAGTCTGCAAAAATTATGATCAAATGTTGTGTATGCAATAAAGTTGGACATATGCCTTCCAAATGTCCTCTTAGAGGATGTGGTTCAAAATCTCACAAAAGATATCAAACAAAAGGATGTTTCTAGTGGAGAAAGAAGGTGAACAAATGTGACCTAGTTCTAACTGCTCAAGACCTGGAAAGCCAATGGTATTTGGATAGTGGCTGCTCAAAACATATGACCGGAGACAGAAGAAAATTTATAACTTTTGATGAAAAGAAATCTGGAAATGTTACTTTTGGCAATGATAAATCAAGAAAAATCAAAGGAAAAGGCTCTTTCATTCTAGATAATGGCAGAGGAAAGGCCCAAGATGTACTACTTGTAGATTGGCTGAAATCAAAATTACTGAGTGTCAGTCAAATGTGTGATAAAGGCTGTGAAGTTATTTTTAGAGCACAAGACTATGAAGTCAGATCAAGCACCATAGGTAAGACTCTGCTCAAAGGTGTTCGAACAGAGAGTAATGTTTACATAGTGAAAGAGGAAGATGAGGCATGCCATCTTAGCAAACTTGAGGATTCATGGTTATGGCATAAGAGATTGGGACATCTCAACTTCGATCATATCATTAGACTGAGAAAGAAGAAAGCTATCAGAGACATGCCAGAAATAAAAAGGCCTTCCAATACCATATGCAAATCCTGTCAATTGGGAAAACAGACCCGCACATCCTTTAAGGACAAATATGAGTTATCAACAAGAAAACCACTCCAGCTTGTGCACATGGACCTGTGTGGACCTGCAAGAACTTAAATACCAAGTGGAGAATCCTACTTCATGCTGATAATATATGATTTCTCCATAATGACATGGGTTGCATTTCTCAAGAATAAATTGGAAGCACCGGAGAAATTCAAGATATTCAAAGAATTAGCAGAAAATCTAACAGGATTCAAGCTAAAATACATCAGATCAGACAGAGGAGGTGAATTCACAGATTATGACTTTGCAGACCCATGTAATGAACATGGGATAAAGCAACAATTTAATAACGCAGGGACACCTCAGCAAAATGGAGTAGCAGAGAGAAAAAACAGGTCTGTACAAAAAATTGTCAGAGCCATGATGCAAGAGAGTAGTATTCCTCAAACCTTCTAGGTAGAAGCAGTACACACATTCGTGCCTATCCTTAACAAATATCATTTAAGGCCAAGCAGTGACAAGACTCCTTATGAACTATGGCATGGTAAACCAGATTCAATCAAGCACTTCAGAATCTTTGGAAGCAGGTGTTACATAAAGAATAATGATGAAAATCTGGGGAAATTTGATGCAAGAGCAGATGAAGGGATATTTCTAGGATATGCATCCAAAAGTAAAGGGTACAGGTGGTACAACAAGACCCTTCGAAATTTTTTAGAAAGCATTGACATAAGATTTGATGAAGAAATTCCAAACAAGACAAGAAGTACAGATTGGAGCAGTCCTTCAGAAAACCATGAAGAAGAAAACCAAAATGATGATGAAACAAGAAAGACAATAGAAGATGTTGAACTGAGCTCGAAAGCCCCCTTAATATACACTCAAAAGAACCATCCATAAGATCAGATCGTTGGATACAAGAGTGTAGGAGTCCAAACAAGAAGGCATCTAACTGAAAAGACAGAAGAAGTATACATAGCCATGTTATCACAAATAGAGCCAAAGAAGTTTGAAGAATCCAGTAAGGACAAGTATTGGGTGAATGCTATGAATGAAGAATTGGACCAAATTGAGAAGAACAATACTTGGGAATTAGTTCCAAGACCCACTGAGAAAAATGTCATAGGCTCAAAATGGGTATTCAAAAATAAAATTAATGAGCAAGGATAAGCAATCGGAAATAAAGCCAGACTTGTTTGCAAAGGATATTCACAAATCGAAGGACTTGAATATGATGAGACATTTGCCCCTGTAGCCAGAACGGAAGCCATCAGAATGTTTCTGGCCTTTGCATGCTACCAAGACTTCAAGGTATATCAAATGGATGTGAAATCTGCATTTCTGAATGGAGATCTAGAAGAAGAAGTCTACATGGAACAACCAGAAGGTTTCTCATTAACATACAAAGAAGACTATGTGTGCAGACTAAAGAAGGCTCTATATGGACTAAAACAAGCTCCTCGTGCTTGGTACTCAAGGTTGGATAAGTACTTGCAAAAATAAGGCTTTAAGAGAGGAGGAGTAGACAATAATCTATACATAAAAGCCCATGGAAACGAACTCCTGATTGTTGTAGTATATGTTGATGACATTATGTTTGGAAGAAACAAAGATGAGTTAGAAAAAGGATTTGCTGAAGAGATGAAATCAGAGTTTGAGATGTATATGATTGGAGAGCTCAATTTCTACTTAGGACTTCAAATTCAGCAAAAGAACACAAGTAAATTCATCTCACAAGAAAAATACTTAAAAGAAATGTTGAAAAAGTTCAAAATGGAAGACTTAAAACCTGTGTCAACTCCCATGATCATGGGATGCAAGCTATGTGCTGATGATGGATCTGCTGGTATAGGTCAAAGACTCTACAGATCCATGATAGGAAGTTTGTTGTACCTGACAGCATCAAGACTAGACATCATGCTAGCAGTAGAACTTGTGGCTAGATATCAAGCAGCACCAAAGAAAAATCATCTTCTAGCAGTCAAAATAATATTTAGATATCTATAAGGAACAGTACAATTTGGGCTATGGTATGCAAAAGGAAAAAGCTTCACTTTGACAACATACACAGATGCAAATTGGGCCAGCTGTGTGGATGCCAGGAAAAGCACAAGTGGAGGTGCATTCTATCTAGGAGAAAGTATGGTGGCATGGCTAAGCAATAAACAAACATATATTTCTCTATCTACAACAGAATCAGAATACATAGTAGTAGGAACATGCTACACACAAGTCATGTGGATGAAGGAAACCCTCCAAGACATGAAGGTAAGCATTGATGAACCTATCTCTATCAAATGTGATAATACAAGTGCTATAAGCATATCAAAAAATCCTTTGCTTCATTCAAAAACTAAACATATCCCAATCAAGTTTCATTTTCTCCGAGAACAAGTAGCTCAGAAGGTAGTCAAGCTGGAATATGTGGAAACAAAAGAATAGACAGCAGATATATTTACCAAACCTCTTGTTAGAGAACCATTTGAGTATTTGAGAGAAAGACTAGGGGTTGTATATGTAGATGCTACTCTCTGATATGAAGAGAAAGCATCATTTTAGGGGGAGAACGTAAACGAAAATATCATTCCAGGGGGAGATCAGTTAGCAAGGAAAGCATGAAACAAGTCCTCAAGATCAGTGCAACATGGGCAAGAGTTAGAAGCACACTTAGAAATGAGCAACCCCTTGCCATTGATATCAAAGGGGGAGGAAGAGAAAGAAACATAAGAAAGGGTCCTAAAAGGTGAACAGAGGAAGTGTATTGCCATCAATGCCAAAGGGGGAGGCTGTTGGAAATGTTGTCACTGATGGAAAAGGAGGAAGCAGAGGCAGAGATAGACAAGGGACAGCAACAGAAGCAAAGGAGAAGACAACAGGTTTTTGGTAAATGGTATAGTAACATTTACAGGGCAGCAAAAGAGAAGCAAAGAAGAGAAAAGGAGACAGGGTAGCAAAAGAGAGGCAAAGCAGAGAAAAGGAGACAGGGCAGCAAATGAGAAGCGAAGCAAAACAAAGGAGACAAAATAGATTGAAAAGGAGACAAGCGGAAGAAGACTGTTGAAATGAAATGGTTGAGTAGCGGAGGATGCAAAGACAGAGAAAGGAGGCAGAATGAGAGGAGGCAGAGCAGCAGAGGCGGAGACAGAGAATACAGAGGAGAGCCGTTAACAAGTAGTGAAATGATCAAGCAAAGCCGTAATCGAGGCTCTGTGTATAAGGGGTAATACCAAGAATTAAAAAATAAAGATCTAATACAGTTAGGTGTTAAACCTTATCATAGCGTTATATTAAAATAGTAATGAAACAGGTTTCATATATATCAAAGTGTTGAAGAAAGTTATATAACGAAATCAAGAAGGGTTTATATTATTATAGTTTGAACAGAGCTTATATGTATATGTATGTAACGAAGGCGCGAAATTCTTTATTGAAGTAGAACCCTGAGTGTGAACAGTAAAACCAAAGGTAAGAAAACCAGCAGTATCGCGCGGTGTAAAAAATGGTAAGTGGAATTCTCAAAACGAACGCGATATATGTCATTGATGGCCATGTGTCCTAGAGTGGTTTCCAAATACAACTTTTTTCCCGTGATTTTGGAAAATTATGTGATGAGCACATAAGTTGCGCGATATTGCGCGTCAACCATTGGATGGGGGTCCAAAGCCCAGTTGGTGCATGACAGAATATTGACTGTCTCATCAAAGGTGAAGGTGCGGGGAAGAGAACCAAGGATGTGGTTCCTACATTCAGAGCTGCGAAGACAAAGTATTATGTGAATGACTGTGTATTCCATGTTATGAAAATTAATAAATAGGGGGAGTTTATAACTTATATTAACATATGTTAATATATATGATGGGGTGAATGTAAGTTGAACTACATGGTAAAGTGTTCACATATAAGTTAAATGCGTGGGTTTATTATAAGGTTCATAATAAATTAAACGAGGTCGTTATATATGTCAATATATTATAATTGATATGCGAGTCACCAAAGGAGTGGTACATATTATAGTCAGCATATAGTAGTACACTGTGGGCCCGAGTGCTTTTACACGAAGTCGGGGTTTGATACCTATTGCAATGTTAATATGCTACATGGCTAAGGTTATACTGGGAAGTGGAAGCACTAATAAAACTATGGAACCCGAGAGGTTATATATATATATATATATATATATATATATATATATATATATATGAGTGATGGGCTTATGTCTAACTCCAAGACTTAATATAATGTTGAGGGAAGATATTGTGTGTGTAGGGTGGGACCCCCCTACATAAAATTCCGAGAATAATAACCCAAGCTCGAGGATACATTAAAGCTGAAGCAGAAAGTTTATATATATGCAGCACCAAATATATGTTGCACTTTATATACAAAGGACCAAAACATATATATGTATTTGTATGTAGCGCTCTATGGTTCGAGTTAAAACAAACGAACTACCACATGGTGGGACCCTCAAGTATCGCATTGGAGAAACTAAGGGCAGAGGAACATATCAACAAAAGTTCCGATTGAAGCAGCAAACCTGATTCAGTTATAAACTGTGGGACCTATATTTGTTTGAATTTCGCCTCAAAACACATCGGAGCAAGTTATCGCATCGGAAGTAAAGTGCAATCAAACAATCAGTTCAATGTTGTGATCATGATGGTGAGATTCAGTTGCCACCATCAGATGATTGAAGAGTGCAACCGTTGGATCTAAAGAAAAACATAGTGGGGTCTTTAGTAATCCATCGCATCGGTGCAGTGAAGTGTACAGTGATTGATCGCATCGGAGAAGGAGCAAAGCATGAGAATATATAAATGGTAGTTGCGATTGCGATTAATCACAATCGGAAGTATTCGAGAGGTGATACATTGCATCAGAGAAGGAGCAAAGCATCGGAACATATAAATAGAGGTTGCGATTATGATTAATCGCAATCAGAAGTAGTTTAGAAGTGATACATCGCATCAGAGAATAGAGCAAGTTCTGCGAGTGGGCTCGTAAGAGAATTTTATGTATTAAAATGATCTTTTAGCATTTTATCGCCGAAAGTTACTTAAGTTATATAACATGGCAGTGCATATATTAAAAACGCCTTATTATTATTATGCCGAGAATTGATTTGCATTATATAAAAAGTGTAGTTACATACATACAGGAGTTATGAAACAACAATGAACAGAAAGGCATATAGAGAAGAAAAAGGGACAAAGACAGTCACAGAAAAGACAAGCGCAGTGATCCAAGATGTTGAATGAGTGAGCTGGAGTTCTCATTGTAATTAAATGTAAATGGTTTAATTTGTTTATATTGTTTGTGATCCATTCGCAAGTCTCTGGAAGAGAACAAATATCCCACTATAATGTTAAAATTAGTACATATAGTTATATTTTTCTAAGTGAGATGGAAAATAAATGAGAAGGCAAAAGACTAAGAGGTATGGCTATCAATTTCGAATTCCTTCAGGAAAACAAACAGTCATAAGGAAATCTCTATAAACAATATCACCTTGATATGCATAGAGAGGTTAGAGAGAGTGAGGATAGAGAATGCAGAGTATGGAAAATTGAGGCAGAGAAGATAAGGAAGAGAGGAGAAGAAACAAATGCTACAGAAAAGACCTGATATCTGAGGTAAATCAGCAAATATTTTCTTTTGATAAATTGAGGAAGTTGGAGCTTCCCTATCAAGTTGAAGCTTGATAGTTTTCAGTTGTAGCTAACTGAGGTTGGAGCCTCCTATAAGTTGGTGCCTAAAGAAAAACAGTGGGAGTTGAAGCTTGCCTTTGCATCATAACAATAATAAGATGTGTTTTTCTCCCTTTATGGGTTTCCACTTACATCTTCTGTCTCTATGTGTGTTGCCTATGTGTTGATATGACCTACCCAATCTGCTTAATGTTTTTTGCTCTCATAATAATTATGGTGTCACATTAATGTAATACTTGCTACAACATATTAAGAGTATTCACATATTAAAGTTGGTTATACAATTAAGCTATAAATAAGTCTGATGAAAAATTTAAGCTATGTATGTGTTAAAATGATTCACCCCCCCTGTCATTTTAGCTAAGGTTTCAACAATTGATATCAGAGCCAGGTTCCTTTTGTACCAGTTTAACCACTGAAAGGAGATCCTAGGCCCCTAGGATGGCTAGTCAAGAAGGAAGCTCAACCAATAGATCCCCTTTCTTCACCAGTGCTAATTATGCCTTCTGGAAAATCAGAATGAGAGCATACATAATGTCTCTAGGAATAGAGGTTTGCGCTGATGTGGAATTTGGATATTCCCCAAAGGAAAATGACCCAGAGAGAGAAGCTAAACAAGAATTTGTAGCAAATGCAAAGGCCATGAATGCAATCTTAAGTGGACTTTGTGAGGCTGAATTTATCAAAATAATGCATAGCAATACTGCCAAAGATATGTGGGATAATATTGAAAACATCCATGAGGGAAATAAAAAGGTAAAGACTGCCAAACTTCAAGTATATAGAGCTCAGTTTGAAAATTTAAAAATGAATGATGATGAAGACGTTGGCAGCTTCCTCTTAAGAGTTGTAAAAATTGTTAACAATATGAACGCTCTTGGAGAAACCATACCAGAAAGTGTAATTGTGGAAAAGATTCTAAGATATCTTCCACCCAATTTTAATCCCAAGGTGTCTGCAATAGAAGAAACAACTGATTGGGAAACCTTGACCATAAACCAGTTACCTGGAAATCTAACAGCCTATGAGATGAGACTCCCACAGAAGAAGCCAAGTGCGAGGGAGGCAGCTTTTAAAATAGAAAAGAAGAAAGAAGAAAAGGAAGATATATGCTCTTGCTCTGATGAAGAAGAGGCTAAATTTGTCAAGAAACTGGATAGAGGTTCAGGTAAATACAAAGGTAAACTACCTTTCAAATGCTTTAACTATGGAAGAGTTGGACACTATGCAACTAAGTGTCCTCACAAGAAAGTAAGGAATCAGGCTCAAGAATCAGAGAAAACTACATCAAAGAACTGGCAGAAAGGAAAGAAATTTAGCAGAAAATATTTCCATGCTCAACAAGACAACAGTGCATCTGAAGAGTCATATGAACCCTCAAGTGAAGAATGAACCTTTGAAATTTTATTGATGGCCATAGAAGAACTTGAAGGACTCCTTCTAGAAGATGGAGAAGAAGGTGAAGTTGACCTTGAGGGGGAGCTAATAAGTGCCATAGAGGAGATTGACAGACTCAAACTAAAGTGCAGAAAATAAAAAGACATTCTCCTCAAGTATGTACGAGAAGAACATAATTCAGAAGTCCTCATGCAGCTAAAGATAGAGCTTGAAGAAGCCAAGAATATAGAATACATGTTACTGAAGCATATCAAGGAGAAAACTCAGGAACAAGAGAAGTTGGAAGAAGAAGTAGTATGTCTCAGGAAGAAATTAGAAAATTCCCAAAGGAAAGTGTCTATAAATTCTTCTCAAACAACAAGCTCTGGTAAGTTGAACGAAGTTCTGGATGCTCAAAGATCTCCTCTGATAAAGACTAGGATAGGCTATAAAGGATAATCAAGTAAAGGCAAAGAAAAGGAAAACAAAAATATTATTTTTGTCAAAGCAAAGAAAGCTGATGAAGTAGCTCAAATAATTCCTACAAAAGAAGAAACATGTAATTAGGGAGACAAAAACCAAAAGAAACTTCTAATAGCGAAGAATGAAATAAATACTTAGACAACAGAAAAAGGCTCACATACCCCTGAGTATGTCAAATTTTGAAGCCATCAAAGGAGATTCTTCCCTCCTATGAAAAATACCACTTGTTATGCCTGCCACAAGCTGGGAAACATTGTTGCATAATGTCATACAAGGATGAGTAATTCAAACCAACAAAAGATGCAAACAATGAAGAGAATGTCTCAAGCAAACAAATGGAGAAGACAACCTCACATCAAGTATGCAAATTGGTTCTATGGTTACTATTTTTATTGTAAGGAATTTGGCCATAAAATCATTGAGTGCATAAAATATGGACAAAGATTGATGTACAACACCTCAAGGAGGTTTATGAATCAAGGAAATTTTACTCATACTGACAATTCTGCAAAAATTATGATCAAATGTTGTGTTTGCAATTAATTTGGACATATGCCTTCCAAATTTCCTCTCAGAGGATGTGTTTCATCATCTCACAAAAGATATCAAACAAAAGGATGTTTCCAGTGGAAAAAGAAGATGAACAAATGTGACATGGCTCTAACTGCTCAAGACCTGAAAAGCCAATGGTATTCGGACAGTGGCTGCTCAAAACATATGACTGGAGACAGAAGAAAATTTATAGCTTTTAATGAAAATAAATTTGGCAATGTTACTTTTGGCAATGATAAATTAGGAAAAATCAAAGGAAAAGGCTCAGTTAGCCTAGATAATGGCAGAGGAAAGGCCCAAGATGTACTATTTGTATATGGGCTGAAAGAAAACTTGCTGAGTATCAGTCAAATGTGTGACAAAGGCTGTGAATTTCTTTTTAGAGCACAAGACTGTGAAGTCAGATCAAGCACCACATGTAAGACTCTGCTCAAAGGTGTTCGAACAGAGAGTAATGTTTACATAGTGAAAGAGGAAGATGAGGCATGCCATATTAGCAAACTTGAGGAGTCATGGTTATGACATAGGGGATTGGGACATCTTAGCTTCGATCATATCATCAGACTGAGCAAGAAGAAAGCTGTCTGAGACATGCCATAAATAAAAAAGCCTTCCAATACCATATGCAAATCCTATCAATTGGGAAAACATACCCGCACATCCTTTAAGGCCAAAGATGAGTTATCAAGAAGAAGACCAGTCCAGCTTGTGCACATGGACCTGTGTGGACCTGCAAGAACTAAAACACCAATTGGATAATCCTACTTCATGCTGATAATAGATGATTTCTCCATAATTACATGGGTTGCATTTCTCAAGAATAAATCAGAAGCACTGGAGAAATTCAAGATATTCAAAGCATTAGCATAAAATCAAAGAGGATGCAAGCTAAAATGCATCAGATCAGACAGAGGAGGTGAATTCATAGATTATGACTTTGCAGACCTATGCAATGAACATGGGATAAAGCAAAAATTTACTATTGCAGGGACACCTCAGCAGAATGGAGTAGCAGAGAGACAAAACATGTCTATACAACAAATTTCCAGAGCCATGATGCAAGAGAATATTCCTCAAACCTTCTGGGCAGAAGTAGTACACACAACCATGCATATCCTTAACAAATATCATTTAAGGCCAAGCAGTGAGAAGACTCCCTATGAACTATGGCATGGTAAACTAGCTTCAATCAAGCACTTCAGAATATTTGGAAGTAGGTGTTACATAAAGAATAATGATGAAAATCTGGGGAAATTTGATGCAAGAGCAGATGAAGGGATATTTCTAGGATATGCATCCAAAAGTAAAGGGTACAAGTGCTACAACAAGACCCTTAGAAAAATTATTGAAATAATTGACATAAGATTTGATGAAGAACTTCCAAACAAGACAAGAAGTACAAACTGCAGCAGTCCTTCAGACAACCATGAATAAGAAAACCAAAATTATGATGAAACAAGCAAGAAAACAGAAGATGTTGAACTGAGCTCGAAAGCCCCCTCAAGACACACTCAAAAGAACCATCCAGAAGATCAGATCATTGGAGACAAGAGTGTAGGAGTCCAAACAAGAAGGCAGCTAACTGAACAGACATAAGAAGTATACATAGCCATGTTATCACAAATAGAGCCAAAGAAGTTTGATGAAGCCAGCAAGAACAAGTATTGGGTAAATGCTATGAATGAAGAGTTGGACCAAATTGAGAAGAACAATACCTAGGAATTAGTTCCAAGACCCACTGAGAAAAATGTCATAGGCTCAAAATGGGTATTCAAAAATAAAATGAATGAGCAAGGACATGTAATCAGAAATAAAGCTAGACTTGTTTGCAAAGGATATTCACAAATCGAAGGACTTGACTACAGTGAAAATTTTTCCCCTGTAGCCAGAATGGAAGCTATCAGAATGTTTCTGGCCTTTGCATGTTACCAATACTTCAAGGTATATCAAATGGATGTGAAATCTACATTTCTGAATGGAGATATAGAAGAAGAAGTCTAAATGGAACAACCAGAAGGTTTCTCATTAACAGAAAAGAAGATTATGTGTGCAGACTAAAAAAGGCTCTATATGGACTAAAACAAGCTCCTCGTGCTTGGTACTCAAGGTGGGATAAGTACTTACAAAAACAAGGCTTTAAGAGAGGAGGAGTAGACAGCAATCTATACATAAAAGCCCATGAAAATGAACTCCTAATTGTTGTAGTATATGTTGATGACATTATGTTTGGAAGCAACAAAGATGAGCTAGAAAAAGGATTTGTTGAAGAGATGAAATCAGAGTTTGAGATGTCTATGATTGGAGAGCTCAGTTTCTACTTAGTACTTCAAATTCAGTAAAAGAACACATGTACATTCATCTCACAGGAAAAATAATTAAAATAAATGTTGGAAAAGTTCAATATGGAATACTGCAAACCTATGTCAACTCCCATGATCACGGGATGCAAGCTATGTGCCTATGATGCATCTGCTGATATAGATCAAAGACTCTACAAATCCATGATAGGAAGTCTGTTGTACCTGGAAGCATCAATACCATACATCATGCTAGCAGTAGAAATTGTGGCTAGATATCAAGTAGCACCAAACCAAAATCATCTTCTAGCAGTCAAAAGAATATTTATATATCTACAAGGAATGGTACAGTTTGGGCTATGGTATCCAAAAGGAAAAAGCTTCACTTTGAAAACATACATAGATGCAGATTGGGCCAGCTGTGTGGATGACAAGAAAAGCACAAGTGGAGGTGCATTCTATCTAGGAGAAATTCTAGTGGCATGGCTAAGCAAGAAACAAACATCTATTTCTCTATCTACAACAGAAGCAGAATACATAGCAGTAGCAGCATGTTGCACACAAGTCATGTGGATGAAGAAAACCCTCCAAGACATGAAGGTAAGAATTGATGAACCTATCTCTATCAAATTTGATAATACAAGTGCTATAAGCATATCAAAAAATCTTGTGCTTCATTCAAAAACTAAACATATCCCAATCAAGTATCATTTTCTCCGAGAACAAGTAGCTCAGAAGGTAGTCAAGCTGGAGTATGTGCCAGTGAAAGAATAGACATCAGATATATTTACCAAACCTCTTGCTAGAGAACCATTTGAGCATTTGAGAAATAGACTAGGGGTAGTATCTGTAGATTCTACTCTCTGATATGAAGAGAAAGCATCGTTTCAGGGGGAGAACAGAAACGAAAATATCATTCCAAGGGGAGATCAGTTAGCAAGGAAAGCATGAAATAGGTCCTCAAGATCAGTGCAACATGGGCAAGAGTTAAAAGGACACTGAGAAATGAGCAACCCCTTTCCATTTATTTCAAAGGGGGAAGAAGAGCAAGCAACAGAAGAAAGGGTCCGAAAAGGCAAACAGAGGAAGTGTATTGCCATCAATGCCAAAGGGGGAGACTGCTGGAAATGTTGTCATTGATGGAAAAGGAGGCAGCAGAGGCAGAGACAGACAAAGGACATCAGCAAAAGCAAAGGAGAAGATAACAAGTTTTTGGTAAATGGTATAGTAACATTTACAGGGCAACAAAAGAGAAGCAAAGCAGAGAAAAGGAGACAGGGCAGCAAAAGAGAAGAAAAGAAGAGCAAAGGAGACAGCATAGATGGAAAAGGAGACAGGTGAAAGAAGATTGTTGAAATGAAATGGTCGAGCAGCAGAGGATGTAGAGACAGATAAAGGAGGCAGAACCAGAGGAGGTAGAGCAGCAGAGGTGGAGACAGAGAATACACAGGTAGAGCCGTTAACAAGCAGTGAAATGATCAAGCAAAGGTGAAACCGAGGCTCTGTGTATAAGGGGTAATACCAAGAATTAAACAATAAAGATCTAATACATTCAGGTGTTAAACCTTATGATAGTGTTATATTAAAATAGCAATGAAACAGGGTTCATATATATCAAAGTGCTAAAGAAAGGTATATAATGAAATCAAGAAGGGTTTATATATATTATAGTTTGAACAGATCTTATATGTATATGTATATAACGAAGGCAAAAAATTATTTATTGAATCAGAACCCTGAGTGTGAACAATAAAACCAGAGGTAAGCAAACCAGCAGTATCACGCAGTATCAAAAATGGTAAGTGGAATTCTCAAAACGAATGCGATATATGTCATTGATGGCCACATGTCCTAGAGCGGTTTCCAAATAGAACTTTTTTCGTGTGATTTTGGAAATTTATGTGACAAGCACATAAGTTGCACGATATTTCGCATCGACCATTGGATGGGGGTCCAAAGCCCAGTTGGTGCGCGAGAGCAGATTGACCGTCCGATCAAAGGTGAAGGTGCAAGGAAGAGAACCAAGGATGTTTGTCCTACATTCAGATCCGCAGAGCCAAAGTATTATGTGAATGACTGTGTATTCCGTGTTATGAAAGTTAATAAACAGGTGGAGGTTATAACTTATATTAACATATGTTGATAAATATGATGGGCCGAATGCAGGTTGAACTACATGGTAAAGTGTTCACATATAAGTTAAATGCGTTGGTTTATTATAAGGTTCATAATAAATTAAACGAGGTCGTTATATATGTCAATATATTATAATTGATATGCGAGTCACCAAAGGAGTGGTACATATGATAGTCAGCATATAGTAGTACACTGTGGGCCCGAGCGCTTTTACACGAAGTCGAGGTTTGATACCTATTGCAATGTTAATATGCTACATGGCTAAGGTTATACTAGGAATCGGAAACATTAATCAAACTATGGAACCCGAGAGGTTATATATATATATATATATATATATATATATATATATATATATATATATATATATATATATATATATATATATATTAGTGTTTGGCTTATGTTTAAGTCCAAGACTTGATATAATGTTGATGGAAGATATTGTGTGTGTAGGGTGGGACCCCCCTACATAAAATTCCGAGTATCATAACCCAAGCTGGAGGATACATTAAAGCTGAAGCAGAAAGTTTATATATATGCAGCACCCTATATATGTTGCACTTTATATACAAAGGAACAAAACATATGTATGTATTTATATGTAGCACTCTATGGTTCGAGTTAAAACAAATGAAGTACCAAATGGTGGGACCCTCGAGTATCGCATCAGAGAAACTAAGGGTAGAGGAACATATCAACAAAAGTTCCGATTGAAGCAGCGGACCCGATTCACTTATAAACTGTGAGACCTATATTTGTTTGAATTCTGCCTCAAAGTGCATCGGAGCAAGTTATCGCATCAGAAGTAAAGTGCAATCGAACAATCAGTTGAATGTTGCGATCGCGATGGTGCGATTCAATTGCAACCGTCAGATCATTGAAGAGTGCAACCGTTGGATCTAAAGAAAAACATAGTGGGGTCTATAGTAACCCATCGCATCGGTGCTTGTAGGTTGGTGCCTATAGAAAAACAGTGGGAGTTGGAGCTTGCCTTTGCATCACAACAATAATAAGATGTGGTTTTCTCCCTTTATGGGTTTCCACTTATATCTGTTGTCTCTATGTGTGTTGCCTATGTGTTGATATGATCTACCCAATTTGCTTAATGTTTGCTACTCTCATAATAAGTCTGGTGTCACATTAATGTAATACTTTCTGCAACATATTAAGACTCTCCACATATTAATTTTGGTTATAAAATTAAGCTATAAATAAGTCTGATGAAAAATTTAAAAAGATTATGTATGTGTTAAAATTATTCACCCACCCTCTCAGTTTAACTAAGGTTTCAACAGCTTCCTCTGTCTGTGTTTCCTTTTCTTCTGTGAAGTCCAGCCTAATCTACACAGAGGCTTCAGTAGTATCCACTAGGTATGTCTGTACCTCAATCTCAATAGTGTTTGCTAAGTCAATATGTGTCTCAACCACAACAGTGTCTATTAAGTAGGTGAAAATATCTGTTTGGGTTTCTATGGTGGTCAATTCTTTATGATGCCTTTAAGCCTTACTTACTTCCTTCAACTGCTTCCTCAATTTTTTTACCATTTTCCTTAACCTTTTGCAGGTCCTGCTCATTTTCTTTAACTTCTTTTTAGCTAAGTTTTCTTCTGGCCCGGTTTTAGCAGGGGATATAGGAGAAAAAACCTCATTTCCAGGGATGGTGGTGCCCATTTCAAGGTTGTCAGTGATGGTATTGTCTATCTGTATTCCAAAATTTACTTCTACATTAATGTCCCAGCTGGGTGAAATATTATTCCCTTCAGGCATTAGAGGGACTGTTTCCATGCTTGCATTCTGTTCTAAGGGAATGGTGTCTCCTAATTGGTTTTTAGATTCAGCTACCCCTTCTTCCTGCTCTTCCCTATTCACCCTATCACTCTCAAGGGGAGAGAAAGCCCTAAAATATTTTGATTCATCTTGGTGGGGTAATATCTCGGTGCGGCTAGAGCTGCTGGCAGTGGTATATTGGTTTAACGGTTCCTGTTTCTCTTCAACTTGTTTAGATGGGCTTCTAGTTTCTTGGGATGCCCTCATTTGCTCCAGAACTCGAGCCACCTCTTCCTCATAGTCTTGTAAGGGTATTTTTTGAGGGCTTGAGGGTGGCGAGTGGGATGGCCCTGCTTCCTGTGGTAATTCTGAGGTTTCTTTTTGTAATTGCAGTCTTTCGTACTGTCTTTTATTGCTTGGTTCTGAGGACAAAGCATGGGTCCTTTTTCCTCTCATTCTTATAGGTATGCTTATTCTAGGGAGTTCAATTTCAGTCCTGACAAGTTTTTCCTCAGGTGCCTGCATGGCAAGGTTAACAAAGCTGTCACAGGATGTCTATTGTTTTCCTAACTCATGCATGATGATTAACTTGATTAAACCATGGTGACTAACGACTGCTTCAAGGTTTTTAGCCTTTCTCATTTGAAAAACAGTGTTGTGTAATATTTAATTTAAGAAAGAAGGCAGATTAACTGAAATATTTTTTTTA
The DNA here is from genome assembly GCA_034641835.2 of Pinus albicaulis. Taxonomy (NCBI): domain Eukaryota; kingdom Viridiplantae; phylum Streptophyta; class Pinopsida; order Pinales; family Pinaceae; genus Pinus; species Pinus albicaulis. Next base: position 989,987,554 of record CM076582.1, read on the forward strand.
AGAACAACTAAAAAATTGAGTTGAAGGGGTTTTACCACATCTTGGCATCCATCACACGTAATGAAAGTACACCCCCCCAATGTGTTAACCTTTAGGGATATATAATGGTCCACCCCTTCCCCTTCCCCGTCCCATAAAGTCAGGCCAGCCAAAACACCAGGCAAGGAGTAAGCCTTTAGGGCTTTAAACAACCATCCCCCTTCCTAAAAGACCGATTGCGCCTCAAGTTAGGTAAGCTATCAAGATGAATGCTGCCAAATACTGCCATGGTTGTTGTAGAGAGGTAGGGTTAATCCCTTTTACTTTTCATTCCAATGGTTCTTCTAGATCCTGGTATGCTGCGATTGCCTCTAGTAGATGAAGGTGATTTTTAGTCCATCTTTCTCCCTCTACTAGTATTCCAGAGACTTTAGCAATGATATATGCTGTGACCGGTATAATCCTTCCCCTGAGCATGGTATGTCCCTCCTGTAAGTTAAACGGGAATTCAATTGTTTTATCTATGTCAAACCCTTGCAATTTATGTAAGTATGGCAACTAGCCATCTTTCTAGAGAATAGTGTGAGTTGCGTCTGATATTGGGAAGGTCATAGGCTCATTCCGGAGAGAGCTTCCTCCCATGGCTGATGCATTTTCTTGAGCTAATTTCTCCTTCTGTCTGTGTTTCCTTTCGGCCCTGCTGGTTAGAATAAACACTGCATGCAAGAGAAAAATAAATTCCAGCCTTCTATCATAAATCTAGGTAACTTCATATCGAAATTGCAATGATTCTTTGGTCTTATCATTGTATCCAATGGAATTTGTGCAGGGAATTTTCATGCTTAATATTTATTGATATTTACACCCACTCTCTCAAAATAAGGGTGTCCACGTCCTTAAGTACAAGAGAGATTTAATTAATCATGAATGCATACAGGGAAAATTTTAGGGGTCGGTAATCACAGTCCATACGTGAGAACGGTGTCCACGGCCTTGGAGCTCAAGGAAAGAGGAGTGATTGTAAAAATTATGAATGTGTGCAGTGTAAAGGTCAGAATGGGAATTTATTATAAGTGTATCTCATGCGGAAGTGACCGAAGAAGGAATGAAAGAAGTACAACAATTATTATGATTAGATGTCCTTATTTAATGGTATGGTGTGACAGAAGCATGACTGTAATAGATAATGACTGGTTGCATCATCCCGGAATTAAAACATGGAAGCATAATTTATTTATAGCTACTTATGCGGTAAAACAACATTATCACTAATTCGAGTAGTGGATTTATCTTGGGAATGGAAGAAAATAAGAGATAAGGTATATGTAGAGTAATTGGCTATCGTTGGAACGTACTTTCATACCAAAAGCAGAGCCATTGCTGCCACCAAGAATTCACAGCCTCGACAGGGTTCCTATTTTAACCCAAATAATGAGCCAGAATCGTTTATGTAAAAGTATTTATTTTGCCAATTTTATGGACAGATCACCATGCTGGTGTGGTGGCTAGATCGTCAAGGTGCCACTCACTAGAGTTATAACAGAGTGATCAGTTCGGCTCATGATGAGATCTCCTATCCTTCAACTATTTGATAAGGTCATTACCCTGGTGTGTTGGCCATTATGGTCATGTCACCTAGTAAAATCTTATGATCATGGTAGGAAGGCTCATGATGAGACCCCCTATTCTCTCTTAAAAATTTGCATATAGACATATTACTTAATTTTGAAAAGTAGGAATTTTGTTTTATAAAGAGACCACTGTGCTGGTGTGGTAGCTAGATAGTCACAGTGCCATTCACTGGGATTGTGACAGAGTGATCAGGTCAGCTTGTGGTGAGACCTTCTGTCCTTCAAGCAGCTGAGAAGGTCATTACCCTGGAGTGTTATCCATTATGGGCATGTCGCCTCCTAGACCCTTATGATCATGGTAGTTGGCTCATGATGAGACCCCCTATTCTCTCTTAAAAAATTTCATGGCAACATAATATTTATTCCTTATACATGAAGGGAGGCTCATTAACTCCTTAAGAGTTAGGGATGGTTTTTAAAATTAAAAAAGATAATTCCAATATAATTAATAATACTTATTCCTAAATCCTTATGTCAAAGGTAAATACTACTCGAGAGTGTAGAAAGATATATCGTTATAATACTATGTATTGTGTGATGACATGTTTGAATGGAAGATGTCTTAGACGTTCATTGCATAGATGTACCATGTCAGCTGCCGGAGTAGAGATTTCTGTTAAAGTTTCAAAGGATCATCATATTAGTAATATTGTTGCTTTTCTTCCTCTTCATGTGCCAATTTCCACTCAGAAATGTGTTTTATAACTGGGGTGTGGAATGAGAAGAGGTTATCAAAAATAGAAATAAAGAAAAATCATGCTAAAAGAGGGGAGAAAAAAAAATCAGTTGTTCAATCCGTTTGACCGACAGTTGTTAAATTGTATTGAAAAAAAAAATTAAACACGTAAAAACACGATTGTTAATTTCAATTGAACAACAGTTGTTCAATTGGATTGAACAACAACCATTCAAATATTTGAACAACAAAAGTAAAAATGCAAAAAACACGACGGTTCAATTTGATTGAACAACAACTGCTCAATTTTATTGAACAACAGTCATTCAAATATTTGAACAACAAAAGTAAAAACGCAAAAACATGGTTGTTAAATTCAATTGAATAGCAGTTGTTCAATTAGATTAAACAACAGTCGTTCAAATATTTGAACATCAAAAGTAAAAACAAAAAAAATTGGCTTGTTCAATTCGATTGAACATCAAAAGTAAAAACGCAAAAAACATGGTTGTTCAATTCAATTGAACAATAGTTCTTCAATTGGATTGAACAGTAGTTGTTCAGAGATTTGAATAGAAAAAATAAAAATGTAAAAAAAAATCTTGTTGAATCTGATGGAAAAACAGTTGTTCAATTGGCTTGAACAGCAGTTGTTCAAATATTTGAACAGAAAAAAGAAAACGCAAGGGGTGATGAAGGAAAAGGATATTATTTTGAATATGAAGAATGTACAACAAAGTAAAAAAAATTGTAGGGAAATTATATACAATATTGACAAAAAGAAACATCAACTCTTATGTGCTTGAGGTCGTGGGGTTGTCAACCCCTTCTATTAGAATTTGGATAGTAGGATCGTTGCATACCTTCTGGCAAAAATACTCCTTTGTAAGAGGTTTTTGATAGAGGTGCACTTTATGCCCATTGACTCGAAATGTAGAACCGGACCCATCTATGGTAGTCATGGTGAGAGTACTATTGTTATGTACTTCCTGAATTTCATATGGACTGAGCCACCTTGTTTGCAACTTCCCTGGAAAATCTTGGAATATGGAGTCATAGAGAAGTGCCCAGTCTCCTTTTTGGAACGTTTTATTTTTGATGAGGTTGTCATGCCACTTAGCTCGTTTTTTTTGTATGATTTATGTGCAATGCAGGGCTAGTAGTCGTATTTCATCTAGTTCATTTATTTGCTGGAGTATTTTAATTTGGGCCTTTGTCAAGTCCAACCCTACCTCCTCAGTTGTCCTTAGAGTCGTTACATCGAATTTAATAGGAAAAATAGGCTCTCTCCCGAATACTATATGATATGGAGAATATCAAGTGGTGTTTCGCCATGTTGTGTGGTAGGCCAACAAGGCCTATTGTAGTCTAGTGGCCCAGTCCCAATGATGTTCTGATACTATTTTAGTAAGAATTTCCTCAAGGACTTTGTTGGTAATTTTGACCTGCCCGTTCTCCTACGGGTGGTAAGGAGACGTGACTCTATGGATGATATGGTGATTCTTCAGGGTTGATGTAATATTATTACCCACAAAATGTGCCCCTCCATCAGTTATCACTTCCCATGGTAAACCATACCACACAAATAGCTCAAAAAGGAGGTTAATTATAGATTCTTCCATGGCACTTGATAAAGCCACCATTTCTACCCATTTTTTTACGTAATATGTGGCAACCAGTATGTAGGTTTTCTGATTTGATGGCGAGTTGAATGGTCCAATGAAGTCCAGTGCCCATAGTTCGAATGGTTCTACTACAAATTGTGGTTGTAGTGGAATTTCAACAGCTTGGCCCAGGTGGCCCATTCTTTGACAATTATCATAGGCTTGGACATATTTTTTTGCATATTTAAAAATCGTGGGCCAATAATAACCCAATTGTAGTACTTTATGCCCCATTCTGCGATCTACGAAATGACCACCACAAGGTTCATCATGACAGGCCCATAAGATGTCATAAATCTTGTCTTCTCGAATGCATCTCCGTATATTCATGTTGGCCCCTGTATGAAAGAGGTATCCACCGATTTAGGAGAATCTAGCACTGTGATGTATGATCAATTTTTGTTCCCTTGATGTCAAATGTCTGGGCAGCTTTCCTATTGCCAAATATTTTGCTACATCTGCGTACCATGGCGTTTTTACTGCCACAACAAACAAATGTTTGTCAGGAAACTAATCATCCACCACTAGTGTGTCATCTATCTCTGGAACCCTGGATAGGAAGTCTGCAACCACATTCTCCTTCCTTGGATGGACTTTTATAGTTATATTGAATTCCTGCAAAAGCAACAACCAATGAGTTATTCTCCCATTTTTTATTGGTTTATTAGCTAGATATCTAATGAAAGAATGATCAGTATATAGGTGTACTTGATAGCCCGTTATATAATGCCTTAATATATTGATAGCATAAATGACAACAAATAATTCCTTTTCAGTCACTGTATAGTTTAATTCAGCAAGAGTGAGATTTTTTCTGATATAATAAATAGCATAGGGATTTTTGTCCTCTTCTTGACCAAGAACTTCCCCTATCGTTGTATCTGATGCATCCGAAGAAATGTGAAAGGGAAGCTTCCAGTTAGGACCGGTTAGAATCGGTGCCTTTGAGACCAGTTTATTTAAGTCTGTAAAAGTAGTGTCACATTTATCAAACCAATGAGATTCAACATTTCCAGTTAATGCATACAAGGGTGCAGCAATTTCTGAAAAAGAAATTATAAACCTGAGATAATACCCTGCGTATCCAAGAAACCTTTGTACCTCTGTCTATGTACAAGGTGTGGCTAATAAAAGAATTACTTCTATTTTTTTCCAGGTCTACCTGTATTCCAGCTGCAGAGATGTAGTGTCCTAGGATTACTCCTTCGGTCATCATCATGTGGCATTTTTCATTACTTCAACATAACTTGGTAGAAATAAATCATTCCAATACCTTTTCTAGCATTTCTAATGCTTGATCAAAGTCATCACCATATGGGGTGAAGTAATCCATGTAAATTTCAAGTCCCTCATTTATTAGATCAGAAACAATTCTGAGGATGGCTCTTTGGAAGGTTGTTGGGGCATTGCATAATCCAAATGGCAGTACCCGGTAGAAAAATTTTCCCCATGAGCAAGTAAATGTTGTTTTATCCTGGTCTTCGGGAGCTATCTGAATTTGATTGTAACCACTGAACCCATTAAGAAAGGAAAAGAACCATTTTCCTACCAATGTGTCAAGAACTTGGTCAATAAAAGGAAGGGGGAAGTGGTTCTTCTCTGTTTCTTTATTCAATTCTCTATAATCCACGTATATTCTCCCTTCCCTGTTCTCTTTAGGAACAACTACTAGAGGTGAGACCCATTTGATGTCTGAGATGGGATAAATGAAATTTACATCCAGCAGCTTCTGCATCTCATATTTTACAATGTCTTTTAGATGGGGGTTCAACCTCCGCTGAGGTTGTCGAATAGGCCGAGCCTCCTTGTCAATATAGATGTGATGGGTGCATAGCTGAGGGTCTATACCCTTCATGTCTGGGTAGTCCCAAGAAAATTCCCCCTGATACTTCTGTAGAACCTTTATGAGCCTTTTCTTTTGGTTAGTATCCAGATTTCCAATGATATTTAAGACTTTTCCCTAGCTCAATTTCAATGGGTATGTTGTTATGTACAATGGTTGTGGGTATATGTTAATCATTAAGATCTACCAAGGGATATTCATGTGTTTCATATTCAAGGATTGTTTTTAACATTTTGCATTTCAAGTTTCTAGACATAGATGGCTGGCTCATGAAGTTATTGATTACATCATCTTTAGTTTGATCCTTAAATTCAAGAGCCTCAACTAATGTCAGAGGTGGACGAATATTTTGTTCCCAATATGTATGTGGATGCTTGTGAATGTTTACCGTGGGTAGACTTGTTTTGGTAGGTGGGGAAATAATCATTTTTTTTATGGAATATCCTCTAGAAATGGTCATTTTTCCTATTCGACAACCTATGTAAGCATCGGCTGTTGCCAACCAAGGTCGCCCTAGTATCAATGGGTGTCCTTCCATCCTACTCTTTGGGTTAGTAACTAAAAATTCAGCTAGATATTCCCATGAGTCCACAAAAACTAGGATGTCTTGTAATATTCCTTCTGGTCTGATAACAAACCTCTCAGCAAGTTCCAGCAAAGTAGTTTTGGGTTCTAAAGCTGATATGCCTAAATTTTCGCAAGTCCCTCTTGTTAAGATTTTATGGCCGCCCCTATTTCAACCAATGTGTTTGGAAAGGAGTGGCTAGAGATTTGCACAGTTACTATGGAATTACTTGGATCCTCATATTTCACGGGTGCTTCCTTACCCAACAATAAGTCAAATAGTGCTCCCACCACATAAACAGTGGGTGCAGTTTTTTCTCTTTTCACTGGCTTCCTCCCACACAGTTCTTTAATTGTCTTGGAATAGGTGGGAATATCTTGTATGGCCTGCAAAAGAGGAATCTTAATGAAAAGGTTCTACAATTCTCCTAGGATATTGAAATCTAGAGAGACTATCAGTCTAGGCATCGTTAACCTCTCATGGAATGGAGGGGGTTAAATATTAAGATTTCCAGGCTTCCCTTGATCAACTGTTCCTTTTCCCTGTTCTACTTCTGCTTCAGTCACATTTATTTTTTTAAGGTCTCTTGAAGTTCCAAATTCAAATTGTGGTGGGGTCGTGTCTTCTACTAGCGAGATAATACATCTTGATCTCAGCCTTAATTCATTAGAGTGATTCTACTCAGTTTTAGGATTTGGATTTTCTATAATCTGAAATAGCTGAGCTAGCCTACTATTTGGGTTAGGATTAGGTTGAGCCGACAATTGAGGTCGTATGATAGGCTGAGGGTAGTGTTGGACTGGATATGGAGCTGGCAGTGTAGGTTGATTTTGAACTCCTGTCCCCATTGGTATGTTGGTCATTCCTAGAGGTTGTTGCCAATTCTGAGGCCAATTTGTGGTTTGTGAAGGGGAGGCTGGCCACTAGGTTTGATATGGAGTTTTTTTCCAATAGGAGGGGAACAAGGAAAACTAGGCCAATTATTCCCTTAAGAGGGTGGTGTTGGCCAAGGTGCCATAGGAAATGACTGAGATGGCCAAGTAGAAAAAAGTGGTTGATTTTGCCAAGTTGTTGCGGGGTTTTGTTGGTTAAACTATGGAAAAGAAAATAATGGAGGCGAGTCTTGAGGCATACCTAGTCGTGCTTTCCATTGTCAATGTTGGTTCATTAGGTATACTGTTTCTATCTCTTCTTTTGCTTCTTTTTAAACTACCTTCAACCCCATAAGTGAAGAGAAATGGTCTATGGCATGGTCCTTAGTGCAGATATAACAGGTCTGAACCATGTATAATGGGCATTCCCTTTGCTTATGCTTCTTCCGACAGCGTGGGAAAAGGAAGGAAAAGTTTTTTTCTGTTATAGCTTGCTTCTTCTTGGCTTGTAGGACATCAAGCTGTGTTTTCAAAGTACTGAAGATGTCAGTTTTAAAATCTTATAAAAGATTACCAAAATCTGCTTTGGTTACGATGCCAATGGACTGCTTAGTATCTTTTTTTGTTGAGTCTCGTCCAATTTTCTTATTTCGCGTACTAGCCTGAGAGCACCTGATACATAGTGAAATAATATCATCATATTCTTCTTGGTAGATGTCCATTTCTCCCATTACGCTAAGTGTTTCAACCAATTCTTCTTTCATTACCTTAATCATTGTTGCTTTTAAGATGTCTTTGGATAGTGCAGTATATGGAGACCTTTGTAAATTATATTGAAATCTTTCAATGTATTATTCTAATGTCTCATTGTATTTTGCAGACATATTGAATATTTCATCTTTTAATTCTCGAGTCCGGAAATAATCTTGGTATATATTAAGAAAAGTGTTCTTCATTTGGTCCCAGTTGTTGATCATTTATCCACCGAGCCCCATAAACCAACATAATGTTGTCCCCTTCAAGGTAGAGGGGAAAATTTTCAGTTTCTGAGGGTCAGTGGTGTAGTCATACCCTCCACATAAGACATCAAATTCAAATATAAATGCATCAGGATATTTTGAGGTCAACCCATGGAAGGTGGGGATGTTTTTTCAAGGAATGGCTTTCATAGGGGCAGTTGCAGCATGATCAACAATGGGATACTCCAATGTTGATCTCTGCCTCTGATTCTGGTTTTGATTGTTTTCTAATTGATCAAAGATATGCTAGTAATCCTCAAGGATTTCTTGTTCTGGAGGAATAATCTTAGTGCGATTAGGGAGTGAATGCCGAGGAATTTTTATAGCGCTTCCCCGATCTGGGATACCGAGTGGGTCTTAGGGGATCTAGGCTCTAGATTTATTACCTGAATTTCACTACTCGCTCCCTTCCTACAAATTACACGAACCTCCCTCTCTGGAAGGATCAGTACTTACGTGATTAGCAGTCTGAAGGCTTTGCTCAGATCCTTCTATTTCACTGTGAATCTTGGCGTGGGCTGCAGATGGTGAGGCTGCTGCCTGAGGGAGTGTAGAAATTATATGCATTAAGCATGCATATGTACAAGATCCACATGATCTCACACTATTTAACTTTATGCAAGATACTGAATCTATTCCACTTGTTAATATTTTGCAGAAAAATTAATTGCACACACATGTGAAGCATAAACAAAATTATTCAATCGCACATAACATAGTTTTTAACCAGGAAAGCCTAAAGCTGAAAACCCCAACTATATATTATGTAACATGGAGATCATATGAAAATCTCATACAAGTATACAAAGCTTATCACAAGCCCTCAGTACAATACAATCATCATACACTAATCAGGCCTAATCTTGGCCACCTACTAGCCTGCCTCCACTATGCAATCTCTGCTCAATAATTACACTGAATGAATTTGAATTACTCCATCCTCGACTGCGTAATCCTCATTGGAATCTCCATTGAGTGTGTGATGCAATAAATGCATCACTATAGTCACAACAGATAGTCTACCTTGCCCTTTCACCTATCTCTCCACTGAAACTGCCATGCATTGTGGTTAACTAATGTATTCTTCAATTGATTAATGAGTTATTATTTATGAATTAATTCACTCCACTCTCACTTATGTATCAATCAGTTATACTAGATACAACTAGCTCAACTGATTCTAATTGATTTAAACTGAATACAACTCCATAACTACTTCTTCCAACTGTGTCATAACTCTGCCACTTGAGTTATAACTAATTCCTTCATGCATTAGCTCCATTAAACCCTTAGGAATAGCGTAATTCCTTCTGTCAGCTGATGTGCCACATCTGTGAACTGAACTGAAGTGATCCAAGAGAATAAGTTGTTGTTTAGAGTATAATTATTATTAAGAGCTAATAATAATCAACATGCATCTATTTTTAGATTGACGATCTATAAATAGACTTCGCCCAATATTCTAAAAATAGAATTTCTTCTATTTTTCCAACTTGACCAAACATCCAAAAATAGCATCCTGTAACTCCTGAAATATGATCATCATGTCTAAAAATAGACATAGTCTAAAAATAGACCTACACCAAAAATACCCTGCGGGCCCACTTAGTGAAGGCGACTCTTTTCACTAAGCTCATCATCTTGTTGAATCTCAACACTCCCTCTCAACAAGATGGGGATTATCCTTCACCCTGATCTTGCCTCTATGGTATTCGAATTTTCTCCTAGTGAGCGCCTTCGTCAGAATATCTGCATCCTGATCCTCCATAGGAATGTACTAAAGCAACATTATCTTCCGCTGCACACAATCTCTGATATGATGATACCGGATATCAATATGTTTAGATCTATCATGAAACACAGGATTAACCGAGAGTTTAATGCAGCTCTGATTATCACAATGAATCACTATGGGATCTAAATGTGAACCGAACAAACCAACCAGGATCTTCCTCATCCAGATAGCCTCACATGCAGCTAAAATTGCTTCCATGTATTCTGCTTCCGCTGAACTGAGTGCCACAGATCTTTGTTTCCTACTGTACCAAGAAATTGGCGTAGATCTGATACGGAAAATTCCTCCTGATGTGATCTTTTTGTCTTTTGGGCTTCCTGCCCAATATGCATCCGTGAATCCATGCAACTTCACCTCATCCGTCTGTCTGTACCATAAACCATAATCAGATGTGCCCCTGAGATATCTCAATACATGCTTTCCTTCCTTCCAAAAAATCTTGGTAGGCTTAACCATCGCTTGTGAAAGTTGGTTCACTGCATAGCATATGTTCGGTCTTGTATTGACTAAATACATGAGAAAACCCACCAAACTGTCGATAAATAGTGGAATCCACTAGCGTTGCTGATGTAGCATCCTATTTCTTCCAATTTCCTGGAAGAGCAGTGTCAATAGGCTTGTAGCCTTGCATGTGAAAATTCTCTAGTATCTCCTAGGCATACTTGCCTTGAGACATAAATAGTTCACCTTCCCGCTACCATATTTCCAATCCAAGGAAATAATGAAGGAGGCCCAAATCCTTCATCTCAAACTCCTTTGCAAGATCTTCCTTGCATGAGTGTATCAACTTCTCATCACCTATTAGTATTAAATCATCAACATAAAGTACAATGATTAAAAGCTTACCCTCAACCACAATCTGGTACAGGTTTGCATCCACCTCACTCTTGGTGAAGCCAAGTCCAGTGAAATAGCTGTCAATCTGAGTGTACCAAGCACAGGGTGCTTGTTTCAGCCCATACAGTGCTCTTTTGAGCCTACACACATGCGACTTGCTGCTGAAGATCTCAAATCCTTTAGGCTGCTCAATGCACACCTCTTCCTCAATGATCCCTTTAAGGAACATAGTCTTCACATCCATCTGATGAATGTGCCAACCCATCTACGTTGAGAGAGAAAGGATGGTCTGTATGGAAGAATATTGTGCGACAGGTGCAAAGTATTCTTCATAGTCAATCCCCTCAATCTGTGAGAAGCCCTGGGCAACAAATCTTGCCTTATAATTCTCGACACTCCCATCAATATCTTTCTTTACCTTGTAGATCCATATTGATCCTAAAATTGATTTTCCCACCGGCCTTGGAACAATCTCCCAAGCACTGTTTCTGACAATGGAGTCATAGTCCTCCACCATGGAATCTACCCATGTGGGCTCTTGCGCTGCTTATTTAAAAGAAGATGGCTCTGTCACAATACACTTGCTCATAATAGCCATGTATCTAGTATATCGTTCAGGTGATTGTCTCTTTTTGCGCTGTGATGTAGGGACTCCTACATTCTGTGTCGCATCAAGCTTTAGTCTCTCAACTTCTGTGGTACACTTTCTACCTTGTCTGATGTTTGGTTCTGCATGAGTCGAATCCTCCACTCCATGAATCTCCTCCTGTGGGTGATCCACATCCAAAGGCTCATCTTTGGGAACAAGAAGTTCCTCTTTCACATGCAAGTGTAGCTCCCTCTCAAGCGACAACTTCATGTATTTCACCTCATTGAACTTTATATCCCATCACACAACAGTCATCCGACTGTCTGGAAAATACATACGATAGTTATGGCGTGTTTCTGTGTACCCCACAAATATCCCAGCTTCTGTAGTCGGCTCTAGCTTCTTCCGGGCATCCTTCGTCACATGAATGTAAACAGGTGAGCGAAAAATCTTCAAATGAGAAATATCAGGCTTCTTACGAGAAAATGCTTCTTCGGGTGTACTCATGCCAAGTACTCTATGAGGACAATGGTTTTTCACATAAACCGTAGTGTTGCATGCTTCCACCCACAAGTGCATCGGTAGGCCCTGGTCATGTAGCATCACTCGTGCAGCACCCACGATCATTCTGTTCATTCTCTCCGCGACCCCATTCTGTTGTAGGTTACGAGGTGCTATGAGTTCTCTTTGAATTCCTTCTTTGCTATAGAAGTCTTTGAATTCACTCGAGATGTATTCACCACCATTATTGCTCCATAGAGCTTTCACCTGCTTCCTCGACTCCTTCTCCACCAATGCCTTGAACTCACAGAACTTTGAGAACGTTTCACTCTTCTTCTGCATGAAGAATATTCAACATTTATGAGAATAGTCATAAAAAAAATATCACATAATACCTGTGTTTTGCTGTTGAAGCAACCGAGAATGGTCCACACACGTATGTGTGAATTCTTTCCAGGATCATCGAGGCACGGTTCTCCTTCTCATGAAAGGTGGTGTTCACCAACTTACCCATTGTACATCCTTTGCACTTATCTAACTACGCAAGAGTACCCTTGGGACGTCCAGTAGAAATTTGTTGCAAAATCTTCAAAGCGCCATGGTGAATATGGCCCAATCTCCTGTGCCATAATTCACCCTCATTGCAGCTCACCACTTCTTCTGCTTTGCCCACCATTGCAGCACAACCATCTACCTCCAGCTTGTAGAGATTCTTAATTCAAACCCCTATCTTCTTGGTTTGACCCGTTGTTTTATGTTGAAGGAAGGCTTTTCCCTCACTGAAAACAACATCATAACCCTTGTCTTCCAACATTGTGACTAAGACCAAGTTTTTCTTCAGACCTGGAACATGCATGACATTCTTCAACAAGAACGGATTACTAGACTCCCTCTCAAAGGTAATGGTCCCAATTCCAGTCGCACTGTACCGACCATCGTCACCCATCTTTATATGCATCTGGAGTTCCTTCTCCTCCAAGTCACTAAAAAACTCTTTGTCTCCCGTCATATGGAAAGATGTACCACTGTCAAGATACCACATCGATCCGATGCAGCTTGAAACCAAGCATGCGATCAAGGAAAAATCTAGCTCAAATTCTGAGGCTAAGGCCTCTCCAGCTACAGATCTAGCAGCTTGCTTATTCTTCTTCTTCTGTGGACAGTTAGTGGTGAAATGTTCATGCTCGTGACAGTGAAAACACTTCACTTTGGATAAGTCTTGCTTCTTGCCTTTAGCACCAGATTTTGAAGAAGATTTATGCCCCTTACCCTTCCTTTCTTTGGCAGCCAAAGAAAAATTCTCTTCATATTCATTCTTCAATGAAGATCCATCCCTGGTACCCCACCTTATCTCCTCCTACACAAGATCCGACCAAAGACGCTCACATCGTGGCAGTTTCTCCCACCCATTGACAGAGTCTTTGTAGCTATGCCAAATCTTCAAAAGCCCAAGGAGAGCCAATCTCACCAATTATTCTTCATCAAAAATAACCCCCACACTTCCTAGTTCATCCTTGCAGTGGACAAACTTCGCATGGTATTTTGGAATACTGTCGCTTTTCTCCATTTTTATTTTTCTGAGATTTTCTTTAAGCGCCAACTTCCTCTGGCCACTTCTGCTTTGGAACAAGTATGTCAAATCCTTCCACATTAAGAATGGAGTGGCTTTCCTGTGAAGGCTGGACACAATATGGTCCTTCACACCTTCCAATATAATTCTCCTCGTCTTTGTTGTCTTCTTTTGCCATGCATCAAGTAATGCAACATCGCTAGATCCTGGCTTAGGAACATCGCTATCGATGAACATATTCACCCCATTATCCTCCAGCACTGCCTCCATCCTGTCCTTCTAGGATATGTAATTCGAGCTCCCATCAAGGGCATACTCCAATCTCAACCTGTTGAAAGACATTTCAATGTATACTCAATTTCTCCACCAAGAATCTTCTGTAGCAAATTCAAATTGTCCACCAGCACAAACTCACTTCACAATTTCAATCTTCAATCAACAACGCTCTGATACCATGTAGAAATTATATGCACTAAGCATGCATATGTCCAAGATCCACCTGATCTCACACTATTTAAATTTATGCAAGATACTGAATCTATTATACTTGTTAATCATTTTCGGAAAAATTGATTGCACACACATGTGAAACATAAAAAAAAATATTCAATCGCACATAACACAATTTTTAACCGGGAAATCCTGAAGCTGAAAACCCCAACTATATATTATTTAACATGGAGATCATATGACAATCTCATAAAAGCATACAAAGCTTATCACAATCTGTTAGTACAGTACAATCATCATACACTAATCAAGCTTAATCTTGCAAATCCATGCACCGATCTTGGCCACCTACTAGCCTGCCTCCACTGCGCAATCTCTATTGAAGAATTGCACTGAATGAATTCGAATTACTCCATCCTTGACTGCGCAATCCTCATTGGCATCTCCACTGAGTGTGTGATGCAATCAATGCATCACTATAGTCACAACAGCTAGTCTATCTTGCCCTTTCACCTATCTCTCCACTGATCTCCACTAAAACTGCCATGCACTGTAATTAACTGATGTATTCTTTAGTTGATTAATGAGTTTTTATTTATGAATTAATTAACTAATTAATTCACTCCAATATTACTAGTGTATCAATCAGTTAGACTAGTTACAACTAGCTCAATTGAGTGTAACTGAGTTAAACTGAATACAACTTCATAACTACTTCTTCCAACTGTGTCATAACTCTACCACTTGAGTTATAACTGATTCCTTCATGCATTAGCTCTAGTAAAACCTTAGGAATAGCGTAATTCCTTCTGTCGGATGATGTTGCACATCTATGCACTGAACTGAAGTGCACCAAGAGAATAAGTTGTTGTTTAGAGTCTGACTATTATTAAGAGCTAATAATAATCAACATGCATCTATTTTTAGATTGACGATATATAAATAGAATTTTCCCAATATTCTAAAAATAGAATTTCATCTATTTTTCCAACTTGACCAACCATCCACAAATAGCATCCCGCAACTTCTGAAATATGATCATCATGTCTAAAAATAAACATAGTCTAAAAATAGACTTGTGCCAAAAATAGCCTGTGGACCCACTTAGTGAAGGTGACTCTTTTCACTAAGCTCATCATCTTGTTGAATCTCAATAGGGAGTGTAGCAGGACTTTGAATAGGAATGGGTATGGATCCTAAGGATGCCTAGGATTTAGCTTTCTTAATGATTTCATCTATATATGTTTTTCTACCAAGCATCACCAGTCCTTTGCATTTCGTATATTTAAGTGGATGATTTTGATTTGTTTCTATCTTTTTATTCCTACTCATAAAACAAGAGCACCTATTCTACTAGCGTCTGCACAATTTCTGGGAAGAAGGCTAGAGAGCAAGAATTTTGCTTGCCGGTACGCATGTTCTTACCTCTCATTTTTAATACCCAATTCTTCGTAACAAAAGAAGAAAAGAAATGAAGGACATCACTCCTAAACACTCTCCCCGGAAATGGCACCAAAAATTTTGGTTCACAAAGGTGACTGTTACAGGAAAATTTGATGCTTCTGATTCAATTTTCAACCTAGGGTAAGTATTTTATTTCAAGAATGTGAGCACAGTATATGCAAGTGATATCAAGAAAAATTACTCTATATTACCGTGAAGAGGATTATCTAATTCTCGAAGTTCAATCAATTCAAACGAAAATGGAATTTTAAAATGTTGTTTAACTATTCTTGTCTAAGTAAGCGCAGGAAAGAGCAACGTACAATTGAACAACACACTAATCAATTGAATAGCAGTCCTACGGAATTGAACATCAACTTCAATAAATTGGACAGTAATTGATTATCTAATTTTGCAATGGAATTCTCTTTGTATACTAAATAGCTGACACCTTTCTGAATCAACTAATAGCTAGACTCTTTACAGTAATGATGGAAAGATCCAATTCCTAGTTGTATACATATTTCAACAACAGTCGTGCTAAATATTAATGAAATGAATGTAAAATAATTAGGAAATGGTGGAAGCATATAGCAGCTATGAAAACATGGAATGTAAGCCATAAAGTATGAACCATAAATTGTTCTATTGAAAAAGAAAGATGTAGCGTTCTATGTTCATAATTTAACCAATTAAATGATATTTCATGAAATGCATTCGATGGCTGGAATGTAAATTTTGTAACTGAACGTATAGCACAGAGATTAGCGTGGAAACTCCCAAGGCTGGGCCCAAACCACCAGAATTCGACCACTAGGGAAAACTCAGATAATGACTATTCAAAGCACCAAAATTATTTATTAAGATGAAGGTTAACACATGAATAAAATTGGACAGTTCTGTCTTGATACGTCTATTACAGAAGAAAATCCCTATTCAGCTCTATCTATCTAGTTTTTCTTCAGCCTTTTAAAGGTGATTTCAATAAGAGGTAACGGTATTTTCCAAACAATAGCCCACTTCTCGTGGCCATCGTTTGAGTTCTTTAGATGTGGATATGCCTTTCTATACATTTATTATATTATTTTTATATATTATATTAACTACATGTTACTATAGAATTTAAATAATATAAATTTTAATTAATAGCATATAATATAATTAATAATTTATAAATTTATATTTATATTTTATTTTCAGTTATTTAAGTACAAAGGAAAAATGCATCAGTTGTTCAATGATAATGATTTTTTCTTGAAAAACTCATTCTTATTTATAGTCACATCAATACAATTTTTTTATTAATTTTATTTTGGTACAACTTTTAAATTGAATTTAACTATGGTTACATCGATTGTGGTGCAAAAAGTGAAATGAAAATTAATAAATATTATTTTATTGGTTTAGCTATTGTTTTATTATTTCCTTAGGAGGCCCATTTTAGACCTCAAAATTCCCCTAATGTATATCCCATTGGAAAGAGAGTTATAAACCTTTGGATCTGCATTTTCAGATCTTGGCATCAGGCCAATCCAGTGTTAGAGCCTACAGTGCATTTTTCCTTCTAGGACTGCGTTATTTGCAAGAAGGAAGTTGCAGGGTGTTTTGACACACATTTGGAGGAGAGATCTCTGGTGTTGGGGTTCTGCCCTTCACTATGGTGATGCATGGATTAGACTTTTGATCCATATTGTTCTGTTTAGATTTGATCTGCTTCTATTGTATTCATGTTTATAAATTTCTGAATACTATTGCAAATCTGCAACTTTAGATCTCAAATCTACTCTCTTTGTTTCATGTTTCGATCCAAACCCCAATGGGAATTTGTAAAGGAGCTCTTCTAGTGTACAGATATAAAATGGATCTATTATTTTGTACACAAATCTGCTCTAGATCTGGAGTGTAATATATAGCTACTACAACTCTTAAAAATAACGTTTTCAAGCTATTTTTTAGTCAATACATGTGTTGCAGCCCCTCTTTTTGAGGAATTTCTTCTATTCTTTTCTTCTACATTCTGTCATACATTGTATGGGCGACATTATGGATATGATTTATTGTTGTATATATGAATTTTGATCCCTATTATTTGTCTCCTATTTTTTCTCTCAAAAACTACATTATTTTCCTGCAGTATTGTTGCATATTGTTGCAGCCCCATTCTTGGGTGTTTTTCACCCATACTAGGTGTGGGAGGTTTGTTTACCTCACCTAGTTTGATTTGTTTTTTCTCTCATTTTGGATTTAGATACTAGATATCCAAATATAAGGGATCCAATGGCTGCAAACTCTTTTTAGTGCACATACGTCTAAAAAATGCGTTATTCCAACAAGTATTACTGAATCTTCCCTCTTGGGGATATTACAGTGGTATCAGAACAATCATCTTGGCACAACCTGTGATTTTATTTCTTGAAGAGCCTATATGTGTTCAGAAGAATATGAGCCTCTCACTGACAGAGAGAAGAGTTACCTGAGAATAAGACAAAATAAATTTTATTACACCAATGATGATAAAGACAAGGGAAAAGCCCTTGAATCTGGAAGTGATGAAGATGGGAAGGAGTTTGCAAAAACCCTTCTAAAAGCCATGCAAGATCTTGCTAGAGAGATCAAAGAGATGAGATTAGATAGGATCAAGGAATCCCCTACGAGATTTCATCTTGGGGAAAGCCCTGGCATGTCTCACCACTGGAATGATCAACCAGTGAACTAGCCACAAGTTCCACAATGCTCTACCATGCCTACTTTTCTGGCTGTGGAGAATGAAGGGCCTCATGAGCAAGCATCCCTTAAAGACTACTTTGAAGAATATGAGTCTCAGAATCAGATATTTAAGGACCACTTGAGTTTTCAAGAGTTTTTTCACCTCAAGTACAAAAGAATACCAAGGCATCAGCATAGAGATGGTGGATTCACTCAAAATCATGATCGACATCATTCTATGGGCATATTATTTTTACCCAAGTTTGATGGGTCATCCACTTGTTCTGCCAAAGCATGGGTGGAAAAACTGGATATCTACTTTCGGTTGAACAAAGTCCCTGAGATGGAAGCTATCAAGATTGCAACACTGCACTTTGAAGGTGAAGCACACAACTGGTGGTTCCATCGGCTGTCTACATTGGGTCATGCCAATGTGACTGCCTATTATGAGTTCACTAGAATACTGGTGGAAAGGTTTGATAGAAAGATCCAGAAACACATTTCATGAGCCTTGCAAGGTTGAAGCAATCAAGTAATGCAGAGTCATATATCTCTGAATTTCTGAGATTATCTATTATGGTTCCTGATCTATCTGCAGCAAGGAGGGTGTACATGTTCATCGATGGCTTGGATGAACCTCTGTATGGATTTTTTAAATCTACCAAGCCCACTACCTTGCATGATGCCATTGAGAGGGCTAGAGAACTTCAATATGACTTGCCAAAAGAAAAGGAAAACTTTCAGATAAAGTCCTCTTTTCCTTCTAAAGGAAATAAAGAGAAAGTTGCTCCTTCAAAGGAGAGCTCATACAAGAAGCCTCTTGATGATGAAGTCTGGAGAGATCTATTAAAGAGGAAGATCTGCTTCACTTTCCAAGAACCATGGATACTTGTACATAGATGTGATGCTGGTAAAGCACATTATATAGAGGTCTTCTCAGATTTTGAAGAAGATGAGGATGATCAGCCAAGGAGGGGTCATAGTGCTGACAATGTTGAAGGACATCCAACTCCATTAGGAGATGGGAATGGGGAATTTTCTCTTATTAGAGGAACTCTTTCATATTTTATGGGAGTACCTAAGTACTTGACCTTAATATTTCAAGGCTCAATCATGAATCATAGGGTTTCTGTATTGACTGATAGTGGGGCTACCCACAATTCCATTGATGCCCATCTTGTGCAAAGGAGGGAAATACCCACTGATACTTTTGAGGGATTCTTTGTTTTGGTCCCAGGAGATAGAACAATGCAATGCATGCATTATTTTTCATCACTTTCAGTTACCATCGGATCCTACGCTTTGGTGGATCACTTCTTTGTAGTTGGCATGCCAGAAACCAATGTTATTTTGGGTGTTCAATGGTTTATTACATTGGGGAAAGTCACCACTGATTGGGAGGCTTTGCAAATGGAATGGGTGGACAAGAAGAGTGGTGCACCTCAAATAATCAAAGGCATGCATACTTACCCCTCACACAACACTTCCACACAAAAAACAGAGATGTATTTGTACAGTGGAAGCAAGGACCTCACTGTCCCTTCTATCATGTTCATTAGATTTCTGCAAGGGACACTCTTATCTAGTGGCAAACCACCTGGGAGGCCACCTAATTCAGTTTTGGTGGGAGATATCTCACTACTTGATGCTCCAAAATCAGATCCAAGAGGGATGGGAGCATTAGGAGACACAACTGCAAAGTTGGAAGGCTTGGGCAAGCACAAGAAGGAGGGAGATTTTCTTCTCTCATCATCGTCACCCACCTTCATTTCTGATTCTGCATTGTTAGAGGAGAAGAAGGGAAGGTATGTCCTTCCTACTTGTACCTTTGGCATAATAAATGTCAAATAAGAGATCAAAAACATGGTAGGCATTCCTATTGATGCATCCTTAATGCTATCATTGTTGGGGATTGTAGATCTATATTGGAAATCCCAGCTGTTGGTGGATTATTCCAAAGATCTTCACACGTGTATGATGTTTGATGACTAGCTACATGAAGAGGGCTATCTAGTCCATGAGGGAGTTATCTATCATCATGATAGGATCTTCTTACTTAGAGCCTCCAAGCTCAAGGAGAGGATGCTACAAAGGGCCTTCAAAGAGTTCTATTTCAGCCCTACTTATTCTATGAAAATATAAAACACTATCATGATATTCTTTGAATGGGAAGGCTTTGGAGGAGAGCTACATCAGAACTTTCTAGAGTGCAAGAGCTATGTGGAGTGGGGGCAGCCAAAGGACTCTATGCAAGAGTCATTTCAGCCATTTCTTCCTTCTCTTGAAAAGGGAGAAAAATCTAGGCACAATTCCATGTATAAGAGAGACATTGTTGGTGAAAAATTTGATCATGTAATGCAAGTTTCATTTTCTTATTTGACATATTATTTCACCATGTTTATGTAGGCCATGACTCCCAAGAGGATTTTTTTATCATGTAAATCTCATG
This sequence comes from Pinus albicaulis, assembly GCA_034641835.2. NCBI lineage: Eukaryota > Viridiplantae > Streptophyta > Pinopsida > Pinales > Pinaceae > Pinus > Pinus albicaulis. The sequence goes on from CM076582.1 coordinate 990,008,143, forward strand.
GAAAACATTGGGCCACTAAAATTTCTGAATTTGGCCACTCCCTTGTTGTGCAAAGGGAGATTTTCTTTCATGATGGGTGCTTTCCAAAGGCACCAAACATATCTCACATTTTCAGCCATGGTGAGATAACTTGTGCAGCAAGTAAGTGGTGGGAAAACCACTTACCATACCTTGATCTAATGCAGGCAGGAGATGCATTGTGCTAGTACCATACGTAGGACTATGACCCACCTCCTCATGCTCAAATTTGTATATGTGTATATGTAATTATGTTTCCATACTTGGATGGTGTAGTTGTGCTTTCTATGGGATTGTATGGAGGGAGAATGGGCCGTTTTCATGTACCACATGGGATGGAAACTCTTTATGTACCTTATGATAAATTCTTTAGAGAGATTATTGGTCTAACCATGTTTGTTTCTGTTGAGTTTTTGACTCCTTTTGGGATGGATTATGTACATCTCATGATGACTTTGGAGGAACAATTCATAGAGGCTTGGATTGGTGAACACCTAACTTGTGAGGAGAGATTGATCTTTGATGGTGTCACCAATGAAGGAGGAGAAGCATCTTAGCACTCACCCTATCAGTTGCTTGAGTACAAGCAACATTTTGGAGGGGAGGGCTGTAATATTCCCAATTAACCAAAGCTAATGGCAATATACAATTTTGTTTCAATTTTCTATTTCATGAATAAAATTGTAAAGGAGGATCAATAAAACTCCTACTCAGAAAAATAAATCAATGCCACATGTGAACATAGCTAATTCTGGGCTATTTACATAAGCACACTTAGGTGTGAAAGAGACTAGAGCACTTGAACAAGTCAACCAGGACAAAATCAACAACGTTGTCTAGATACAGTGAATCTCCTAGATGCACAGCACAATTTTAGTTGGAGGCCAGTCATGTGAATGGAGCTAAATCATTGAGATGGTTTACTGTTGGACAAGACTTTCATCCTATAAAAGGAAGAGGAGAACAACAGAATAAGGTTTTTGATTGAGTGTATTTATGAATATATTGTCTGCTTAGACATATATCATTCTCTGTTGTTTAGCTGAATATAGTGTTGTTTAGCACTAGGGTGTTCCTGTTCGGGAATCCCACCTCTTCCATTGAGTAGCTCTTGGAATATTCTTGCTAATATCATCCACTATCAGGCATTTTTCCAAGCTCATCTTCCAAATACAACACAGATCCTGTTGAGGGTTTGGTTGTCCTTGTAAGTTGCAGCAAGTGTAGGCTAGATCTACTCAGATCTAAGCCATTCTAGGGCCTCTTTTCACTGGGAAAGTATTCTATCCCATTGGAAAGAGATTTCTATACATTTCACTACAAGAAAAAGGCACATTGGTGAGGGGCGAAAATGGTCACCATAAGCTCATTGGTGAGGGTCAAAAAAGCCTTCGTCACCAAAAACTGAACGTCACCAAAGGTGGCGTCGCCGAAAGTATAAGTGTTGTGGTGACATTCAAGGTCTGTCACCAATAATGATTTATAGTGACGAATAGTGATCTTCACCATTTCATATGAGCAATGGTGACGGAAAATAGCCTCCGTCACCAAAAAACTGAACGTCACCAAAGGTGGCGTCGTCGAAAGTATAGGTGTTGTGGTGACATTCAAGGTTCGTCACCAATAATGATTTATAGTGACAGATAGTGACCATCACCATTTCATATGAGAAATGGTGACGAACAATAGCCTCCGTCACCAAAAAACTGAACGTCACCAAAGGTGGCGTCACCGAAAGTATGTGTTGTGGTGACATTCAAAATCTGTCACGAATATTGATTATAATGATGGATAGTGACTGTCACCATTTCATATGAATAGCAACGACTTTTTGTGATGGACCTTTCATGGCCGTCACTATTGATGCATATATATGGCGACGTTCATTGACCGTCACCATAAACTCATTGGTGACATCAAGGTCCATCACGAATAATGACTATAATGACAAACAGTGACCCTCACCATTTCATATCAACAACAAAGATTTACGGTGACAGACCTTTAATAGTCATCACTATTGGTGTGTGTATATGGTGGCATTCGTTGACCGTCACCATTTCATATTTTGGTGAGGGTCGAAAAATGTCACCATAAGCTCATTGGTGATGGTCAAAAGAGCATCCGTCACCAAAAATTGATCTTCGTCATTCCCTATATATGAATATCAGGGCACGATGGAATCGAACCACCAACCTCTTGCTTGTAAAGCAGGTGCTCTTCCATTGAGCTAGCACCCTTTAAAAAATTAGACTTTAAACTAGCAATTTCCCCTAAAGGTGCAAAGATACACAAAGGAATAAGAACCAAGAAAAACTGAAAGAATTCGGTGTCCTTGTTCCTATTTTTATTCTACGACACTCTACAAAGTATGATCTTGATCTATGATGTATTTGTGCCGAGTGGTTCTAATTTAATAGTAAATGTTATATTCAGATAAAATAAATGAATAACTAAGAGGCCTTATGAGCTAATTTTTAATCCTTAGACCAAAATCTCTTAATATTCAAGTCTATGGAACAACTCGTTCAAAGTTCAAACTGAAGTAGATTTTAAATGGAAAGCCTAAAACCAGTGAAGTAGTTTACAAGTTAACATTTTGGATATAACTTCTGTTCAATTTATATGACAAGTTATGCCATAACCTTGAAACTAGTTTCTTAGCTAAAAGACTTTCTTAAGACAACAAATGACAAAGAAAGATAGTTATGGCAAGCAAAATTATCTTGTTTTTTCTAATGAGGGTGCATGTAACTTGATAAAGGTTGTATGAGAGTATCAAACCATAAACAGTTTCACTAAAACATGGAAATGACAAAGTCTTGTTAAGCAACAAAAGTTGATATAATTAAACTAAAAGTAATTGTAAAAAATGAAATTGCCATCATATACCATCTGGTTTGGTTAGTTCTTCAGAAAGAGAAAGTGTAATTGCATGATCCATCTCCTCATCTTGATTATGTAATGGACCATCCTGAACAAAAATGTCCACATACAACAATCAATGTTATTGTATTGGTAAGACTTTTGATATAATCTATCAAAGCATGTACTATGTAGGAGAATAACTGGAAAGCACAACTAAAAATTTGAATCACAACATAACAATATAAAAAAACATGCAACAGGAAAGGAACAACTCCACAATTTAAGAAATATGCAACATATAACTGCTACTAAAATATAGTTGATAAAATTAAACTAAACTCACCTAACACTAGTAAATTTGGCCCAATTTCCAACAACCAAAGTGTCGTTATTCCGACACATAGTCGTCGCAAGAGCGACAGTTTGAGGTCGGACAAAGCATGGTTAGCCATCGAGTCGCAATTCTGACACTTCAATAAAGCGTCAGAAGAGAGACACTTGTTCTGAAACTTTATTGAAGTGTCGTAATACCAACGCTTTTAAAGTGTCGCAATACCGACGCATTTAAAGTGTCGCAATACCGACGTGTTTCAAAAGTGTCGCAATACCGACGCTTTGCAAAAGTGTCGCAATACCGACGCTTTGCAGAAGCGTCGCAATACTGACGCCAGGAAGAAGTGTTGCAATACCGATGGACATTTAAAAATTTAAATAATAAAAAATAAAACATCGCAAGACAGACGAAATTTAAATATTTTTTTTTAAATGAAACTTTAAAACTGGACTCGCATACAGACCAATATGTGCAAGCTGGCAATCCATGCTCTCCACTAATACTTGGTAATTTAGTGCACAAGGCATCAAGAGAGCAATAGACTAACACTTGGTACATGATTACAATAATATTTCCTCAATTAGCATCAAGAGAGCAATTAGAACTTGCAAAACGAGAAGGGTAAGAAAAATCATGATTACGGAACCACTTCACAACAACATTTGCATTCAATTAAAGTCACTGAAATGGCAATAGGATAAAAAGTGGATATACATTAGAAATTCTTGTGTGTTGGTTCAATTTTTTTTTTTTAAATGAAACTTTAAAACTGGACAGGAAATTGAATAGTACAAGTATTTATCATACTTAACAAAATAGTGCCACATGAGCTTTTCACGTAATGTGGGAATATGGTTGATCAAGCCTTGACTATAATGATGAAAATTAGCTTCCATAATTGTTCCGAATATATAGGGAAAATTTAGACAAATGAACGAAAACTCCCTATCCTACATTAAGTACATGCAGGCAGACTTACCCATATATCATCTGTAATGCAGCCAACACTAAGTACTTGCAGTCTGACATATACATGTTATCATGTCAGCATGGCTACTTTCAAGCATGGATGGAAGAAGGATCAAAGCCTGGAAGACGAATTTTAAAGAGGGATAAAAGGTAAACCGAGGTGTGAACTGAAAAATATCACTGAAGCCCTCTTTCTAAACAGAATCACAGATATACAAACCCACATATATTGCATGTTATTACTTATTAGTGCATGCATCAAATGTTTCCATCAATCATAAAACTGAGGTTAGATGAACTAAAACTCCTTAACTATTTAGCCACATCACTCGGAGCAAGGAAAAGTCTCTAGAAATGTGACAGCATAGATTTAGCTCTGGCAGGATTGGCATCGTATGACAAAAAAGCAGTTCAACAGAAAAATTTACACAGATCTGTTGTAGAAGAAAATTTTGATATGGAAATGGATGTGCATGTTATATTAGTGTCATGACTATCAATGACAACCCAAAACAGAGCACTAAAAAAAGGTAAAAACAGAATGTTGCTTTCTTAAGCAGAGACTCTGCACATTCCATGCAGGTATTGAAACCTTATTTGCTATACACATCTAGATACCCATAGACATTGCATGCTATCTATACACATCTAGACACCCATATGGCATAGACATTGTATGCTATCCAGAACATACATCAAATGCCTCTGTGGATCTCAAACCTGTGACTAACCTCAATAAACCAAAACTGCTTGGTTATATGGGACCCACGACCTGAACAAATTAACGTGTTGAGACCTGAAAGAAAAATTGAACTTTTGTAGGAAACCTTGACATCATAAAACATATGGCAATCCAAAGCAGAAGAATTCAGAATTTCAACCACAAATTTACCCTAGTAGGGAACCTGGATATGATTTAATGTAAATGCAAGCAGTTTCTACTTTGACACTAGTACTATCTTGAACAGCTGAAAACAAAAGACTGAAGAAAAGGGAGAACAAAATATTAGTTTCTCAAGCTAAAGAAATTAGAAATCCCATCATAGTCAGCTGAAAAATGCTAAAGGTAACAAGTTAAAACAGAATGCCGCTTTCTTAAGCAAATTTCATGCATACACCAAAAAAAACATTAACACAAAAATATTAAAAAACAATCCGAGAGAAATCTCTCAAAAAGCTATTGAGAAGACTCAACGCTCAGTGCATGAGCAACCGAGCAAAAGATGTCAAACAACACTTTATTACGAGTTATTGGAGCACATAAGCCTAGTTATTTATATAGAACTGGGATTAAAAATTTCCCTGTGCATACGAACTAATTGCCATTAGTTATCAAATACATTGCTATTAATTATCGAATATTTTAATTTAGTTATTGAAAATTAGTTTGGATTCAAATAAACATTTTAACCTCTTGGTAATATTGGCAAGTTGAATATTTAAATTTAGTTTGAAGGTAGTTAAGCTATGCAATCACCTTGTATAACCAGTTTATAGGTATCTATGCAGTGTTGCATTGAAATCCAAAAGCATAATGATTTGAAGTGAAATTCATCCTAACTAGAAATCTTAAAATATATTTCAAAACTTCCATGCCAGATATCTAACAAATTTAAAACCTACGTATCAGTGTTTGTGTTTCGAAAAATAAACACCTATCATACCAATAGAATGGTTAAGAACATTTTTCAAACATTTAGAAAGTTGACAAAAGTAGGACATATACCACTCCAAAAATATACCTCGTAATCGTCATAAATAACAAAAAAATAGTTACTTATGGTATTTTCAAGATTACATAATCCATCTTTCAGTATTTTCATTTAAGATTATATAGTCACTTACATACATTAAATAAAAAAAACACATGTTGAATCCTTGAACCCCTCAAGAAGGAAATATAATCAATTATGAACTAATAAATAGATTAAAATTACCACTTAGACAAGTATAGTACAGAATTAAAAAACCAACCAGGATTCCAACTTAATAATTTTTACTACAAGGGTGAGTGGAAAAACATGGCTTGATATATGAATGAAAAACCTGGCTTGTTACATGTTGAGCTGAGTCTGGTTGCAGAGTAAGCAAAGGGAATGAAAAACCTGGCTTGATATATGACCTAGCTTGGTATATGACCTGGCTTGATAGATGTCACCAAAAGCTATTCCGAATCCCCCCTAAACTTATAGGGCATCTACAGGTAAGCCTAGTTGCAGAGTATGCAAAGCGAATATGACGCGGCTTGACAGATGTCCCCATCTAGCCATCCCAAATTCCCCGCAGACTTTACAGATCTACAGGCAAACTCTTCGGCCACCACACAGTATTCGCTTGATTCTACAAGAACTTCCCTAAATGCCAACATGGCCAGGATATTCTGGCCAGAACACATCTTTCTACACAAAAACTGCAAACAGAACCCATCATTCTACACAAAAACTGCAAAATTCAAAGCACCATGTTTGAGAAAAATAAAGCATCAAAACAAGCCATTTCAAAACACCGGAAATCAGAAGGGGAAATTACAATGTTTCTAGAAAGACAAATGTATTCGGAAGGGAAAAAATAGAAGGGGAAATTACAATCTTTCTAACATAACCCAACCTTCATAAAATATTACAAAATAGAATCTGAGAGGCCAGACAACAACAGGATTAATTACTCAATTGAAATATCTTCTCGGGTGTCACTCGATGTACACCTAACCACCTAAGCGCCAGTAACTTAACTCTGGATGTGAATTGGGGTAACTATAGATATTGATTTAAACACCTAAGCGTCAGTGGCTTAACTCTAGAAGTGAATTGGGTTACCCGATATGTCGACAATGTTGGTGTTGCAGCCTAGAGAAGTGATTATTAAAACCCGCTTAAGACATATCAAAACTCGCATTTTTAAAACACTCCTGAGCAGAGGATCATAACTCGATTTTTTATGAACCCTCCTCAACAGACTACCAAGACTCGACTTCTTAAAACCCTCCTCGACGGACAAAACTCTATTTTTTAAAACCCTACTTGACAGACAGTGCACAGGCTGCCAAGGAGAATCCCCAAATGCTAATTTCACCCAGATACTCAATCCAGTACGGCAACAACTTCATATCCCATACTAAAATTACAGTATTCAAAGCATTATTTTTCAAATAAACGAAAAAATTTAAAAAAAAAGGATCATAAGAAACCACATTAAAAGATACTAGTGAAACACATAACCGATTGAAACTGAACATGATCCGAAGAAACGGACGACAGAAAAAGCTGTAGCCCATGCTCATCCTTCAAAGATATTCCAATAAAAACGCCACAAAGTCAATGCCTCAGTTGGAATATCTTCTCATTGTGTACCTCGAAGTATATTTAACACCATCACAGGCATTTTAATTTTAACAAACATATTTAGGAAGCAAAACCAACATGAAATTTTTACCATCATTCCTCAGGAAAGTAAAATATGACATGGAACCCAGAGAGCGAAATCATTCGAAGAGGCACACAATACCCTTGAAACCCTACAACACAGAAAATTAAACATATTGCTGCGCCTCAGAGGTAGTGACAAAAAGCATTCAACATGCATTCTTCTGATAATACGTGCAATATAAACACATCACCGGCACAGCTTTAAAAACACATCGATTCAATAGCAATGGTAACCGAGCAACCCTTTTACTTCAAACGTAAGAGACAAAAACCATTGACTGAAACAAAGAAGAAAAGCCCAATCATTAAAGCTATGAAATTTGCAAGAATAATCACAGGCAACACCAAATAGCAAGACAACTTACCACAGCCACTAAATACCTGAAGCAATGTTAAAGACACACCCTTGCTTTTCTAGTTACTTCAGATGATGTATAATGTTTGAATGAGGTAAGGGTGGCTTCAGACTTACAGTCCGACATACAATCAGTATTGATATGACAGTCCACAAATCATGGTGCTTTGGCAAGTCCCTGATAAATGGTAAATCTAAGTTGATCTCAGCCATCTGTCTCTCTGCTCTTTTCAAAATCAATCAAAGAAAGAGGCAGTCTAGAAGACCCAGGATTAATGATTATTACAAGCGAAAGCATCTGATTCCATAATCAATCCTTCTGACATAACATTTCTGACCTTTATATAGGTCTGTATATTATCTTCACATGGCCCTGTTGGATAACTATGCATATTATCTTGGCATAGTTCAGATGGTACAGTTATTTTATTTCAGTTTGGCTATGGACTGCATAAATTCATCTCTCCCTCTGTTTGGATAGGGATCCTGACCTCTGATTCCATTACATCTATGAACCTTAGTCTCTGTTCTATATATGGCCATGAACATTGCGCTTGTGACTTGGCATAATTATGATATTCCGCTGCGCTTGATATCACAGTGGTTGTAGTATCTCAGTGGCAGCTTATTGGCATCACAGTGGTATACCATACGAGTCGTATGGTTGATCTTTGGCTTATTTATCTTTGCTTACAATAACATGGTTGACCTCTCATATATGTAAGATGACTTCACATTTGTGTGTATGAAAGATCAGTTACTTCATTGACACAACAGATGCATGCTTCGCATCAATCTGTATTGCATCATTACTTTCAATCAGCACATCAAGCATGAAAGGTCATCGGTAACAGAATCATTAACAATGGATCTTGTTCACAAATGAACTTTTGAACAAGATGTGTAAGTTCCAGACAGTCTGATAGGACATAAAAGAATATCCTTGTACTGGTACGGGGACAGGGGCTTAGGATTAGGGCACTCATTCCCCAAATCTCCTAAGGGGCTGTGTCTTCTAAATTCTTCTCCTAGCATCTGAAGAGAACATAGAATTCTGAGTGGATTTGTCCTTTTGAGATTCTAGTGGCAACTTTTTAGAGATGAGATGAAAATCATGGAGTATTTTCAAGATAATTTCCTCCATGTGACACCTTTGTTGAGTTTGTTAAAGGAGTAGTTCCCAAGAAGGGTTAAAATTACAGAAGGTTTTGTCTTTGTTAACAGCTAGTTGGATACGGAAAATCATATTCGATTGAAAGGGCATGTTTATGCTTGATAATCTTACAGCTATAAGGTGGTTTTTAATGGGCTTAAGGGATTGGTAAAAAAAATTGTGTGTCAACATTGATTTTGACAAACCTTAATCCTTGATTTTGAAAAGAAATAAAAAATAAAATCATCTAAAAAAGTGTTGATTTGAAACAGGTTACATTGTAACCCGTCGTCTAACTCGTCTAACTGGTGGTTTGGCTCTCCGGAAGATCACCACATAGTCTACTGTGTCAGTAAATCCAGAAACCCAAAATCCAAAAAAGGGAATTTATCGGTTATGATATATACACTAGAAATAACAAAGATTTCAACAAAAGCATTACTAGTTTGGAAAAATTACAAGTTTGGACAAATGTAAAGAAGAAAAATCATCATCAACATTTTAACTAATGGTAATAAGAAGTCAAGCTCGTAATCCAGTATGTTGTTTTTGATTTTTTTGGTTATGTAATTAATTTGTGCTAATTTATGCATATCAAAGTTTTTGGAATGTAGTTTCTGTAGCCTAGTTCTTACGCACTGTTCAACAATGAATCTATTGGCCGCAGAGAAAATCCTTGTATAAAAGAAGATTCCTTTAAGGGGACGAAAGTCTACTCCTTGAAATTATGAAACCAAACCAGATACTAATAAATACAGGAAATGGACGCAGAGATAGAAAAGTTGCTTCAAAAATATTAAACAGGTTGTTAATGCTCGAAACTTACACAGATCAAGACCCTTTCTATTGTAGATGGAAGCAGAAATTACTGCACGCGCAGAGAGAGACGAAATTTTTTCCATGTTGACTGATAGCTTTCCCTCGGGCCTGATAGAATAAGACCCACAACAAAAGCCCTAATCACTAAGCCAGCGGGAGATGAGCGGGAGATGTGTTTTGGGCGGGAGATGTGTTATTTTAATTTGATGTCTAAAATTTAAACAAGAATGAATACTCCATCCTTCTATTTTTCCAAACATTATTTTTAATATTATGTTCTTCAAATATCATTTTTAATATCATACCTATTGTTGTTTTGATGGATGGTGAGAGTAGTTCTTGATTTTTTGTAATGTTAACAATTGTTTAAAAGGAAGTTTCAAAAATGAATTCAATTTCATTCTAATAAATTTATTTTAAAAACATTGATGATGAATCACATAGAAAGGTGTCGACTTTAAAAAATATGTGATTTATCTAGAAGAGTTTTTAAAGAAATTAATTAATTAATTATTAAAATAAAATTGAGATAAAATAGCAAATTTAGGAGAGGTTTTTTCCACCCATGGTTTTGCTCATGCTACTCCACTATGCCAACAAGGGGGAATTAACCTGATCGTAGGTCCCAACTAGACCTGCTCTCATTTGGAATGGTTAATCCCACGGGTTTTAAGGATTGTTATAAGGGTTAAGGGAATAATGAGTTAGTGGTTAGGGGATTAAGGATTAGGGGCTTACGGGTTAGGGGAATAAGGGCTTAGGAGTTAGAGGTATAGGGTTTAGGGGTTAGGGGAATAATGAGTTAGTGGTAAAGGGGTTAGGGATTGGGGGCTTAGGGGTTAAGGGATTAGGGATTGGGAGCCTAGGGGTTAGGGGATTTAGGCGCATTTAGGGGTTAAGGGAATAATGAGTTATTGGTTAATGGATTATGGATTCGAGTTGGGGGAAATGAGTTAGTGGTTAAATTGTTAGGGATTTGGGGGTTAGGGGATTTAGGTGCATCTAGGGGTTAGGGGAATAATGAGTTAGTGGTTAAGGTATTAGGGATTGAGGGCTTTGGGGTTAGGTGAATAATGATTTAGTGGTTAAGGGATTAGGTATTAGGGGCTTAAGGGGTAGGGATTTAGCAGTTAAGGATTTGAGGGGTTAGGGGTGAGGAGTTAATGGGTTATGGGTTAAGAATTAACGGTTTAGGTGTTTAGGGGTTAAGGGGTTAAGGGGTTAGGGGTTTAGGTGTTAGTGGTTTAGCGATTTAAGGGTAAAACAAAGATAATGATTATAAGTACAACCACACTATAAGGTTTATAGGTTGATTGATATTAACACTGATAGGGTAAGCTTCAATAGTGAAGTTGTTTTTGATGAGGAGGTTGGACCTTTCCAAACTTCTCCAAAGTTTTGAATTACTTAGAAGCTAGAAGGGGTTAAGGATTTAGGTGTCAAGCTTCAGGTAGCTGCACTTGAAGGGGGGTGGAAGATTTTGAGCATGATGAGTCTCCTAGACTAGTAATTTATGATCTAGATATAGGTGGTCTAGGTCATGGTGACAATACTGAATTCCGAACATTCTATAGAAGATCCACAGAGTTTGTAGAGCTTTTCAGGCAAGGAAGCTACATTGAATACCATTTTATGAAGGACGAGCTTGGAGAGCATAGAGGGTCCTTCAATTGGTACTTTCAAACATATGTGGACCAATGAACAGGACATCAACCACTAGTGCTAGGTACTTCCTTCCGTTTGTTGATTATTTCAGTAGAAAATGTGGGTGTATTTTCTATAATTAAAATATGATGTGTTTAATGAATTTCAAAAGTTCAAAGCATTAATGAAGTAGAAGGTCACATAGAACCATGGTTTGAAAGAAAGTCCAAGTAAGTCATCTTAAAGTTTTGGTTCTACTGCCTACACTTGGATTCTAGCTAAGAAGATAACCAAATTAGATCCAAAGAGCAAAGCTAATGATTATATGGTACAACAATAGTATAAGGTTTATAGGTTGATTGATATTGACACTGATAGGGTAAGCTTCAATAGTGAAGTTGTTGTTGATGAGGAGGTTGGACCCTTCCAAACTTCTCCTAAGTTTTGAATTACTTAGAAGCCAAGTGCCAATGTGTGTCAGGGAGTGTTATGCATGTTATGAAGTGGCAAGGCATGTCGAAAAGTGCTAAGTTGAGAGTGCCAATGCATGTTGAGGAGTGTTAAGGAGTACTAGGACAACACAAGGGAAGAATAGGTAAAAATACATGGAAGTGAATGAATATGAGGGTATGTAGGGAGTGGCAATGAGTGATAGTTGCCATGCCAAGGAGGGAGTGAGAAGGTATTCTAAGCAATCACACACCTTATTGACCACTCAATTCTTACCATTCTCACACCATAAAAATGTCATTCTTAAAATCTATTGTGTAGTTTCCTAATGTCATTCAAGTAGAATCTCTCATTTACTTATGTCAGTAATGGTGAGATCATTTTTTAGTTCTCTTAAAGGAACTCTTTTTATACATGCACCCCATAAAACATAAATCATCGAGTCAAAAAGAATGGAAATGAATGAATAAGAGAGTGTGTTGGGGGTGTTAGCGAGTGTCAAGCATGGCAAGGGGGGAGTGACAAGGCATACTAGGAAATGCTATGGCATTTCAAGAAGTGTTGGGGTGTGCTAATATGTTCCAGATAGTGTCAAGGCATTCCAGACATGCTAAGACATGCCATGTGTTAAGGAGGGAGTGTTAGCAAGTTCTAGGTGTGCTAAGAAGGGAGTGACAAGGTATGTTAGGCATTTCCAATGCATGATGGAGTGCTAGGAAAGCATGCCAAGTTGTGCCAAGTTCTAGGGTGTGCCAATGTGTGCCAAGGTGTTTTAGGGAGTGCTAGAGAAACACAAGGTAGCACTATGTCACAATGCATGGAAATGAATGAATAATAGTGTGTGACAAGGAGTTTCAACGAGTTCCATGTGTGATAAGGAGGAGTGACAATGCATGCTTGGAAGTGATAAGGAATGATAGAGTGCTAGGTTGGGATGCATCCAATATGTGCCAACGCGTGCAAGGAAGTGTTAACTAGGAGTGCCTAGGAAACACAAGGGAAAACTACATCAAAATGCATGGAAATGAACAAATAAGAGTTTGTGATTGGAAGTGTCAGTGACTTCCAACTGTGCTAAGGAGGGATTGACAACATATGCTAGGCAGTGTTAAGGCATGCTAGAGGCCAAGGAAACATGCCAAGATGTCCTAGGTGTTAGGGTGTACCAACACGTGCCAAGGAGTGTTAAGGAATGATATGGAAACACAAGGGATCACTTGGTAAAAATGCATGAAAATGAATGAATACGAGTTTGTGACTGGGATTTTCAATGAGCTCTAGGTGTGCTAAGGAGAGAGTGAAAAGGTATGCTAGGTAGTGCCAATGAATGCTAGAGTGCTAGGGTGGCATGCCAAGATGTGTCAGGTGTTAGGGTATGCTAATGCATGCTAGGGAGTGTTAGGGAGTGTCAGGTAAACACAAGGAAGCACTAGATCAAAATGCATGGAAATGAACGAATAAGAGTGTGTGATATGGAGTGTCAATGAGTTCTAGGTGTGTTAAGGAGGAAGTTACAAGGTTATATGTTAGGCAATGCCAAGGTGTGTTAAACTACCGAGGTGTGTCAGGAAGTGCTACGGTGTGTTAGGGAGTGTAAAATCATGTCAAGGAATGTAGGGGATGCTAACACATGCCACACAATTCCAAGGCATTTAGGACATATCAGGTGTTATGGCATGTCAGGATGTAAACTATGTTTCTTAGTTGTTTTACGACCATAGTTGTATGTGATGAGCCTTGTCTTGGTAACTTGTTATGTGGGATCAATTGAGATTAGACATGAGTAGTCTAATATGAGTTACATGTAGTTCTTAGGTGAACAAGGCATATGTTGAATTTCCATGACACATGAGAATTTGGCTTTGGTCTTAGAATATTTGATGCAAACACACTCAAGTGACACAACACATCAACTTTTCACAATGAAATCTACACACATCAGGGAATCAATTAGTGCACATGAAAATTTGTAACTTTTTCAAACCTTTCTTCGTTAAATTACAAACTGTAATAGAATAAGCTAGAGCTCTCGTACCAAGGATGATGGCCCTTTACAGTCACACTGATACAAGGAATACAACTATGGCCTGGTGTTAGTCCTTTGACAACCAATATACCTTGAACAAGACAACACTTGACCCAATTTTTTATGGTGGACACACATAGCCCTTTCAATCCACATGTCTTAAACACATTTGGTAGGACCTCTTTCCTCCCATTATGAAACTCCTCATTCTGCCTCTATCAATGAACTAAATTCCTTTATGTTATGGAACTCGGCTAAAAAAAAAAATTCCCTCTATCTACCTCTTTTTTCCTTTAAGGTCTCCAACACTTAAATTTTTCGATTAGCTGTTCACAACTCTATTGTGAACAACTCTTTGGTCTGCCCACTTTTGCCATACTGCTGCTCCAAGATGACAAGTCTAGGGATATGGAGGTTTCCCTTCTTCTCAATGAAACAATACTCTACAATACAGTGAAATGGGGCTAGTTGGCTAGCCCATTTGACTGCTACTTTAGTCCTTCAAATTCTGCACGTCCTTAGGCCCAATACACCTACCCTTCTACCAGTCTTGTTTTCCTTCATAAGTACAGGACTTAGAGCTCTTCTTTGACAGTCACCTAACAACCCTCCAATTGTACTTGGACTGCCATCAATTTTCCCAACCACAGTAAATTGTTTTACTGATCTAGTTCCCACAACACTGCCCTCATCTAGGGCTCTTCAAATATGCCACCTAATAGTGATTTGAGTCCTCTCAAAATCACTATTCTTGTGTGCTAATTTTTTGTTGTCCAATCTATGAACAAATTTAACCTACTCATCTTATCATCCTTCTAACAATTTGTAGATGACTGAACTAGGTCACAAATCATCCATTAACAGTCCATTCACTAACTGTTTATAGGCTTCTTCAGATCTCTGTCCAAAACTCCATGGACAGTCCAACAAAATCAACTCCTCTTCATGTCAATCCATTCCTCGTATGGCACATTTATTCTGCTCCATCTTCTACTCAAGTTCCACCTTCCTTTGGATTTGCTATCTCTGCACATACTTATGCAAACCATCTTCCAAATTTGTGGTATATATTGCAGAGATAAACCTCTCTCTAAGGGTCACAACCCCTCTTCTTCTATGCAAATTTGTCACAGTATTAATGACATACCTTGTGGATTGAACATGCTAGGAAACATCCCTAAATAGGGAATTATACCCTGACTGTCAAAGAGTGTTAAATGAATAAATTTTCCTTATACTTCAGTGGAAAGGAGAAAAATTGTTGCTGGCAAGGTGTGATGGGGATCAAACTTCATTTCTGCCCTCGTTCCATTTCATTTCATTCACCCTCTTTGCCCCCCTCATTTCCTCCATATTCTCCCATGCTTTGAAACCCATTCCCTGCCATGCTTCTCTTCCATTTCATCTTCCATTTTGAAATATATGTTACCTTACCTTTCTTCCGCCTTTCATGATCAAAGTGGGGCCCTCATTGCATTTCATAGACTTTATGTATTTGGCATTGGAACTAAACTTTAAATAATGTGATCGTCGATTTGCGATATCACATCGTATTGTTTTACCTTATGAGCGCCTGCAATCTATTTTATTTAGTTTGCGATGCGGCAAGTCGGCCGCACCTCAGCAGCTCCGCCCCATTACATAGCCATTGCAATACATAGTTATATCATATAAAACTTCATAACACTGACCGCTTAAAAACCTTCCGCCGATTCATAACACTCCGCCAAATGCCAGTGGGCCCCTCTTCCCTGCACTTCGCAAATTTAAGGAGTTAACCCCGCAGCTTATAAATAAAACTTAAGAATTGCGATGTATGCTTGCGATCTGGTCCCACTTCTTCCCTGCCACGTCACTCATCTCCTCCCCCGCGCATCGCACTTCGTAGATTTTAGAGTTTACATATTCCACGCTTATAACTAAACGCTACGAATTGTGATGTGCACTGCGGTCCCATCCCACTTACCCTCCACGTCATTTACCCTCCATGTCACCACCCCATTGCATCGCATCGTTGATCGTATTCTTTATAAACTAATTAACTGTAAAGGTTGCAAAGTGCGCGGATGCAATGCCACTTCATAACTAAATTTTACATAATTTCAGGTTTGGGTGAATGATTTGTCACTATGTTTTGTGTGTATAAGGTCAATTAGGGACTACGAGGTTTATAGCTCATTTCATGAATAAATAGGCCAAACTACTCGGCAATAAGCAAAGGCTTTCCACCTCATCGCTCCATCGTCATCTTTAAATCCGACGGCCTACGTTTCATTTCGACCCCCCTTTACAATCCTTACTTTATCCTTGAAGGGGGGGGTCCGGAACAAATGGTTTTCAAGAAAGGAACCCCCTTATGTCTCAATATCTCATGAATTCGCACCCCCCCCCCTTTTATATTACCACTTACCACTTCATAAGGGTCCGAAATACCACTTTTCTCCTGCAAAACCGTTTTCCCCAAATGAAAAACCATTTTTTAGCCAGTTTTACCAGTCCGTTTTCGAGGGAGATTTCGGGTAGATGGGAATGAATTTTGACAAAAAGAGAGAATTTTTTATTCAGCACGGGCTGAAGAAAAAAATCCTCTCCCAAATTTTTCACAGGTGCCTTAGTGGTTGGCGCTGCATGAGTGGTCTCTTCCACTCCATGAACCTCCTCTTGTGGCTGATCCACATCCTGAGGCTCATCCTTAGGAACTAATAGCTCCTCATCTACATGCAAGTGTGGCTCCCTCTCAAGTGACCACTTCATGGCTTTCTCCTCATGAAATTTGATATCCCGTCTCACAACAGTCTTGCGACTGTCTGGAAAATACACACCATAGTTGTGGGGCGTATCAGTGTACCCCACAAATATCCCAACCTCTACAGTTAACTCCAGCTTCTTCCTGGCATCCTTAGTCACATGAATGTAAACAGGTGAACCAAAAATCCTCAAATGGGAAATATCAGGCCTCTTACCAGAAAACGCCTCCTCAGGTGTACTCATGCCAAGTATCATGTGAGGACAACGGTTTTGCACATAAACCGCAGTATTGCATGCCTCAGCCCACAAGTGTATGGGAAGGCCTTGATTATGCAACATCGCCCGTGCAGCACCCATGATCATTCTGTTCTTTTGCTCAGCAACCCCATTCTGCTATGGGTTATGAGGCGCTATGAGCTCTCTTCGAATTCCTTCTGCGCTGCAAAAGTCCTTGAATTCGCCAGAGATGAATTCACCACCATTGTCACTCCTAAGAGCCTTCACATGCTTCCCCGATTCTTTCTCAACCAATGCCTTGAACTCACAGAACTTTGAGTATGTCTCGCTCTTCTTTTTCATGAAGAAGATCCAGCACTTCCAAGAAAAATCATCAACAAATATCACACAGTACCTGTGCTTTTCTGTCGAAGCTAATGAGAAAGGTCCACACACGTCTGTGTGAATTCTCTCAAGGATCGTCGTGGTGTGACTATCCTTCTCGTGAAAGGTGGCTTTCACAAATTTTCCCAAGGTACATCCCTTGCACTGATCTGACTGCGCAAGAGTACCCTTAGGAAGCCCAGTAGAAATCTGCTGCAGTATCTCCTTCTGCCTTGCCTGCCATTGCTGCACAGCCATCTACCTGCAATTGACAAAGGTTCTTAACTCGAACCCCTATCCTCTGGGTTTCACCAGTTGCCTTACTGTGTAGGAAAGCCTTTCCCTCGCTAAAGACAACATCATATTACTTGTCTTCTAACATGGCCACAGAGATAAGATTCTTCTTCAATCCTGGAATATGCATCAATTCCTTCAATACGAAGGGTGTACCAGACTCCCTCTCAAAGGAAATGGTACCGATACTGGTCGCACTGTATCTACCATCATCGCCCATCTCGATGTGCACTCCAAGATCTTTCTCATCCAGATCAATAAAAAAATCTTTGTCTCTGGTCATATGAAAATACGCACCACTTTCCAGCTCAAACTACGAGGCTAAGGCCTCTCCAGCTGCAGATCCAGCAGCCTACTTATTTTTCTTCTTCTGTGGACAATTAGTGGCATAATGTCTATGTTGGTGACAGTGAAAGCACTTCACCTTGGACATGTCCTGCTTCTTGCCTTTCGCATCGGATTGAGAAGCATTCTTCTTGCTCTTCCCCTTCCTTGCTTTGGTAGCCAAAGCGAAATTTTATTCATCTGAGTTCTTTGATGAAGATCTGTCCCTGGTACTTCGCCTTATCTCCTCTTGCACAAGATTCGACCAAAGTTGCTCCCATCTTGGCAATTTCTCCCAACCATTGACAGAGTCCTGATAGGAATGCCAACTCTTCGGAAGCCTAAGGAGAGCCAAGCTCACCAAGTCCTCGTCATCTACAGGCACCCCCACACTTCCTAGCTCATCCCTGCATTGGATGAACTTCGTGAGGTACTTGGGCATACTATCGCCTTTCTCCATTTTTATGTTCCTGAGTTTATCCTTGAGCGCCAACTTCCTTTGGTCGCTCTTGCTTTGGAATAAGTCTGTCAACGCTTTCCACATTAAGAATGGAGAAGCCTTACCATGAAGGCTGGACACTATGTGATCCTTTAAACCTTCCAACAGAATTCTTCGACACTTTGTTGTCTTCTTTTGCCATGCGTCAAGTGCGGCATCATCACTAGAAGCAGGTTTTGAAATTTCTGCATCTATGAACTCCTTCAACCCATTGTCATCCAGCACCGCCTCCATCCTGTCCTTCCATGCAATATAATTCAAGCTGCCCTCAAGGGAATACTCCAATCGCAATCCGTTGAAAGACATCTCAACTTAGACACCAAGAAAACACTGCTGCAAATTCGAATTCCACCAGCTCAAAACTCAACCGCTTCAATGTTTTGCAATTGCTCCAATGATCAATATCGCTCTGATACCATGTATAAATTTGAATAACTGATATGTTATACACTGAGATTCTCCTGTTCACACACTATTTTAACTTCATGCACAATACAGAATCTCTTCTACCATTGATCATTAATTGCGGAAATAAAAACAATCGCATGTGCACATTAAAACCATAAACAATCACACATATGAACACAGTATTTTATGGGAAATATTAAAGATGAAAACCCCCAACTATCTGTATATTATATGTCATATATATCATGTAGCAATCATTATACAAAGCTCCTCACAAAGCTCTCAGTACAATCTCCAATTGCTACACACTAATCAAGCCCGATCTAGCAAATCTGTGCTCAATCACCCTTTTTGATCCCTCTCTTAGCAATCCCTACTGAAGAATAGCTCTGAATGAATTAAAATTACCCTTGCCTTGACTGCGCAATCCTCATTGGCAACTCCAATGTGTGTGTGGTGTAATCAATGCATCACTATAGTCACAACAGATAGTCCATCTTGCTCTTTCACCTATCTCTCCACTAGGTCTCCACTGGAACCACCATGCACTATAGTTAAATGTTGTATTTGTTCAGTTGATTAGTGAGTTATTATTTTTGAATTAATTAACTAATTAATTCACTCAACTCTCACTAGTGTATCATTCAGTTAGACTAGATACAAATAGCTCAACTATGTTTAGATTAGTTAAATTGAACACAACTCCATTAACTCCTCAATCAACTCCACCAAACTCTGTCACATGAGTTCTAACTGAAGTCCTCCATGCAATAGCTCCACTAAACCCTAGGAATTGTGTAATTCCTTCTGTCAGCTGCATGTGCCACTTCTAGGCATCAAACTGAAGTGCTCCAAGAGAATAAGATAATATTTAGAGTCTAAATATTATTAAGAGCTAATAATATTTGACATCCCTATTTTTAGACTGGAAATCTAAAAATAGATTCCGCCCAGTATGTCTAAAAATAGAAGTCCATCTATTTTTCCAACTTGACCAACCATCCACAAATAGCATCCTGCAACTCATAGAACATGATCAACATGTTTAAAAATAGACATAATTAAAATGAACTTGCGCCAAAAATGCACAAGGCCCATTTAGTAGGCGACTTCTTTCCACTAAGCTCATCATCATACATTTGCAATCTCAACACAACTCTTTGTCCTTTGTCATTCCCACTTTTGCCATGTTACAACTCCAAGATGAATGTCCGGAGCTATGGAGAGCACCCTTCTTCTCTCTTGAATCAATCCTCTACAATATAGTGAACTAGGGCTGGTGGACATGCCATTGTCACCCCAGTCTTCCAAGTGCACGCATCCTTGGGCTGTGCACTACCCTTCTGCCAATTTTGTTGTCCTTCACCAGAACAAGAGTCAGGGCTTTTCTTTGAAAATAACCTAACAACCCTCCAACTGTACTTGGACTACCATCAATCTGCCCAACCACAGTCAATTCTTTTTATTGATCTAGGGCCCACAATATTGTCTTCATCTAGGGCTCTTCAAATCTTCCACCTAACAAGGGTTTGAGTCCTCTCAAGATCACTGTTCGTGTGTATCGACAATTTGATCTTTGTTGTCTAATCTATGAACAAATATGAACTACTCCTCTTATCATACTTCTAACAATCTGTAGATGACTGAACTAGGGTCACAAATCAGCCACTAACAGTCCATTTACTAATTTTTTATATGTTTCTTCAGATATTTGTCTAAAACTCTATGAAAAGTCCACCAAAATCAACTCCTCTGCATGTCAATCCATTCTTCATATGGCACATTTCTTCTGCATGCTCAATCTTCTGCTCATGTTCCACCCTCCTTTGGATCTATTTTCTCCACACATACTGAATCTGCAAACCATCTTCCAGATCTGTGGTCTTTATTGCAGAAATAAACCTCGCTCGAAGGGTCACAACCCATCTTCTTCTATGCAAATTTGTCACAGTCTTAAGGGCATACCTTATGAACTAAACATGCTAGGAAACTGTTCTAACTAGGGAATTATACTTATGTACTTCTAATTGTTGTAGAACAAACCCTATCCACACATAGAAAAAACACGACTCTTGCCTCCATAAGAGACTCAACCTAGCTCATATGGATCCATAGATTCTGGGCATTTCTTTAACTAAATCTTGACATGAACTTCAGATCTCAATGTCACCCCTCAAACTAGGGTTAAATCAGTCAATATTACGCTTGCGTCGACTTATGTTATGGCTCTAAATTATAGTGCAAGCCCTCCTCCATTTATGTTGGTCTTTATCACAGACCTTGTGGCATACTAACCACCACAAGGCAAGATGGTATCAACCCTCTCTTCTATTTCATGTAGAAAATCTAACCAACGAGATTCAATCTGATCTTTTAATGTACTAAAACAAGATACTGAATCCTTCCTACAATTTGTGGAAACAACACACAATCGCACAATCACATATAAGTAAGAGAAACAAGTTATCAATCGCACAACACAAGATGTATCTGGGGAAGCAACTGCTCAAAACCCTCTATCTCTATTTTGTATTAAGTCAAGGAATCATGAAACAATACAATGCTTATTCTCTCTTGAGATTCTCCAGCACTCTGCCAATTGTCTCCTGCTGATATAGGAAAAATCGCTCTAATACTTAGCCAATTCTCAGCCTGCCTTGCTCATGCAATTCCTATGGAATTATCTCCATATTAATTAGGAAAATCAACCTTCCTTGATTGCGCAATCCATCATGGCATCCCAATGAATTTATAATTGCACATGGGAAATTATCTATAAATACAACTGATAGTTATGTTCCTCTGAACTGTGTTACAATAAGGATGAAGGGTCTTTTTTATTATTTAAAAATAAGATAAAACCATAAACAATCAAAACCCTAACCCAAGGAGATGTAACACCAAGAGTTAATGGGCCTCGTTGGGGTTAGTTGGGCAGCCAACTTTCCGGGGTCGTAACTTGGTCATATGATCTTCGTTTGACGCACATGATACCTCGTTAGAAAGATCTCTTCGAGGACTACAACTGCTAATGCAATTTCTATGAAATTGCTAAACCTTTCATGCCCAAAAAACGCCGTTTGGGGCCTCAAAATAGCTTTGGAAGTTCAGGACCTGAAAAACTAACAAAAATAGTAAATTGTGCTATAATTAAGAAAACTGAAAAACTGAAAGAGACAATGGCGAGGGCCCAAGTGGAATAGGCAGGTGGTCACCAATATCCACGTCGATCACCTTAAATCGAATTTCTTGAGCTAAGTCAATCATCATGACTTAGTTAACTGACACAAGTTGTTATGAGACGAAATTACAATTTATTGTCCAATTTATTTAAGGGAAAAATAAATTAGATGACTCACATTCCTCACTCCTGGTACATCAAAATTCCTCACCAGTGTGGGTGCATTTTTTTTTGTCCTTTCTAGTTTCCAATTTCACTGTTTCTTGTTGCAAATTTCAACACTCCCTCTCAACAAGAAAGGAATTCAATCTATCCCCATCCGGTACCTTTGGAATGTTCTGCATGCTACACTTCTCTAGTGTTGTTTGCACCTACAAATCCTGAAATTGAATAGCCTCCGAACAACTTACTCAGTATAATGCACCTGTCATCAGAGTCTTCTGACTGCTGCTAGCTACTGCACCTTTCTAGTACTGGATTCTCTACGCTACTGCTGACATCTACATTCGTGCCCTTTGAACTATTTCTAACTTTGATTTGTGATCCAGTATTTGACATCTGTCACTCTGATTTCTATCTTGTTGACATATGACTACATCAATCTAATTGATCCTTCCTACTGCTATTGTACTGTGGGCTCCTTGTAGCTAGGTTCGATCCATGAGACATGCCATCTCAATGGACCTTACCCAAATTTATTATCTTGGGATTATGTCTACACATCACACCACCTTACACCTCGAGGTATGGCTGCTCCCTCCTCCCATCTGGCTCAAAATTTCCCCCTCATGGAGGTCTTTTCTTGAGTGGACACTTCCACTCAGTCTCCTCTCTTCTTCTCCAATTGTGGCAGCTACTCCACAACCTTCTGAGACTGCTTCTCATGAGGATGCATGTTGAGAGGTAATTTATGCTCCCTTTAAACCACCAAGTCTCTAACTTCTACCTTTCTCCTCAAAGCTTTTCATGCGTCTGGTACCTCAATTACATATAGGTTCTTGACTCGCGCACAGTGTAATTGTCCCGACGTTACAAAAAATTTCTAAAAAAAGTTGATTTTAAATCGATGATATCTCCCTCATCTGAGCTCCGATTCGACTGATTTTTTTTTTCCATTTGCGTATATTTTCGCAAGGAATCCAAATATTCTCTCTCTCTCTCTCTTTTTAAATTTTACACCAAAATATTCAAATATTCTCTGCAAACTCGTCGCCCAAAAAATTCCTACTCTGATACCATGTAGAAAATCTAACCAATGAGATTCAATCTAATCTTGTAATCTAATAAAACAAGATATTGAATCCTTCCTACAATTTGCGGAAAAAAAAAAACACGATTGTGCAATCACATATAATTAAGAGAAATAAATTATCAATCACACAACAACATGATGTATTTGGGGAAAGAAACTGCTCAAAACCCCTCTATCTCTATTGTGCATTAAGTCAAGGAATCATGAAACAATACATTAATGCTTAATCTCTCATGAGATTCTCTAGCACTCTGTCAATTTTCTCCCGTTGATCTAGGCAAACTCGGTCTAGTACTTAGCCAATTCTCATCCTTACTTCAGCCTGCTTTGCTCATGCAATTCCTAGGGAATTAACTCCTTTTAATTAGGAAAATCAGTCTTCCTTGATTGCATAATCCATCATGGAATCCCAATGACTTTATAATTTCACATGGGAAATTTTCTCTGAATACAACTGATAGTTATGTTCCCTTTAACCTCTGTCTCAACTGGGTATTCCTCGAAACTGACATGAATGCAACTATTAATGGCGAATTATCAGTTATATGATTGATCATTCATTGTGAATTAAATATAATTTAATTCACTGAACCTCTCACTAGCTCATCACTCAGTTAGAACCAGTTAAACTGATTTTAACGCATTTAATTGAGTTAATTACACTTGCACCCCACTAATGCATCAACTTCAACTGGACCCCAAAAATATTAGAATCCCTCTAGATGCCTCATCTTAGACCCTCAAGTACTTGAATTTCTTGAGCTAACTCGGTCATCATGACTTAATTAACTGACACAAGTTGTTATGAGATGAAATTACAATTTATTGTCCAATTTATTTAAGGGAAAAATAAATTAGATGCCCCACATTCCTCACTCCTGGTGCATCAAAATTCCTCACTACTGTGGGTGCTTTTTTTTTTGTCCTTTCTGGTTTCCAATCTCACTGTTTCTTGTTGCAAATTTCAACATTTCAAAATTTGATGCGGCCTTCACACAAAGACACCATTGAAATCACATGCCCAGATTCTCATGATAAACCTCTCTTAAGCTTGATCTGCTAGAAGAGAACCAACAATATGCCATCCTACTTCCTAGCGCAAACTGACCCTTAAGGTATGCAACATTCTTCTAAACCCTCACATGATGATCTTGCTCTTGGAGGATGATCATGACCTCCCTTTAGCAACCCTTACTCACCCTCATACTTGACCTACTTTAGGACTACATCTCTCTTCACCCCCTTGATGTGCCAGATAGTGAGAATACATGTCAAACATGCGAAGATGTGCCAAGTCAGAAGGCATGCCAAGATGTGCAAGGGTGTGTCAATGCGTGTTAGGGACTGTCAAGACAACAAAAGGGAGAAAAAAGTTAAACTACAAAAAAATGAACACATAAGAGGGTTAATAGGTCATCAATTTACCTTTTCCAAGAGAGGCATGCTAGGCACACCAACACTAGGCAGCAATAGGTGCCAAGTGCAAAGTCTTAGTGCATTCTAAGTGCCAAGAATTCCTTTGTTGCTTATCATCTACTTTCCAACAATTGATAATCACAAATAAATTTAATATTAAACGATGCCAAATCATACCAAGGAATCTCAACGTATTCCATACATGCTAATACTTTCCAAGCACCAACACGTGCCAAGCGCCAATATGTTTCAAGGACTAGTGTTATGCATGTTATGAAGTGGAAAGGAATGTTGAAGAGTGCTAAGGTGTGCTAGAGAGTGATAATGCATGTTGATGAGTGTTAAGGATTACCAGGAAAAAAAATTAAGGGAGCACTAGGTAAAAATTCATGGAAGTTAATGAATATGAGGAACGTGTGCCAGAGACTAGTGTTAATGAGTGTTAGTTGTCATGCCAAGGAGGGACTGACAAGGTATGCTAAGCATTGGTAAGGCATGCTAAGGAATATCAAGGCATGTCAAGAATTCCCAAAGTGTGCTTGGGAGTTCCAGGGTGTGCTAATTATATCATGTGCCAATTAATAGTGCCAAGATATGCCAATACATGCTAGGTGCTAAGGATGTGGTGCAGGGTGCCAGGGTATGTCCATATGTATCAAGGCAACAAAAGGAAGAACCAATAAGAGGGTTAATAAGTCAGGACTTTATCTTTTTGAAAAGGGGCATGCTAGGCACACTAATAATAGGTCCCAATACATGCCAAGTGGCATTGTGTGCCAACTGAAAATGTATGTCAATGCATTCAACCAAGGTGTTCCAAGGCATGCTAAGGACTATATGCAGCATGCCAACACATGCTAGGAGAGTTCGATGTTGTGCTAGCGCATGCCACCATGTGCTTGGGCGTTAGTGTCATCACAAGATGTTATAGGTACAAATTAGATGGTCCAATACATGTGGGGTGATCAGAAATGTTAGTGTGTGCCAAAGCATTAATTTAAGGCGTGCCCAGATTGGTGAGGATCGTTAGGTGTTTCTCATTAACATAATTGTCAAAGCTTGATTATGTATTAAATAATATATTTCCTACACACAATAGTGGAACTTTATCTAAAGGGAATTTTTTAGATAATAAACTTAGTATATATGAATCATGTGTTGACTCATAGGAAATCTCTATTGGACTAGTCATTACTTGAGGGCAATGATACACACTAATTACTTCTAAAAAATTGACTGACCCTAACCACTATGGCCTTGGACATATTATAAAAAATACTCCACAATAATGGTATTAAATCGTTAAATTTTGACAAAAAATATATTAACAGGCACATAGCATCATCAAAAACTCATTGGAATGTTCAATGATGACGAGCATTTTTTGACCATCACCAAAAGTAGCAAAAAGAGCATTGGTGAGGGTCATTAAAAGTTCGTCACTAGAAGTGTCACCAAAGAGAGAATTAGTGATGGGCATTTAACGAACCTCACCAAAAGTGTCATTGAAAATGTCTTTCGTGATGGACCATAAAGGACCATCACTATATACACTTACAGTGACGGTTTTTTAATGATCAATGATGACAGACATTTTTTGACCGTCACCGAAAGTAACAAAAAGAGCATTGGTGAGGGTCATTAAAATTTCGTCACTATAAGTGTCACCAAAGAGAGAATTAGTGATGGGCCTTTAACAACCCTCACCAAAAGTGTCATTGAAAATGTCTTTGGTGACGGACCATAAAGGACCATCACTATATACACTTACAGTGACGGTTTTTTAAGGACCGTCAACATATGTGACATTGGTGACGGACCTTAAAGGTCCGTCACAAGCATGACCCTCACCAATGTGATTTTTTCTTGTAGTGTTTGGATCTGCATTTTCAGATCTTGGCATCAGGCCAATCCAGTGCTAAATCCTACAACATAGTTTTCCTTCCAAGACTGTGTTATTTGCAAGAAGGAAGTTGTAGGATGTTTTGACACACATTTGGAGGAGAGATATCTGGTGTTGGGGTTCTTCCATTCACTATTTTTATCCATGGATTAAAATTATAATCCATGTTCTATTTAGATCTGATCTTCTTCTATTTTATTTATCTTCAAAAATTTCTGAATACTAGTACAGATCTGCAACTTTAGATCTCAGATCTACTCTTTGTGTTTCATGTTTTGATCAAAACCCGAAGGGGAATTTGTAAAGGAGCACCTCTAGTGTACATATCTAAAATGGATCTATTATTTTGTACACAGATCTGCTCTAGATATGGAGTGTAACTCAAAGCTATTGAAGCTCTTAAGAATAACATTTTCAAGCTATTTTTCAGTCAATGCATGTGTTGCAGCCCCTCTTTTTGAGGAATTTCTTCTATTCTTATCTTCTACATTCTGTCATACATTGTATGGAACACATTATGGATCTGATTTATTGTTTTATATATGAATTTTGAGCCTTCTTATTGGTCTCCTGTTGTTTCTCTCAAAAACTACGTTATTTTCTTGCAGTATTGTTGCATATTGTTGCAACCACAATCTTGGGTGTTTTTTAGCCATACTAGGTGTGGGAGGTCTATTTACCTCACCTAGTTTGATTTTTTTTGCTCTCCTTTTGGATTTATATACTAGATCTCCAAATATAATGGATCCAAGGGCTGAAAAATCATTTTAGTGCACATACTTCTGAAAAATGCATTATTCTAGCAGGTATTGTTGAATCTTCCCTTTTGGGGATATTACATTCCGCCAGTCCATGGGAGTCATTATGATTCCGTTAGTCTCTACCCATCATCTGTCTTCTTATTGTCATTGATTTAGTTGATTTGTTTCCTTGTGAATAAAGATACAATTAGTGAGATTCCCATTGTTAAATGTCCCTTTTACCATTAGCTCGTTTGTCCTGATTTTACATTAATATTCCTTCCCTTCACTATTAAGATGAGGAAAAATTCATAAATGTGTACAAAAATTTGAGGTAAAGGTAGGGTGAAAATGTACCTTATTTTCAGCCCAACAACCACAACCTCAACCACATCCATCTCATAGATGCACTCCCACTCAACTACCTATACCACCATTTCCAAACACATGCAAAGAAGTAACTCAACCCACTTCCAATGCTCAGGCACAACACTTCCAAACATTTCTGCTTTATCTAAATAGTATCCATCTTAACTTAGGAAGAGTATTGCAAAATAATGATTTTCTTGATGTCATTGAAGGACAACATTCAGAAAAATAAGATTCAAATGAGAAGACCAAAGAATCATGGGCTGCAATTGACGAAGAGAAGACATCAAAATAAGATATTAAGAAAGTTCCCTCATGTTTACCATCATATCCTCTATGTTTTTCAGAGAATACTTAGCAAAAAGAGGAAGATTTGGATTTCATGGTAGAAGAAGATATGAATAATGATCCCGATGAGAAAGCAAACCAAGGGCATCAAATATATATTGAAATATGGTTCCATACAATCATTAAGTTGCCACAACACACTCCTCTTCATTATTACTTCATACAATATTAGTCAAAGAAATTCATCTCTCATATTCAGTTACATGACAAAGTAGGTATTTAAATCATACACATGATTTTATTTTTCATCTTGATGTGCACATGATTCCATTGGAAGTATTCCTATACTTGGAAGAGATTGTATTTTTTCAAGTAGAGTAAGATACAAAATAAATAAAACAAATGGAAAAAGAGAAAAAAAGAAAAATATATAAAATCTTAGGTGAAAACCTCTTTGAGGCATCTGAGATCGGATCACTAAATGAAAACCTCCATGAGGCAGTAAATGAGTTGAAAAAAAAAAAATAGAAACAATATCCTACGTGAAAACCTCCTTTGAGGTGCCCAAGCGGACCTACTAGTTGAAAACCTCATTGAGGTGGCTAGTAGGTCTTAGAAAAAGGAAAAAAATGAAAAAATGAAAAGAATTCGCCATATATCTCTCTATAATGAATGCAGGTTCTCTCCAACCTTTGCAAGAAATAAAAAAACAAGTTGCCACCAAAAGAGAAAGTTGGTCAAAATTCTATTCAAAGGAAATCAAACCTGGACTTTCTCCTCCTTTTTTTAGATTCTCCAAAAGGAACAAGTTAATTCCAATCAATCACCCTCATCCATTTCCAACATTAACCCATTATTTCAAAGCTTTTATCACTCAATTTCGTCGTTGTCATAAACTGCTACAGGAAGTCTCGTCTTTTAGCAAAAAAAAAATTTTATTATAACTAGAAAACTGTGCATCCATTTTCAGAGATGTTTCATGGGGATATCCATATGGAGGATGGTAACATGATCAAGAAATTTAAATAATTTATGGTGCACATTTTGTGATAAACCGATGTCCATCACCTACAACCATTTCTAATGTTTCTCGAGATTCGTGCCTCCAATGGCCGATATGTTTTATGGGAAGGTGCATAAGAATTTCGGTAACATCGATGAAATAATTATTCTACAAGGTGAAATACTACAGGAAGTCCTATAACTACTATAGAAAGTTACAATGATCTACAAGAAGGTATAACAAAGACAAAGAGTAGTCACTAGGGGTCATGTGGTCTAAAAAGTCATGAATAAGGTATTACTATCATTACCCATCATCCTCTCATCACTCCTCCATCTCACTCGAAGAGATTTTCCACTCAAACCCTTCACTCTGTCCCATCCATACAAAGAAACAATTCTGAAAAAAAAAAGGCATACTTCCTTCACATCATTCTTCCAAGACCACAATACTCCTTGTTAATCCTATCATTATCCTAAAGCCTTACCAAACTCTCCCTCATCACCCCATTCATATTGGAAGTCAAAAAAATGCAAATAAGGCCTTATACAAGAAGGAAAAATGTCTCTCTAACAAACCCATGTAATCATGAGAAAGCACTATAAGCGGTTTTATCGATCATCCAAGAAAACGTGAAAATTTGTGAGGTGAATATGAAGAGGCTATGGCACTCCAAGGAGGATTTTCACTAGCAACAAAAACCTAAAAATCAGAGAGGCACCTACAACCATACAACAAAGGTATCAGTAAAGGTATAATTGAATTGTCGAGACATGTACCAGAAAAGAAAAGGAAAAAAAAATACAACTCCTTATGATATCATGATGTACATGGCTGAGATCCAACATCTAAGAATTAAGTCAATCATAAACTACAACAATCACATTATGAACATCTCAGCACCAACATTTAAGCCAGGGATGTGAAGCAGCAACAACAACAACAATAGAAACCCTATAAGACCTCCAACAAATTATAACATGTAACTTTAGGATTATTAGTAGAAGCTTTAGAACCACCAAAGGAAGCTTCAAGAAACATATCAGCATCCTCCATATCACCTACAAAAACACATCAAGCGTAAGGCTCAGGTATTCAATCATTTAAATCTTTATTTTAATATATTATAGCTTAAGAAAACAATAAAAGTGTGAGAAGAAAAAAAATTATAACCAAAATCATTAGCAGAGCATCCTCGGCCTTATCTAGTAGTCAACTTCACTTTTCCACCATGACACACACATATGTGGGAGAGGAACAAGAAAAAAGTGAATATGACTTGAGAAAGTGGGTAGTAAGTAGTTATTTCTGATGGAAGACAAGGAGTGGCAAGGGGTAGCTGAGGGTGAACTTAGTTAATGAACAAAAGCACTCTGAGTTTATTTTGCATGCAATGAAAAATAAAATTAAAATAATTTTTTTAAAATAAAATTGAAAAAAAAGGAGAAAAAAATAAATAAATAAATAAAAGGTGGACCCCCCATCTCTTGAAATACAAATATTCGCTGCTACAGGCACAAGATTTGCTACACAAAGTTGCTACAGGAAAAAAAAATTGCTACAGGAAAGAAAAATTTGCTACAGGAAGCTAAGAGAGGGCTAAAAGAGAAAAAAAATCTACTAGGATGTTGAAAAATGATTAATTAATTTCTAAAAGGTACAATGAGACACAATAGAGCTACAAAGAATTTTCTACAGGCAGTTTTGGGCTGCATAATGGTAATTCTCCAAGCGTGAAAGGTCTCCAAGTTGGTAGATTCATTTCACATCATTCATTTTCTTTACTTTAGGTTATTCACCGTCATTTCACCATCTATAAGAAGAAAGTTCTTTGTGTTAAGTGTTTTCAATTTCATAATTTAATGAGCAAAGAGAATTCAGATTGTTAGTCAAGGGTGTTCATAAAAATTTAATTAATAGTATGATGTGTCATGGCCAAAAATCCAAAATTCACTATTGCAACTGAAAACTGAGTCCACCATTATAAAAAATATTCATTTTTTAGATCCTCTACAGGAAACTTTAGAGCTGCTATAGGAAACTTTGTTTCCTGTAGCATCCCTTGTTTTCCACCAAATTGTTTGTTTTTTTCTTGAGAGAAGTTTTACAAAGGCTGGAAGGCAAAGTGATTGGGGGGAAACTTCAGGTGTGTTGTGGGAGGTATCAAGGACACATAAAATCCTATAAATTAAAAACTTATTTGTACAATTAAGACCCTAAATTTTGATATAAAACTCATAGATTTCATAGTCTCCAACTATGCAGGGAGGATTTAACAAGAGAAAAATCATCAACACAGAATCCATAAACATCCTAAAGTGGTTACCATTTTCCAAAATTGCAGCGAGATCATATTATTTGAAAGGATAAGGAGGTATGATGTTGAGGTTGCCTCTGAGGTCGTAGCCATTTTACAAGATCCAAGTGGACAAGAAAATGAACCAAAAGCAAGGTATTACCCTAAAAATTAGGACCCATTATAGTTGAAGAATCAGATGAGAGAAAGGCGCAGCCTAAACCTACATTAGAAGTTCAATGGGAAGCTAAGATAGGGGAAGAAATGAAAATAGAAGATTAGAAAAAAGATGAGGAGGAGCAGCACATTGACCAATAAACAGAGAATGAAAGAAGCTAGCATATATGAAAAACCACATGGCAAGGAGGATGAATAGGTTTCTGAGAGGATGAGCAACAATTTCAGTAGGGGGGTATGATGGGCCTCTAAATTAGACATAAATTAAGGCCCATATAACCTTTATTAGGCACATAAAAGATATATTAAATCTCTCTTTTTGCAAGTAATAATGTTTTTAAGCTTTGATATGTTCTTAGGAATTTTTAGAGATAATTTCATATTTTTGCCTACGGTTATTTATTTTTAAAGGATATTGTGAGAATATTAGGAAGATTATGAAGATTTGGAGAAGAATTTAATTTAGGGACTTGCTCCCTACTATAGGAGGATCAATATTGGAGAGTAAATGAACAAAATATCATGAAATAATTAAGAGCTTTTGGAACTCCGATGATTGAGAAAATTTAGGAATGTGTTCCCTATCATTCACTGTAAACTCCTAGTGTTGGGAACCAGATCCACTATTTGAAGGATTCTAGAGGAGAAATATTCCTCCTTTCAAGGAGAATGCTTCCTCATAAATTTTTATAATTACCAATTTGAATTTTCCACTAGGTGCATGTATTGTCTAGTCTTATTGTGGAAATTTTTTATTTCAGCTCCACTTTCATTTATTGTAGGGATGTGCTTGGATTAATTAGAATAATGAAGATTGGTGCCATTTGTAGCTTCTAAAGCTTATTTTATTCCATAGTACTATGAGTATCCTTGGGCTTGGCCATCCTAGGAGCCTTAGAGCCCTCTTGCACAATTTATTTATGTTCTTTTCATTTGTTATTCACATGCATCTCCTATTCTTGTTTTGAATATTTCTGTATTTAGTATTGTTTCTTTTCTTGCTGTAGGAATTATTTGAATGTTTTGAGTTATTTTTAAGGTTTTTTATAGATTGAAAATAATTATTCATCCTTATAATAACTTTTAAAGCTCATATTCATCATTAAGCTACTTGGATTTGGTTACTATTTGACGAATATAAGTTTTTTGGAAATGCTTTGTAGTGAAATAGTAGTAATTTTCTACTATTTTTTAGAATGGGTTAATCAGCTTTATTTTATTTTATTCAAATTGGATTATATGATAAAATAATTCTATTTAATAACAGAATTTACCTCATTTCAGTTTTTGTTGATTAGGTTAGGCATTTGATAGGCTAACTAGCTCACTATTTCTTGAATTTTCAGTTTTTAGAGTAGTATTTTCCTGTTATCTTTTAGCACGTGTAAATAGGAGTATTTTGGAGTGATTACACTTTTGATAGAGACCCAATAAGTCATAATTAATAAAACAAATCGCCCCATATCATTTTCATTTGATTTAAGTAGTCATCGGATGAGTTATATCCAAAACAGAACTTCCTGTAGCAAAAACAGAACATCCTATAACACTCTTTTAGAATGTGTAAACTCGACCAAATTTTCTCCCAAAGTTTGATTTTTTTCTGTTAGGATTGAATAATGACCCCTAATATCTAAATCCATGATTTTGGAATAATAAACACCACTTAGGACATGTTTTTTTACAAATTATATTAGGCCTATTTATTTGAATTCATGCTCTCAGGATTTCAATTACAAATTGTTAGGATTAATTTCTTTTGAACACAACAAATCCATTTTCCAATTAGCGTAGCCTTTGATTTCATGAAATTATATAAATTACATCAGATCAACAAAATAAGGAAACATTGTATGTTTCACACATAGTGCTAGTACCTCTTAAGTTTGTATGAACACCAGGTTGATAATTAAAGTTGGTAATATTGGGATTTGCAACATTCTTGTTGTAATACTGAGGCTCATCAAAAAGTATTTATGCAAACCTATTTATGAGAAGGAAAAATTTTCAATAAAACATGGAATAAATCAATGACGAGCTTACTTAATGGGAAGACACTTCATGGTAAAAACATATCATGATAGTCTTAAATACCTTTTGGAACAAATATTATCTTAAGAAGAGCAACAAAACTGGGTCACAAAGATGTTGGGTTTTGACTTTGAAATCATCTACAAAAAATGGAAGAAAAAATTGTTTTATATACACTCTTAATAAAGGATAAGGATGTGGAGGAATTTCTTTCTGCCATTTTTGTTCTCCTGCTTGATTGGATAACCAAACCAAGTGATGAATGGAAGAATGATAAAGAGGTGTGCACTCATTCAAAAGTTGCAACAATATCCAAATACATCTAATAAATTTAACTAGAAAAATGATTCATTATGGTACAAAGATCATTTATATATTTGTAAGAACTACCAACTCAAAAAATATATTATTTTCGAATTGTACGCCTACCCCTTAGGAGGGAACTCCGGATTTTTATACTTACCACAAGGTCAAGAAGGAATTTTTTGGGATGGAATTAAATCTAATATTCAGACGTTTTTGGGATAATTTTTGGTTTTCCAACAAAATAAAGTTCAGACAATTAAGACCCCAAGTATGTTATAACCTTTATCCATTCCTAGTCAATGTTGGGAGGTTGTCTCGAAGGATTTTATGATATGTTTACCCAAGTTTGAAGGGAAGAGTGTCATCATGGTGGTAGTTGATAGACTTACCAAGTATGCACAATTTTTTTCATTTTCTCATCCTTTTAAATCTAGTATAGTTGCTACCTCATTTATCAAAACAATTCATAAGCTACATGGAAACCCAAATATTATTTTAAGTGACATAGATCCCATTTCAACTGGAAATTTTTGGACAGAATTATTTTCTTTTCTTGGTACTCAATTAGCTCATAGCTCATCTTATCATCCTCAATCTAACGAGAAAACTGAGATAGTGAAAAAATGTTTCGAATGATATATTTGTTGCTTTGTATCTGAAAAAAAAAACACAATGGGTCAAGTGGTTACATCTAGTTGAATAGTGGTATAACACTTCCTTCCATACTACAACAAAAATGATCCCATTTATGGCACTTTATGGATATCAGCCACCGTCCATCACATCTTCTTTAAGAGAAAATTATAAGGGCCAAGCAATGGTATATCACATTAATCATCAACAAAAATTTCTCCAACTCTTAAAGGATAACCTCACTCTCTCACAGAATAAAATGAAATAGCAGGAAGACCAACATCATAGTGAAAGAAATTTTGATGTAGGTGATTGGGTATTTTTATGGCTACAATAATATAGACAAATGTCCCTCAAGAAAGCTAAGAAGGATAATAAATTATCACCCAAGTACTATGGTCCTTACAAGGTGTTGCAAAATATTGGCACTATGGCATAAGTATTGGAGTTTCCTACATCTTCTCGAGTGCACCCAGTTTTCCATGTTTCATGATTAAAGAAGGTTATTGGTGACAATCTCCCATTTAAAATAGTCTTGCCATAACTTGAATAAGAAGTGAAAATGATATTTGAGCCTGGAGCATTCATGGAATCAATAACCTTATAGCTATGGCATCGATTAATTTCATAGTATCTCATTAAGTGGAAGAACATACCCACTAAATATTGCACATGTGAGGATGAGATTATTATACATAAGCATGCTGAACTACTCAAGCAGTGAAGAAAACACTTTTTGAAGGAGAGGGGCATGTTAGGTCCCTATAATACTAGTTTATCCCCATTATTCTTATTTTTATTGTATCCCATTATTCTTATTATTGTGCCCATGTATCCCCCATATTGTTATTATTGTGTCCCATAGAAGGCCACAATTTTTATTGTAGTGCCCTTACATTATCATTGTTATGGAGGATCTTATTATATTGTGACTCCTTAGACTCTTATATATACCAAGGAGGTCTAATCATTTGTATCATCTAATAATGTTTCATTTATGTAATGTAAAGGAGGTTTCCATCTCAAAGAGAATAATTTTAAAGTCATTGATCTATATTTTCTTATGTTTTGTGAGCTGGTTGAATGAAAATTCTCTTCTAATGAAACCATAACCCTACACCCAAGCTTCATTTACATGGTTATGGCCATGGGAATAAAACACGCTAACTATATTTCGAAATATTTGACACCGCCAACTATCTCTTCTATAAAAACATCATGAACCCTTTCAACATTATGTGTAAGGATGCATGAGGTTAGATTTTACCTTGATCCAATTTGACCCAATTTTTAATTCCGATTAGAATAATATAAAAAAAACTTTTAAAAACATGGTTCTTATCCATACATAACATAAAATAATTAATGACCTCCCTATTCAGTTTTCCATTATCAAAATCCTCGTCTTAACAATATTAGAAGTGGTATTACTAACTTTGAAAATGCTTAAGAATAATCTCATGAATATTCATTATTTGTAACCATGTCTTCCATATGGTCCACCTCATCTTCCTACCATTCCATCATTTTATCATTATGTTGATGGTGTGGACCATTGAAGAAGGTGCACTAGTATCATTTGTGGTTGTTGAATAATGTGCACAAGATTTGTGGGTTTCTTGATGAATTTATGTAATAATAGTTTCAAAAAATTGATTAACAATTATAATTAATAAGAACATACACAAGCATAATGTCAAGGGATTTATTCCCAACCATTCATATTTCACGCTAATGATTTTGATGTGTAGGTGAAAAACACCCATTTCTTTTTCTATCAATCAAGCATGTATTAAGTTATCATAAGGACATGATGACAATGTAATGTTTTGGTATGCAATTGATAATTTGATTCCACCACAGGTGGAAACAATAAAGTGAAATACAAATGTGTCAATATTGTCGAGACATCCACTATCCCTTTTCATGTAGTTCAGAAAGTTCCATTGGTGTAGTTAGGTACTCGCTCAAAATAACATAAAATGGAGTCACCTACTTAACATTTTACACTTCTTCCCAACTCAAACTATAAACAACTTTGACAAAATTAACATAGATACATGTATTGTTGATGATCAACATTCTCATTTCATGTAAAAACTCTCATATTATCTATAACATGTATTTTGAATTTATTCATTTTCTTTGGAAAATTTAAAATCCATTGTAGTGCATCCACAACATATTCACAAACAACTATTTTATTTTAACATTGTATTTCCTTTTAAAAACTCCTCTCTCATGCAACTTCAATAATCACTAATTGGTGCAACTTCAATAACCACTAATCAGTGCAACTCCAACAATTAGTAATTCTTGTAATTTCATTTTTTATTGTTGAAAATCCTACTTAGCATGGGTATCTGATTCATTCTAGTCTCTTAGTTGAGAACTTAATCCTCAATTTACTCAATAATGCTTTCAAGACTAAGAAAATCCACCCCCTCATGAATACAACAATTTCATATAAAAACCTATTATTTTTTTTACATCTAATTTGTTCTAATTGATCTTGATTTTCATGAATGTTCAGGTTATTAAATTATTGGAGGACTTTTTAGAGTTATACATATGTATGTTGGGAATCATGATTTCCTTTAGACCAAAACCCGCAGGTGTTAGTCAACGATTGCATCACCAGAGATAAGGATCCACGACAAGCAGTTAGTCCTTGTCGCGAAACACACGGGGAGTGTTGGTTTATCTAATGTCCAACAATCTCCCCCCCAATGTGAGCCAGGTGTGGATCAAACTCATGACCTATGCTCTGATACCATTTTTGGGAATCACAATTGCCGTTGGACCAAAACCCACAGGTGTTAGTCAATGATCGCATCGCCAGAGATAAGGATCCATGAGAGGCGGTTAGTACTTGTAGCGAAACACACAGGGAGCATTGGTTTATCCAATGTCCAACAATGTAGATGTGCTTATTATTACAGGGAATATGGAATTCTAAACAATTTATTTATTTTTTCTTCATGTACAGACTACATGATATTTCAAACTCATGGGTATGAATCAAAATAAGACAGTAGTATCGTTAGATCACTATATGAGCTTCGTGATAATTGTACCAAACTCACCAAAGTCATCGATGCTTCAAACATTCTTCCATAACCTTAATTCATAGCCGAGCATACAACTCTATATATTTTAAATAAATTTCCCATAGTCCTTACTAAGTAAAACCATAGATTCAAACATCTTCGATTAAATCATTTTTTGTCCAATAGAATCATAGGAGAGGTGTTTCCTAAGTTGAAAATTGGTTTCAAGAGTCCAACAAAATAAAAAGTGCACCCATAAAAGTATTGATTAGAGTTTTATGGTGAGCTGCAAATTCCTCCAAGGATCCATTTATGAAGATGTTGTGAATTTCATCAAAGTGTTGGACATGTTGTCTCATAGTGTTGGCATTAATGTCAACATAGTAGTGGTGGTCCTCATGATGTTAACCTAATAGTGGTGGCCCTCATGATATTATTGTTTTATAGAGTCTCATGGTATTGGCATTGATGTGGTGGCCCTAATGATCATGATTTTTTATAGAAGGGTTTGGTTATTGAATTAGGTGTGGAGTGAATTTTTGATGAAATTTTACTTAGCATATCAGCCTAGGTGGCCAACTCAGGAGTCAGCTGAGAGGTTGATAGAGTTGGCATTAACGTTAAGATTTTTGGAGGCATGGAAATGACGATAATTTGAATAGAATTGGAGGAATTGACATGATTATTTAAAGTCTTTACATGAGGTTGTAGAGGATCTATAGGCTTTGGAGATTATTGCAGGAGTAGATGAATAGGTTTAGGAGGAGTTGTAGCATATTTGGTTGAGTTTTTGCACTTAACATAGTGTAACATAGGTTTTGAGTGCACAGAGAAAAATATACCCTATGGTAACACATGTTTCCAATTCAAGTACAACTTTATAATACACTTCCTGAAGGGAATACCTATGTTACCCCTTCTAGACATAGTTTTTAAGATTATGTGTGCATCCTTGTGAGTTCTAGAGGCATAAACTAGGGCTTTTGTTCATGGTTTCTCAACTTGAGTTAACCATAATATAGAAGGTGATCAATTCAAGGATGATGAGGATTAGTGATGTATATTGATTTCATATTATATCAACAATAAAATTTCAAAGTCAGAAGTAGAAGGGGTTCTATTAAGAAAGAGTGTATGCTATAGGAGTATAGAGTTAGAGAGTAGATCAAAGCTCTGTTTTGGAGAAAATTTCAGAGGACGATGGAGCTACACTAGATATTTATGTCTAACATATTTGTTTTTTAGATTTTAGCTCCTAATTTCTACTGATATGGAAAGGAATTATATTTTGTAGCTATTTCAGTTTCAAATCAAAGTTTATATTATTGATGCATTTTTGTTGCAGGGATTTAATTTTAGAATATTTTTTTGTAGTTTCAGTGTTTGAGTTTTGTATGGCTGGTTGATTTTTTTATGGTTGAGTGTGAGAATTAGATTGATATAGTTTCTTGCTGCAGATTTTGGTTTTGATGAGATGATTGTTTATATGTCTCATGTATTGATTGAGATTTATTTGCAGAGATTGGTTTTGTTGGAGATCATGTATTTAGAGTATGTTTTATGAGCATATTGATATTTTGAATCCAATATGAAAATAGATGAAATGAGTCTTGCAAGTGTTTGGTTGCAGAGATGATGGATCCATTGTGAGATATTATGAAACATGGTCCACAAAGGATCTTGAAAGTTGGGGCCTTCAATGTGGCGAGTTGTGTCTTTCCAAGAAAGTGGTGGCTTTCATATTCAGGGTATAGTGACACCCTTTAGGTAGTGGCATGGGAACTTGGGAGTGATGGATTCCATGTAGTGGTGGATGGATATTCAAGTGTTGGTTTGTAAAGACTTAGTGGGAGTGGTGGCTTGTAGTAGGTGGTGGCTTGCAAAGTCAAGGGAGTGGTGGCCTGTAAATTTCATACAAGTTGTGGGCTAGAGCAAGTAGTGAATTGAATGATTGGGAAGTTGTATATTTTACACCGGTGGTGGGCAATGACTACATAAAAGATATTTTTTATGATAATATAAGAATAACATAGCCAAAATTTTAACGATGCTTTTCTCCCTTATCGTTTCCACCTTAAATCTGGTGTTTTTATGTGTGCATGCTATTGATTGATGTGTCTCTTCTAATGATTATATGTTTTTTTATTTTCTCATATGATTTAATTTATTTTTATGGTTTATGCATAGATATTCTCATGTAATATGAATTAATGAATCAATGAATTAGGATTTGAAATAAGAAAGCAGAAAAAATATTAAAAAAGATTATACGACACACTATTCATTCACCACCCACCCTCTCAATATTGTTCAAGGTTTTGAAGAAGTGGTATCATAGAGGGTCTCTTAGTTGTGCCTTAATCATGGGAGAGTAGATCCAAGAATATTTGGTAAATAATTTACAATTATTTTTTTCCAAAATGATTCCTCAAGGGATTTATGTCTTATTTGTTGCAAATTTCAAGGTATAGAATGAAAGAGTAAAATATAAATTATTGGTTTGTGGAACTAATATTTTGATTTTGGTTTGTGAAGTATGTGGAAAGGATCCAATCTCACCTAAATTAATGCACCAAAATGCTCAAGTGAGACGTATAATTGTTGAGAATCTCCATAATGTAGAGTCAAAGAAAATGGACGATCTAAATTTTTCGAAGGATATTTGGGAGATTGCAAGTGTTGTTTGGAGGAAATAGTAGAAACAATCGAGAATTCGAGAATACGAATAAGAAGAAGAAAAAAATAAGGATTTATAAAATATCAGTCCCTCTAGTGTGAATGGTGAAACTAACAAATAAAAAAATGAAGCTTCAACAAAACCTAGTGTGCTTCCACACAATAGACCTGAAGGTATAACTACAAGTGAATTGTTTTTAAGTTATTCTTCTGATACATATGATGTTAGTCTTGTTGATTCAAACATTGATGTTATTGAATGTGATAATATTAAATTATATTCAAATTAGAAAACATTTAATTATTAACTAATTCATTAAAAATAAAAAAATAAATGAATGAATAAATAAATAATAATACAACAGTTATTTAATTTAATTAGATTTCTTATGCTAGTCAAACTAGCCATTATTTTACAATGGCTAGTTGGAGCTTTTCTTATCTATTTAAACATGTTCCTTGATCATATTTCTCTTCTTGTCCTGATCATGAACCACACTAGCTTGTTTGAAACATGTCAACAAAATTTTCTTACATGTTATTTTCACCAAAAAAATTTATACACAAACTAAAGATTTTTTAAGCATAATATGAGTTAGTTTTAGTGGTTACTAAAAAATTATCTGTTGAGGTTGGTAGACTAACAATTGCATGCAAAACATTTCATATATGTGATGATAATGAGGCCAAGTTAAGGGAGGAGATCATAAAATTTGAAAACCATACTTCAAGAGGCCAAGAGAATTGAATATGCATTGACCATTCAGCAAAAGTAGGAGGGTTGAGCGGAATATTTAGAAGATGG
The DNA here is from genome assembly GCA_034641835.2 of Pinus albicaulis. Lineage (NCBI taxonomy): Eukaryota > Viridiplantae > Streptophyta > Pinopsida > Pinales > Pinaceae > Pinus > Pinus albicaulis. Next base: position 990,049,203 of record CM076582.1, read on the forward strand.
AGTGATCTTTGTGAGGAAATTGTCGAATACAGAGAAGAGAAATATAGCCTTGGATAGTTTTCTTGAAATCCAAATATCACAATTAAATATATTTGTATTGGTTTTCAAATCTCGCATGTAGTCAAGAAAAAAAATGTAGATCCCAAAAGGCCTATAGAAAACGCTAGCAGTAGCAGCAAGAGTGGTAGTAACCAAGAAAATATAAAACAAAGCCAACAACAGAAGAAAATACCACAAGGAGCATCTACCACTATAAGATATTTCTCTCCTAGGGTTATATATTGTGTCATATCTGTCATATTTAAAAGGAATCAAATCATTTTCGTTCTCTTGATGAATGATGTAGAATATTATAGTTGTCATACGTTTGGACATGTTGCAACCAATTGTAGGAGAAAATTAAACTGATGTAGTTTGCAGAGCTTGAAACATTATGAGTAGAAAAGGAGATCAAACATCAGGTATAATTGATATTTTAATGTTTATCATTACTCATGCAACCTCTTTAGACATAAGGCAATTGATTTTAGATCTATCCCTTGGAGGAGAAGTACATTTTATTTGACGCATAGATCTAGCATGCACAACAGGAGAGTTAACCTCTTGCATTGTATCTTGGACATGTAGAGTATTATACATGCCACAAATTCTTCCATATGGCAAGATACTGCATGATTCCTAGTTCTTCAAGGAAAATCCAGTAAAAGAAGTAAAAACATCAGAGATCACCTAGCAAAAAACCTAAGAATAATGAAACGAAATAGCATAATAATGTGTGGAGAAACAAGGAGCAACAACTCATGAAATAGAGAGATCAAATTCTTGTTAGTGCATAGTTTATCATACATATCCATAGTACACTATAGAGTTTATGAGAGGTGCATAACCTCAACGGGAGCATATGGAAGCAGCGTTGTACCATGATTGGTTGGCGGATACGAATTATAGTAGTAGCACTTTGGTGTGTTCATGAGACTCATGCACATTCAGGTATGTAATATTGGCCTACCTATTGGACGTATAATTAGTTCAAGGGGAGCTATGCATGATTTTCTTGTTATTTTCTTAATTGTTTTCACTTATTTATTTGTAGTTTCCTTACACATGATTTCATGAGTGAAAGAGCTTTTTTGGCCATATATATGTTCTTGGTTCTCAGTGATAATTAGTTGAAAAATTCTTGTACAAACATGCATAGAATAATATTAGTGGTTCAACAATGTATATTTATTCTCTTGCAACAGTAGTAGTACCATGTATCTTATTGCATATCATTATTGATTGAGGAGTTATGGTGGATGTCATGTACTTCAGCCATATGTATGTACTTGTCACTATTGACATGATGGTTAAGTAGTCTTGTCATTGGTATGGATAGGAGACTATGAGTTGGGATGCATTGTAGTGAGTCTATTGCCTCATCCATGTATGAAATCATGTGTAAAAGATAAACCTTAGAATCACTATTATTTTCATTATTGGTGCATTAGTTGAGTGGTCCATGTCTTAGAGAGAGTTATCAGTCCTGGTCATGCATTACATGGAGTTTTGATCATGATTTAATATCTATATGTTTTACACTTTACATCATCACTTTTATCCAATTACTCTTATATAAATCCATTTATTATTTTGGTTCAACATTTTGTTTTTCGAATATTGGTCCTAGAGTCAAGATAGAGAGAGAGAGAGAGAGAGAGAGAGAGAGAGTCATGAGCCATGTCAATCATGCTTTGATGTGAGTTTTGTTTTAGATATGAGAGTTGTCTAAACCATGTTTGGGCTTATGGATGCCATTTATTCTACCCATGTATGAGTCTTTGGTTTCATTGTAGTTATGTACTATCATTTTATTTTTATGGGTCATTGGTTTAGTCATGTGAATGATGTTCATGCATGAGAGGAGTCATGGTTCAATCATATATTTGGTTTTTGGAGGAATTTTAAAACCATGACAGATCATTCATATTTCAATGTATTAGGCATATAAATCCATGTATCTTCATTGAATATTTGTTTGGTCCATGTGGAGTATCCTCTTGTATGCCAAAATGAGGCATTGACAACTGTAGTAGTATCATGCAAAATAACATGGAGAGATGTTTTGAAAACCCATTTATGTTTAGGGGGGTCATGTTCAACATAATAGTAGAAGGAAGTGCATGGTGTTGGTATAGGGGATAGCGCTAACCAATGTTGGCATGGAGGCATGTTGGTTTTTTGGCATGGTTTTGGCATGAAGAGATGATTCATTTTCATTTGCATATCAGTTGATATCAACATTTTTCAACCATACTCATCCACCCTTTTCCATTTATTTCAAAGGATGGGAGTGAAAACCAAAAGAGGATAATGAGATAATTTTTAGTGTTTTGGTCGTACATTGACATCAAAGCCAAAGAGATAGAATGTTTGACATGCTGTCTCAGGGTGTTGGCATTGATGTAAACCTAGTAGTGGTGGCCCTCATTATCCTATTGGTTTAGAAAGGTTCATGGCATTGGAATTGATCAGGTGTCCCTAATGATCCTCTTTTTTTACAAAGGTGTTTTGCTATTGAATCATCTATGAAGTCAATTGTTGATGGAATTCAACTTAGGATTTCAACCTAGGAGTCCACCTAAGGAGTCAACTATGGAGTCGATTTTGTTGGAATTGATATCGACGTGTTTAGAGGCCTTGACATCAGGATAAATTGAACATGGTTGGAGGAATATACATGATAACTATTTTTCTTTACATGAGGATGCAGAATATCTATAGACTTGGGAGATTATTGCAGGAATAGATGATCAGGGTCAGGCGGAGTTTGAGCATATTTGGCTAGGTTTTTTGGTTGAACATAGGGTATCAAATATTTCTAGTGCACTGAGAGAATTATACCCCAAGGTAACTTATCTTTCAAGACCAACATTATAAAACACTTCCTAAAGGGACTACATGGGTTACACCTTCTACACTCAATTTTCTAGATTTTGTGTGCATCCCAGTGAATTCTATAAGCATAAACTAGGATTTTTACTAATGGTTTTTTATGGAAAGGGATGACTTAACTTAACCATAATATATAAAGTGATAAATTAAAATATAAGGAGTTTTAGTGATGTATATTGACTTCATCTTCCACCAATTATAAAATTTTGGAGTGTGAAGAAGGAGTTGGATTGAGAGAGAGTATATGCTACAAGAGTGCATGGTTAGAGAGTAAATTAGAGCTCAGTTTTGGAGCACATTTCAAAGGATGATGGAGCTACACTAGATATTTATGTTTAACATATTTTTGTTGCATCTTATGGCTCCTAGTTGCTTTTGATATGGATACGAGAGATATTGTTGTAGTTTTTTAAGTTTCATATGAAAATTTATATTGTTGAGGCATTTTTTTTTGCGAGTATTTTATTGGATAATTTTTTTTTGTAGTTTTAGTTTTTGAGTTTTGTATGGATGCTTGATATTTTCAAGGATGAGTATGAGGATTAGGTTGTGATTGTTTTTTGCTGCAGATTTTGGTTATGATGAGCATATTAGTTGTGTCACGCATGTATTGATTAAGATTTATTTTCAGAGATTTATTTTGTTAGATATAATGTACTCATATTATGGTTTATGAGCAGATTGATATTATGAGTCCAGTATAAAAATGGATGAAATGAGGCTCACAAATTTTTGGTTGTATAGATCATGGATCTAGTTTGAAATACTATGAAACATGGTCTGCAAAGGAGCTTGTAGGTTGGGGCCTTTATTATGGTGAGTGGTGGCTTGCATATTCAGGGTGTAGCATCATCCTTTAGGTAGTGGCTTGAACTTTTGGGTGAAACATTTCACCCATCTGAGTCGTAATTTGAAATATATGGTTGGTTGTAGGTTTCCTCCTAGAAACATCTAGGGACATATGGTGAATTTGATCAAGGGTTATAAAAACCATATTGAGTAACATAAATAAGTTTGATAAAATAAATAAATTTATTTTTTCCAAGGCTTATGTGATGAAACTATGAACAATCCCTTGAGCTATGGTTTTGGAAAATAAACCTCTTAGTGCACAAATTTCACTTGTCTTTACTGAAGAGAAACTAGCTTAAAATATCCTCAAAGAATCTTTTTTTTTTACTTATGGAGTCCTAAGAGAGTGGCACCCCTGTCCATTACCCAATAACAAGAGTCTAACAAAATTGAGAGTTCTGCAATATAAGACCCATTTTGAATTTGATGGAAAATTACATCTCACGTCCTGGAGTCATTCAAATACATACGGTACATTTGGTACAGGGGTATAAAAACAAAACTTAGCAACATAAATACCTTATATAAGATATAATGATTTTATTTTTCTAAGGCCCATGTGACCACACAACCCACAATCTCTTTAGACAAGGCTTTACAAACTCCACCCACTTGTGAAAAAAATTCGTTGGTCTCTTCTAAACAAAACCCTGGCTCTAGATGTCCTCGGATAAAACAATTTTTAGCCTATTAAGTAGTAGGGTGGGGTAACCCTCATTAAAATTCCATGCCAAGAGGGAAATGGAGTCAATGGTTTCCCCATCTGAATGCTAGCTTGAATATTATATCAAGTTGTAACTTTCTTCTAGGATCCATTTAGGGACACACTATAATTTGTTTTAGGGATACAACCAAAAAATTGAGCAAAAAAAAATTGATTTATGTAAGATTAAACATGTGTTATTTTACAATAACAATGTGATAAATCTACCCACAATCTCTCGAACTCTATTTTTCCAAAATCCACCTCCTTTTGCTAAAATTGGATTGGTATTTATAGAAGAAACACCTATCTATGAAGATCCTAAAATATATCAATTATCCTTCGATGGAATCTTAGGATGGGGGTACATTTAATTAAAACTTGGTGCCAGGAGTCGAAAAGAATTCACGGTTCACCCATTTGAGTCCTAGTTTAAATTGTATTGCCATTTGTAACTTACTTATTGGATCCATTCAAAGACATATTGTGAATTTGGTCTAAGGTTATAAAGAAACAAACCAATAGGAAAAATTAGTTTTGTAAGATCTTGGAAGTGTTCATAGGTAAGGTCCATGTCAACACACTCCATAATCACTCGATCCATTATTTTTCAAAATCTATCTGCTTGTGAAAAAATTTCATTGGTCTTTACTAAAAAAACCCCTAGCTCCAAATATCATCAAATAAATCATTTTTTGACCCATGGAATCATAGGATATGGGTTCCCATACTTGTATCCTAGTGCCAAGAGTCTAAAATAAATGAATGAATGCTCTCCATCCGAGTCCTAGTTTTAATTTTATGGAAAGTTGCAACTCACATCCTACAACCATTAATTGTGAATTTTTCTTCATGGATATCAAGATGATAAAAAATAATCAATAGAAAACAAATGTAATTTAAGGACACAATTGAGATGCTACAAAGACACTAACTTGGATGCTAAAAAACTTGTTAGTAAACTCATAAATCAACCAACCATTAATGATAGGGATACATAATAAATCTGAAGCATTCCTACTAATAAAATCCATGATGCATAATTTCTCTTCGGCCTCTTTTGTTTATATAGATTTTAAAAAATGAATTTTCGTATTTATTTGGATATTAACAATCGTTTATTGATTCCAAAAGAGTTAAAAGGGATATTAAATCAATAAGAGAAATACATTTTATATATTTATGAATTTAAATAATCAATTTTGTACTTGCAATTATTAATTCTACATTTGACATGGCTAGTTTTTGGGACGAAAGTTAAAATAAGTGAGTAGATTTTTCATAAAGTTGGAAAACCTAATTTGAACATGAATTGTAAGATGCTATTAGAAAAAAATATTTTTTCCTAAGTCAACATAAGGTTTATTTTCATTAATTTTCATTGGAATGTTATATTTCTTCATTATATTTATGAATATTATGAACTAATGAAATGTGGTATGGATGTAATTATGTTTTAGAACATTGTGACTAATTTACACCTAACACACTATAAGAGACTCCCATAAGTGACATATTTAAGAAACAAAAATTAATGAAATCATTAAGAGATGTCCCATGATCAATGAACATAAGTGATGCACTTAGGAAAGACACATAATAAGTGCTCCATAACATACCTGTCATAAGTGACATAGTTAAGCATCAAGCCACACAAGCAAGGATGCACCAAACTTTCTTATGAAAATTGCTAATGCAAGTCTTCCATTCACTTCTCTTGTGGGATGCACGGCTGGAAATATAGTATTTCCAAGCCAAAAAATATATATTTTCTTTCTTTTGCAGTATTTAGGTCTCTCTTTTTTCCTTCTTGTGACATACTCTCTCTTCTTCACATTTAGTGATTGGTTTAGTAGTCCTTTAGTTTTTTTTCCTTATGCAAAGTAGATCATATTGCTTCCATTTATTTATGCCTCTTAATCTAACGTTTCTAATTCAAGCATTGTTTATTTCGTTGCATAGACTAGGTTTCCTTTTTCATCCAACATTTACATTCGGCAATTAGATTAATCTTTACATCTTTGCAAGTAGTGTAGCCATTACATTCCTACAAGTAGTGCAACATTTACATTTACGAAAACAGGATTAGCATTCACATTTTAGCAAGAATAAGTTTGATTTATTTTCTAATAGAGTAACATTTCCATTTTTGCAAATAGAATAGAACTCTATTTTCATGCAATCTCTTTCCTTTCCAATCTAGAACCAGATGATAAAGTGGTCTTTGCATGCCTTGGTATGGTCTGTTTCTTGAAAATAACATCCATATATATTAGGATTTTGTCCATACAACATTGTAACCTCTTAAGTTTCTACAAACCCTAGGTTGATAATCAAAGTTGTTAGCCTTGGGTGTTGCAAAAATATTTTTACAATATTGAGGTTCTTGGCATTGTTATTAGGGAGGTGTCAATGTAGTTGTTGTTTCAGCTTAAGAGTTTTTAAACTTTTCATCTTGTTTTTCCTTTACATCAACATTGTTTCATTATAATATTTTCAAAAAAATAAGTAAAAAAACTCAAATTATTTCATTCCTCGTAGGAGTAAGGATAATCAAGGGAAATTCCTACCAAAAAGCCCCACCCCTTTTAGTAGTAAGACATCACTCTTCTTTGGTGATTGTGAACCTCCTAATCGAACAACATAAGATTTAGAGAACCCTTAAGGTCAGCAGCCAAAAATATTTGAAGAACCCATAGGGGAGGAAGAACCTATATCGCCTATCCAAAACATTGCTGAAAACAGGTAGACCGAGCTCTTTCCTATCTAAGAAACCAATGGGGTCGCCAGAATGAAAAACATAAGACCCACTTCTGTCCCAAACTTCCATGTCCTAACCTCTGAAAACCCTGATACATTAAAGTTCGACTTTTTTGTAGTTTTTAGAGCCTATGAAAAAAATTTGAAGTTGTTTCCATCCACCCTCAAGGATGCAACCTTGTGCTCGTTCATGAGCTTTTCTAGAGACAAAATCACTAATTGGAAAAAATGGATCAAGCCTTTAATTGGAAATATAGGGATAAAAATAGGTCTATGGAGACAAAACATGAGTATTTATAATTACCCTAAGGACAGATGAGTCATTAGAATATTATGAGGAAATGTTCCAACTCTATTATAGGAAGGTTAACTATACCCTTTAACCTGAGTCACTAAATATAGTACTCCTCCAAGGGATTAAGGAGGATATGATGGATACCCTTAATATGTTTTATAGTGGATATATTTACCACATAAATTATGAATACATTAAGACAATATTAAAAAATCATTATAGGGTTGCAAGGAAGAGAGCGAGGCCCAATCAAGGCCCGGTAAACTCTTCTTCCTCCACATCAACCATAAAACATGAGATAGGGAGTATGCAAGAAGTCTTTCAGACTGAGATGTTTCATGTTTTTTTATTAGAAATATATGTTATGCATATCAAAAGGAAGCAAGTAGAGGCAGGAAGAGCACTAGCTATCTATTTTCCTAGATGCACCAAAAGGCACCCCAGAAATGATTGTCCATGGAATACCATAGAGGTTTGATTTTTTTTTTAGGAAAACCATGCAAAAATAAACTTTCCCTCTCATATAGACTTGAAGATTTTATATCAAGGGGAAGAGAGTGGATTCGATCAACTCTACTTCATCAACCAAAGGAGGCCATAGGGCCCTTGGCCATACCAAAAAGGAATGCAAGGTGCACATTGTCCATGTTTAAATCCAAACATGAATGCATGCTTTTACCCTTGATATCCTCTAGCTCACTCATTTTGGTATATTCTCTCTACTGAATAGTGGTTACAAAAGTATATCTTCACAAATTAGCGTGATATATTTTTCTCTTCATTTGCAAGTGAGTTGTATGAGTGCATATAAATACTATTTGACCAAACGACCCATTTCAACAATAGACCTATTGCGTAGACTCCAGATTTGATCAAGAAATTGAAGGGAATTGATAACAAGATCACAATGGAAGTTGATTATTGGACCGATAGTATTGTTGGAGGCTTCATTACTGAGTTCGTAATCGATACATATGTATCCTATAGTGGAGCGGAGTGCAAATTTTTCAAAGGCTCGTGAGGTAAGTGCTTAAACTCACTAAAGATTTGGATTAATATGATACAATGTGAAAAGGGTGTACTACGGATGTAATTAAATTGATTTTTAGAGGAAATAAAATTGGAACTACATAGTGTGGTAAGATATTTAGGCTAGATCGTAATAATTACATTTAATCTAAGTATGAACCACTATTTGGATCTGAAAGAAAAGAAGGAGAAAGGCATCCTACTACCCCTAGAAGTGCATCGATAAAATTTTAAGATCATCAGGGCACTTCTAGAATTCCCAAACCTTCCATTCCCATCACAAACCATCCCTACATTGTTCCTCCACCACAACCTCCACCACCACCTCCCCCATTTTCCATGGCTCACTAACCCAAGATGCTTATTTTCAAAGGATTGGATGATCCCAAGAAGTTCTAGTTTGTTGCAAAATAAATATTGAGATCGCAAAACATCACAAATGAGAATATGAAGAAAGAATAGTTGGTCACAATGCTTCATGATATAGCATTATCATAGTATATGAAGTACTCCTCGATTAAACAAAATTCCACGTTGGCACAGACAAAGGCTACACTAAATGCTAAATTTAGAAAGCCAAATTCGCAGTCCTAGTGTATTATGGAGATCAAAGCGATCAAGCAATTTTTCACTGAAACTGCATGGGAAGTGGATCAAAGATTTAAGACACTACTAATTGAAGTCATCTTCGAGATCGTTGATGAGAAACACAAATAATGGTTTATATATGCGTTATTTTCATATATTAGGTTTCCATTATCTCTGCAGAAGATCGCAACCCAAGTGGAAGACTTGGAGATTGCGATATCTATAGAAGCTTGGTTGGTAGGACACACCAACAGAGGGGTTCAACAGATCTTAAACCAGCTGGAAAGCTTACAATGAAACTCGAAGATTTTAAGAAGGGAAAATAGGTTCAATTCTACATGCCCTCAGAAGTCTTGTGCAGAAAGTGCAAATCGGAAGGCCACCATAAGGATTAGTGTCCTTTTTATAGATATTACTTAGGCATTGGGATGCCAAGTCCGTTGAATCTTGGGCCATGTACTGGACCAAATGTGGGACCAAATAAATGGTGTAGCTTATGTGATGTTGCAGGCCAACACTCCACTAGCTAATGTCATCTATTGCAAAAGTACATCTCATCATGGAAGCAATTGTTATGTAATTTTTGTAGTTCGGTGGGATATGATGACAAGCATTGTTGAAGCTATGATATAATGGTATAGATCCCTATATCATACCGAATACAAGTTGAATTTCATGAATATCCAGGTTCGCTAATAGTGCTCAGAGGTTTCCAAAGTTGAGGGCATGATCGAGGAGGAGGCGCTAGATGAGGGCGCAAACACATCATATGTTATAATTGTGCTCAACATGGACAATTCGCGAGGGATTGCGAGAATACCATTGTTGTATCTTGTAGGTATTTTCATGCATTTAATCATTAAATAGAGGATTGTCCTCCATTATTGGCTAAAATGTAAGAAAATTGCAATCAACAACTTCGCCAGAACATACAAATGATGAGAGTTCAACCGTGCGAAGAAGATATAAGTATCAACATAGTGACATGAATTTAATAAATACTAGAGAAGAAAAGGTGGAAGGAAAGAAGCATATGGAGGATAGATGGGTCCAAAATGCTAGATACAAGAATAATGGATTGGATTTATAGTGCGAAAGAGAAACCTTCATGGAAGCGAAGAAGGATTTTATGAGCCCTAGAGCTTCAACATCAACAACACAAAAAAAACTAATTTTGTTGAAGAATAAACCCAAGGAGATTATTGAATCAAAGGAATTTGATCCATTGATCTTGAAATAAGTTTTAAGAACATGCATGAAGTTTCTAAGGGGTCATAAAGTTTTATAACAACTGCAGGAACTGATTAACAACTTCACTAGTAAAGAATATCAACAACTAGAACAACACACCTTGCATAAGGTCTACAAACACAAGAAAATAACTAGTAGAGAAATGTGGTTAACTGTGCAAATCGAAGATTATGAAATGGACCAATTTAGCCTTGATATTGGATCAGATGCTAATATTTTTCCAAAAAAAAAAAATGGAAACAAATGCGGAGACCATATTTTGGCTTAATGGGGCCGAGACCCAAGTTCAAATATGGCTGGGCAAACCAACAAAGCCCACTATTACCGACCCTTTTCGCAACGATCTACTGCACAGACCAAAGTCTCACCCAAGGTAATATAGGGGGGTGCTAGAACCAGTTTTCTTCATCTAGAGGGAAAATGTGGTTTGGATTTAGGGCTTACCTCCTTTCAATACTTACAGAGCTTCGTAGAACAACTATGCTAATTATACAGTGACAGTTCAACACTTTTATTGAAATCTCTTGAAAAATGCACGATTTTAATTTAACAAGCATAAAAAAACATAAATAATCATAAACATGACTTCACAATGGAATTATGGATAAAAACCCTTAACTTAGTAAATATGATATCAAAATACAAGTAAAGAAAACGCATAAACACAAAACAGAGATTTGTCTTCAAAGTCTTCTATTATTACTCAGATCTTCTTGATACATTCCTTTCCATATTGTGCACTCAAGTGTAGGAGTCTACACGCTTAGTAGCAGGAGCCTTCCCTTTCCCACAAAAAAAAGAATACAAACTCAAAATAACGTTGCATCCAAATTCATTCATGCATGAGTTATATGATGATGATGATATCCTCTAAGACTATCCTAGACTCCTTATGTATTCTTTTATTTTATAATACATTGGTCCAAAAACCATGGGAAGAGCTCAAGGTATAAAAAATTAACCAATCACTTTACAAAAGAAGGAGCTTTGACCCGCCCCATAGCCCCAAAGACTTTATTACATCTATGCATTGTGTACTCCACTCCTTGATCTACAGACTCTTCCTCAAAATATTACATTGAGGATTACCATGTCTAACACATTCCCAAGAATAAATTTTCAGGTTGGGTTTCCTACACAAAAAGAATCCAACTTGATTGGTTGTTGCAGTAAAGGTAGAAAGGATAAATATAAGGAAGGAAACTAGTGCAGAGGGATGGACATACATAGACTCTTATGCAATAAATCATTGTATAATCATGAAATGATAAAGGAAGTGAAGTGCATAAATTATGTAGCATATTTTAAGGCTTTCAACTCAACATCTCTAAGGTGATATCTTATATATCACAACATATGTAAATATGCAATCTTACAAGTACCATATGATATTATATAACATAGATAAGTCTACAATCTCATAGGTACCATTTGCTATCATATGAAATAAGCAAATTTGTGACTTAAGAGTGAATCCAGCAGATACAGTTACATAAGTTCTGAATAAGAAAAACACACATGATGTGAAATATAGAGGAAGAACACATACTACATATCCCAAATTCGTGGAATCACCAACAAGCCTTCATTAATATTTAAGAGTGAAATATGTGTCACATGGCCAAAATTTGTGAAATCTACAAAATGATTATAACCTCTTGAATAAGAAAAATCAAACTAGCACTTGGAAACTCTCTCTGAATAACATAATTTGGAACCCTTGTAATGAGAATTTCCTCCATTTTTATAGGGAGAACAAAAGAAAAAATAACTTACAAAAGTATATTCAAATGATACAGCTATTTGAACTACACAGTTGTCTGAACATGCAACTAGCCTAAATTTCCTAATGATTTCATGACAAAATTGGTTCTATTCTTGAAAAGAAATATTTATAGAGCATGAAAGCTATGAGGTGACATGATTGACACAAAAAAATATTTCCATGTCAATTCCTCTGATTTCCCAAAGTGGACTCTAGATCCATTATCTGGGTTCGAAGTGGATTGATGATCTGCCCACGCTTTCATCATTATATTTCTCCCATGGTTACCTATCAATTAACTTGTTTCTTTATCCCTCTAACTTCTTAGATTGTCCCTTTTGGAGCTAGCAACGTGGTTTGATATTATGGTGTCGGAGGTTTCCCTACAACTTAGTTTTCGACCCATCCAGCCTTTAATATTCCTTTGTACTACAGTATCAAAGCTTTAACATATCGTAACTCTATTAAAAGGATCATTAAGAAATCACCCAAAATTTTGATGCATTTATCCCCCTAACGTTTAAGATCCTTTTGGTTCATCCACCATATAACCATATCCTGTGACCACTTTTATATTACTTAAGTGCTATAGTATTAGAGCTCCACATATCGTAACTTTCATTAATTTTTTTTTTATGAAATATCAATATTCTGATCCCCTTTTTCTTAGCTCCTTGTGGTCTTCCATCCAAGTGACTGGGTGTTGTGACTAGAAGCATAGCACTTAGATGATAAGCTCTTCAGAATCCCATCAAGGGTATATCTCCATGTGTATTTCCATTTTCCTTTATCTCTTTCAGACTTTCAAAACCAACTTCCAAAGAGTATCAGATCCACACTCATTGGATCAAAACTTTACCATAATTATTTTATAACAGAGTTCTGATATTTCCATCCCGATATGCTCCATAGCACTTGGGTTCTTAGCCTACTCTTTTCCCTCAAACCTTTGGGTCACTACAACTAAATCCAATCAAATTCACACTCCAACATCGGATCATAACTTTCCCATAAAAAAATTATATATTTGTTATGAAAACTCCAACCTCTGAAACAGAACCTCTGAGATGATGTGATGATGATTTCATTGTCCTTATTTGGCTCCTCTTTAGTGGTGAGATGTGTCATACTAGTTTTCCCCATTAGGCAACCAAAAAATGTCAAAAATAATGGCCATGTTTCTTCCATATGGCCACTTCTTGCTAAAGGGATCTGCCTCATCAAATTCTCAAGGCCATCCACCTACTACCATGTGACTTCTGGAGGAGACAGAAAGGGTCCCATGTTCTTCGCTTTTGCATGAAATTTCCTTTGTAGATGTCCTCCTCCAAACCTCAGTGTTTATAAAATAATTCAATTCTTAAGGATCTACGACACTTCAAGGCTCTGAAATCTCTAGGGTCTGGTATCTCTGCTGTGAGGTATGGCCTACCAAAATTTAGGGTCTTATGTTTAGACCTTCCGATATCGGGCTTTGATATGACCAGCCTTCGAATATCAAGTTTTGATATGCCACTTGCTCCAACCTTTGTCGATATCCATTATTTCGATAATAGACTACAAAAATTTCATATTTCCATCTTAATTTTTGTCTCTAACTTTCAGCTCTCGCTTTTGATTTTCCCTTTCGTCCTTTGGATTTCATATATGGGATTCCAAATGTCCCTTAAGTCAGCTAAGAATTCAGGTCTCCTTCTCTACACTAGGGATGAAAAATAGGACCATTTGACGCAAATAAAAGAGGGTATTTTAGGTTACAACATTGGTCATACTAAGGACAATGTACTGCAATAAATACATTGAGAACTTATAGATTAGTGCCTCTATCAATTGGGCATGGAGTCATTTTATTCAAGTGCATAAAAATAAAAAATAGAGGTAGTGAGAGCTTTAAAAACTACTTATATGTACAGTGGCTCACCAATATATATAATGGGTGCAAATGGAACTTTTTAATGTTCAAAATAGAGCTTGACAAACTGCCCATTCAAAGGAAGTTCAAGCACCTCACCTTCCAAGTTTTCCAATAAAATTTTTTTGTTTCCTTTTGCATCAGATATCTTGAAAGGTCCAAACTACAAGGAATCAAACTTACCACGTGTTTCTTTTTCTTGAATCCTAACATCCCATATGAGCACCAAATATATTAGCTGTAAATATTTATCCATTTCCTTTTTTTCAAAAGGAGGATTCATATTTCCCTGATATTTAATTAGTTTCAGAGTTACCTCCCCTCTGGTTTCTTACAGTTCTACCAACTGATTAATTCTCATACATAGAGAATTTGGGTCCTCCTTAAAATCCTATAAAATTTTAGCCACTGGAATGGATAGTTGGATGGGGAAAATTGTAGCCTTTCCATATACCAACTCAAAGGGATACTTCCTGGTTGACCTCTTGGTAGTAACTCTATTGGCCCATAGAGTGAAATTCAGTTGTGATTCCCAATTTTTCTCATATAGTATTTTTCAGAATTCTCACTAGGGTTTTATTTGAAGATTCATCCAATCCATTTCCATGAGGATAGTAGGTGGTGGAGTGTCCTGATGAGCCTCTGTATTGCAACAAGAATGTTTCAACTACCAAGGCTACCAACTTTAATTATCAACCTAGGGTTTGTACAAACTTAGGAGGTATCGACATTATATGTGCAGCATAAAATGTGTCCTTATTTTGTTGATCTGATGTAATGAATGGAATGCCATGAAATCAAAGCCTAAACTAATTTCAGAAATGGAATTGTTTCTTTGAAAAGAAACTAATCCTAGGAAAGAACAAACATTTGTAATTAAAATCTTAAGAGCATGAATTCAAATAAAAAGACCTAATATAATTTATGAAAATGGATATCCTAAGTGATGTATATTCTTCCTCAATCATGTATTTAGGTCCTAGGGGTCAGGATTCAAGCCCAAGAGACAAAAACCAACCTTTGGGAGTAAATCTGCTCAAGTTTACATATGATACAAGAGTGCTACAAGAAGCTCTATTTTTTCTACATGCAAGTCTTTTTTGTAGATAACTCACCAAATGACTAAGTAAATAAAATGAAAATGTTATGAAAGTAGCTCTAAAAAAAGAAGAAAAGAGAGATCAATGCCTTAGAAATAAGCCACTTCAAGGGAGAAACCTCCTTTACATTACATAAATGAAAAATTCTTGGATGATACAAATGAAAAAACCTCCTTTCTATATATAGGAGTCCATGGGGTCACAATATAATCCTAGCTGACCTAACAATAGTAATGTAATGGCACAATAATAAAAATATCGGGGTTATTGAGGTACAAAAATAACAATAAGGGGGCTACACTAACAAGAATAAGGGGATACACTAGTATTATAGGGACCTAACATGCCCCTCCCCTTAAAACAAGTGTTGCCCTCAACGATAGATTATTTATGGATGCTTCTGTATAAAATTCTCATCCTCCAATGTGGAATCTTCAACGGGTAACTTCTTCCTCTTGCTAAGATACTTTGAAATTAATTGATTTGGTATTTTTCGAGTTATTTTTTTTGCGACTACTTCAAAACTTATTTCGTTGCGATGTTGATCTTCTTGTTTCTTCATTCGATTATTTTTCATGCTTTTGAGGAGCTCGATATTGAGATTGAATTATCTCTGTGATTTCATATATTTAATATCTGAAATTTGGTCTTGTAGTAGCCCTCTGAATATTATTTCTAATGCCATAGGTCTGTTGAAATTTGGTTACCAGAGGACAGGTGGTTCCCTAAGGCTTTGATCTTTGGCCTAGGGAAAAGTGTCCAAAAGAATTTAATTTTTCTCTTAAAGTGACTTTATAATTTTATAAAGTCAAATCTAATTTAAAAGTGACTTTAAGTGATAAAGTTACTAAAGTCTAATTTTAAAGTGACTTTAATAAAGTCAATGTAAAATTAGAAAGGAAAAGTGACTCTGGAAATAAATGACTAAGTGGGTCTTTATTAAAGTGGGGTGAATTAAAAAATAGAAAGTGAGATTTAAATGAGCATTTAATCTCAGCCCTAGATCTCAATCTATTTCAGCCATTAGATTTAGGGATTCCCCAAAAGTCACTTAGGGTTAGGTTAAAGGAGGAAAAGGAGGAAAAGGTCATTCATTCTTTCATTAGCATATTGGGAGAAGGAGAGCAAGAGAGCAAGGGAGATTTATGAGCAGTGAGGAGAAGGAGGCAGCAACTTGGCACATATTCCAAGGCAGTCTTTCAGCAAGTCCGTACAACAGAGTTGGCACACAGTTTAAGGAAGATTTGGCACGTTTTCCAAGGCATCCATACACTTTTTTGGCACAGATTTCGAGGGAGAAGTTTACTATTTTTCTACATGCAAATCAAGGCAGGTCGTACAGCCTATTGCTGATTGCTGGCACATAAATCGAGGTAGATTTCCATATAGCAGCATTTGATACAGCTACACGCATTCCAAGGAGGCCGTACAATAGCATTTATTGTTGTTCTGCACGCAAAAAGAGGAGGTCATACAGCAGAAATTAATGTTTTAATTTCTGGGCACGTGTTTTCAAGGAAATTCGTACAACATTTATTGCTGGTTTAGTTTTACTGTTTGCACATTTTCCAAGGTGGTGGTTAAGCATGGAAAACAAGATAAGTTGTAAAAGTTTACTTGCTGATTTTTCTGAATATTTCTCTCTGTGTAAAAAGCATTTTTCAAAAATAAGAAGGAGCTCTCAAACTGGTTTTCCCCAAGAGTTGTAGGGGGTTTTTCCAGGGTCACCTTGACCAAAAATATCTATGTTAAAATGTGTTGAATGGCTGTTTTGAGCTTGCTGATTTTTATTTCTGCATTTTCCAGCATTTTGTAAATTTTCCAGAATTTGTGTTTTCAGCAAAAATTATTTTTTCTGTTATTGAATGTAAGGATATGGGAAAGGGAATTTAACTAAAAGGAGAAATAAGGTGAAACTGAAAACTGGGGTGTGAAAACAGGAAATTTCTACATGGTATCAGAGCTTGAGTGCTGAAAGTGCAGTTTGGGACAACAAGAAGAAAAATACAGTCTGCTGATTTTTCACTCAGAAAATTCCAGCAAGCTAATTTTTCACACACAAAATTTTTATCCTTACTACAGCAGTGTTATTTTTCAGTTTTTAGGACTGCAGGATGTCATTGGGATTGAGGGTGGAGGATAGTTTGGATGGGCATACCAATTACAACGTTTGGAAGGAGAGAATGCAGAGTATCCTTGAGGAGGCAGAAGTCTGGGACATCATGGTGCATACCACACAGAACCCTGTTATTGTGCCTACTAATGTTGTTCAGTTGGCAACATATAATAAAAAGAACAACAAGGGTAAGATACTGATTCTAGATGGAGTCAAAGACCATTGCATTCCTCATGTGAGAGGAAAGAGAAATGCTCATGAGATGTGGACAACATTGTCCAATCTCTACCAGAGTACCAATGAGAACCGGAAAATGGTCTTTAAGGAGAAGCTGAATACCATTAACATGGGAAAGACTGATAGTGCAGCTGGATATCTCAGAAAGATTACTAATGTGAGAGATTATTTGGCAGTAGTTGGAGAGGTCATTCCACCCACTGAGTTGGTGCGGATTGCAGTGAATGGCCTCCCCAGTTCATGGATGAACTTTGTTGATGGGGTTTGTGCACGTGAGACCCTTCCAACATGGGAGAGGTTTTTGGATGATTCCATTCAGACAGAGATCATGAAAGGTCAGCTTGGGACAACCAAGCCAGTTGAGCAGGATGAGGATGTAGCACTGCTGGTAGGAGGCAAGAAAGGCAAAGGGAAGAAGCAAGCTTCCACAAGAAATGGTGGGGGCAAAGGCAAAGGTAAAGGTAAACAGGGTAACACATAGAAGGACTATTCCAAGGTGAAGTGTTGGAATTGTCAGGAGATGGGACACTATGCAATTGTGTGTCCAGAGAAGAAGAAGAAGAAGGGGAAGAACCAGAGCATGGCAGCATCAGCAGAGGTTGAGGACTTTGCAGATCGCTTTGACTTGGAGTTTGGGTTCATTGCGTGTGATTCCTCTAGTGCAGGATTACCTGCCATAGAGGTTCAGAGGGAGCATGCATTTCCCTCGACTAGCAGAGCATGTTCGGGTATCTGGTATGTGGACAGTGGGGCTTCACGTCATATGACAGGAGTCTGTGAGTACTTCTCAGAGATTTCATAGAGTGGCACTGATATAGAGGCAGTACTCGGTGATGACAGAGTTGTTAGAGAAGTCAGTGTGGGAACACTGACATTTCATAGGGAACCCAAACCTCCCTTGAAGGTGTCAGATGTTCTTTATGTGCCAGGGATGAGGAAGAACCTCATATCCATCTCCGCTTTGGAGGATAGAGGATATCACATACTGTTGAGGGGAGGAAAGGTGCTGATATATCCCAGGGGCACTCCAGCTGATTCAGGTAGAGTGATAGGTGTATGCCATGCAAAGGTGCACAAGTTTGCATTTTAGCCCCTTTTGGCATTGACCAGTAGTACCAACAGCAGAGCTAGCAGTTCTGAGCTGTGTGAGATTTAGCACCGTAGGATGGGGCATATGTATCATGGAGCCTTGAGGAATTTGCGGGAGATGACTACAGGTGTGCCAGATTTCAGTACTGATCACTTTAATACTTGTAGAGGATGTACGATGGGCAAGTTTGCCAAATCCCCTTTTCCCAGCAGTGACAGCAGAGCGACTGGGATACTTGATTTGATTCATTCCGATGTGAGCGATCGAATGTCTCATGTTTCCTTGAGTGGATATGAGTAATATTTTATATTCATTGATGATCACTCCAGGAGGACCTGGATTTATTTCTTGAAGACCAAGAGTGAGGTATTCAAGCGGTTTCAGGAGTTCAGAGCTCTTGTGGAGACACAGACAGGTCGGAAGATCAAGTCCATGAGGTCGGACAATGGAGGAGAGTACACCCTCGGAGAGTTTGTTGACTATTGTACGGAGGAAGGCATTAGGAGGGAGTTCACTATTCCTTACAACCCCCAGCAGAACGAGGTTGAGGAGAGGAAGAACAGATCCATCGGAGGGGCTGCCAAAGCCATGTTACATGATTAGGGGTTGCCATTGTTTTTGTGGGCAGAGGCCTGCAAGACTGCTGTTTATTTGCAGAACAGGAGTTTGCATCGTGCTTTGGGGCATATGACTCCAGAGGAGGCTTTTTCTGGGAAGAAGCCTGATATTGATCATCTTCATATATTTGGGTGTATTACACACTCCTACATACCCAAGGATAAGAGGACCAAACTACAGCCCACCGCAGAGAAGGGTATCTTTGTGGGCTATAGTGAGACCTCAAAGGCCTTTCAGATTTACATTCCTGTACAGAGGAAAGTTGTTGTTAGGTGGGATGTGAAATTCGAGGAAGATAGGGCCTTTAGGAGGTCACGGGAGTTAGAGTATCTAGATAAACCAGACCCTCAGCAGCAGCTGAGTCAGTCATAGGGATCCAGTGGGCAGGGATCAAGAGGATCCGGAGGTACATCTATGATGATTTCAGGTCCGTCAGTGAGCAGTGGCTCATAGAGTCAGAGGGGTGGTGCTTCAGGTAGCATGCAGAGCAGTCCACAGAGCAGTTCAATAGGGTTTTGCTGATGGATAGTTCACATGGTAGCTCAGCTTCTACAGGTTCAGGTACAGGAAGGAGGACAATAGACAGACAGTCAGGAGTTCAGGCTCTTAATGATGATGAGGAGGAGGAGTTTTATTCTCCAATGTGAGAATTATGCTCAGGGAAGAGGAAGCCCAAGTGGCTTCAAGACACCTTGAGAGAGGCCACATCTGTTGTTGGGCCTAAGAGGCCGGTCAGAGAGAGAAGACCACCTGAGAGGTTTTGTAGCTATATGGAAATGGCTACCAACATCCTTGAATCTGAGCCTTCTAGCTATGAGGAGGCAGCTAGCCAGCAGGTCTAGAGAGAGGCCATGCAGGAGGAGTATTCTTCTATCATGAAGAATTATGTTTGGGAGGTGGTGCCGAGGCCTGAGGGAAAATCCGTGGTTACTTCCAGATGGCTTTACAAGGTAAAGCATGCTGCAGATGGAAACATTGAGAAATTAAAAGTGAGGTTTGTGGCTAGAGGGTTCTCCCAGGTAGAGGGAGTTGATTATGAGGAGACCTTTTCTCCCATGGCTCGATATAATTCGATCCGCTCCATTATATCGATAGTAGCAGAGATGGGTTGGAAGATCCACCAGATGGACGTGAAGACCGCATTTCTCAATGGCTTCATACAGGAGGAGGTGTACATTGAGCAGCCATAGGGCTTTGAGGTGCATGGGAAGGAGTCCCATGTGTGCAGACTGAAGAAGGCCCTTTATGGCCTGAAGCAAGCTCCGAGAGCTTGGTACTCCAGGATAGATACATACTTGCAGGAGATGGGTTTCACAAAGAGTGAGGAAGATCCAAACCTTTACTACATTTTGATAAGTGACGAGCCTCTCATTCTGGTGTTGTATGTGGATGACTTAGTCATTACAGGTGCAGAGAGACTCATAGAGCACTGTAAGAGAGATCTTGCGGTGGAGTTTGAGATGAAGGACATTGGCTTGATGCATTACTTTTTGGGTTTGGAGGTGTGGCAGGAGGAGGGGCATTTCTTCCTGGGGCAGGGGAAGTATATTTTGGACATCCTTGGCAGATTCCACATGGAGGATTGTAAACCCATGTCGATACCGATGATCACCAACTGGAAGAAGCTTCATGCTTCAGATTCCAAGTTGGTGGATCCCACATTGTACAAACAACTGATTGGTTCCTAGATGTATTTGGTCAACACTAGACCAGATATTTGTTTTGCAGTCAACACGATGAGTCAGTTTATGTGTGAGCCTAGGAAGGTTCACTAGGTGGCTGCAAAACACATTTTGCAGTACTTTCAGGGGACAGTGGATTACGGTCTGGACTACAGGTAGGGGGATGGAGTGAGATTGGCAGGTTACACTGATTCTGATTGGGCGGGTTGTGCTTCTGATAGGAAGAGCACTTCAGGGTGCTTTTTTGGGTTGGGTTCGGCAGTGGTGTCATGGTTCAACCAGAAGCAGCAGTCAGTAGCATTGAGTTCAGCAGAAGCAGAGTATATGGCAGCCAGTCTAGCTAGTTGTGAGGCCATCTGGCTTCGCAAGATGTTGTTTGGATTATTTGGTCAGCCATTGAGACCTTCAGTGATTTACTGTGATAATCAGAGTTGCATTAAAATCACGTAGAATTCAGTATTTCATGATAGTTTAAAGCATATCAGGATCAAATATCATTTCATTAGAGACTATGTTTAGAAGGGAGCTGTGAAGCTTGAGTATATTCTCACTGATGAGCAGGTTGCAAATATTCTTACCAAAGCCTTGCCACGGGGCAAGCATGTCTACTTCAGAGACAAGATGGGTGTGGTGAGGAACACCTTCCTCGGTAAGAGGGAGCATTGAAATTTGGTTACCGGAGGATAGGTGGTTCCCTAAGGCTTTGATCTTTGGCCTAGGGAAAAGTGTCCAAAAGAATTTAATTTTTCTCCTAAAGTGACTTTATAAAGTTATAAAGTCAAATCTAATTTAAAAGTGACTTTAAGTGATAAAATTACTAAAGTCTAATTTTAAAGTGACTTTAATAAAGTCAATGTAAAATTAGAAAGGAAAAGTGACTTTGGAAATAAATGATTAAGTGGGTCTTTATTAAAGTGGGGTGAATTAAAAAATAGAAAGTGAGCTTTAAATGAGCATTTAATCTCAGCCCTAGATATAAATATATTTCAACCATTGGATTTAGGGATTCCTCAAAAGTCACTTAGGGTTAGGTTAAAGGAGGAAAAGGAGGAAAAGGTAATTCATTCTTTCATGAGCAAATTGGGAGAAGGAGAGCAAGAGAGCAAGGGAGATTTCTGAGTAGTGAGGAGAAGGAGGCAGCAGCTTGGCACATATTCCAAGGCAGTCTTTTAGCAAGTCTGTACAGCAGAGTTGGCACACAGTTCAAGGAATATTTGGGACGATTTCCAAGGCAGAATATGTACAGCATCTTGTGGCACGTTTTCCTAGGCAGTCGTACACTTTTCTGGCACAGATTTCGAGGGAGAAGTTTGTTGTTTTGTTGCACGCAAATCGAGGTAGGTCGTACATTCTATTTCTGATTGCTGGTACAGAAATCGACGCAGATTTTCGTATAGCATCATTTAATATAGCTGGACACATTCCAAGGAGGCCGTACAACAGCATTTATTGATGTCCTACATGCAAAAAGAGGAGGCCGTACAACATAAATTAATGCGGTAATTTTTGGGCACATTTTTCAAGGAAATCCGTACAACATTTATTGCTGGTTCAGTTTTACTGTTTGCACATTTTCCGAGGTGGTGGCTAAGCACGGAAAACGAGATAAGTTGTAAAATTTTACTTGTTGATTTTTCTGAATATTTCTCTCTCTGTAAAAAGCATATTTCAGAAATAAGAAGGAGCTCTCAAACTGGTTTTCCCCAAGAGTTGTAGGGGGTTTTTCCAGGGTCACCTTGACCAAAAATCTCTATGTTAAAATGTGTTGAATGGCTGTTTTGAGCTTGCTGATTTTTATTTCTGCATTTTCCAGCATTCTGTAAATTTTCCAGAATTTGTGTTTTTAGCAAAAAATATTTTTTCTGTTGTTGAATGTAAGGATATGGGAAAGGGCATTTAACTAAAAGGAGAAATAAGGTGAAACTGAAAACCGAGGTGAGAAAACAGGAAATTTCTACAAGGCCTGACCTAGTTTGGATTCTTCAAGAAAAATTTATGACCAATGTCCCACAATGACCTAATTATGGACTAGTTTAGTAGAGAGAACTTTTACAGAGTACCACGTGTCATTGTTTCCTCCTTTGGCTCTGAGATTGATAAACATAAAAGTAAATTCCATTTACTTCTTTCCCCTTTTTACATAATTCCAATATGATGCTCAAAGAAAGAGTTATGACGAATTTCCCAAGGTCACCTCTTTTAGAAGAAATTCGAGAGCCTAAAAAAAACGCTAACTCCATAGATCATATCTTCGAAAATTTTACAAACCAAGATCTGAAATTTTTACATTAAGTTCCTCAAGATTTCAGCTTCGTGTGTTAAAAAAAAAATTCTTCTTCACCTTCGTAGAAAAAACTTTAAGAGCAAAAATTCCACGATGACCTGTTTAGAGCAGTGAAACCCTAGAATACAAAGCTCTCATACCAAATGTTATGAAACCAACTCCAAAAATAGAAGAAAAAAGAGATCAACGGCTTATAAATAAGCTACTTCGAGGGGCAAAACTTCTTTAAATTAAATAAATGAACAATTCTTGAACCTCCTTTCTATATGTAGGAGTCCATGGGGTCACAATATAATCCTAGCCAACCTAACAATAATAATGTAAGGGCACAAAAATAACAATATGGGGGTTACATGGGTACAACAATAACAATAAGGGGGCTACACTAACAAAAATAAGGGGATACACTAGTATTATAGAAAATAATAGAAAATGGGATGGGGAATTTTTTTTTTTATTAAGTATGATTTCATAGGTGTCCATTCCAAGTGGAATCACTCCAAAATACTCCTGTTCACACGTGCTAAAAAATAACAATAAATTACTACTCTAAAATTTGGAAATTCAAGAACTATTGAGCTAGTTAATCTATCGAATCCCTAACCTAATAAGCTGAAAATTAAATGGGGTAATTTTTTTTATCAAATATAACATCATTATGACCTAATATAAGTGGAATCAAGTCAAATGGATCTCATTAACCCATTCAAAAACATAGCATAGATTTACTACTATTTTTCTACAAGGCATTTCCAGAAATCTTATATTCGCGAACTAGTAAACAAATCCAAGTAGCTTCATGATTAAGATGACCATCCAAAGTTATTACAAAGATGAATGATGCTTTTGAACCTGTAAAAAACCTGAAAAATAACTCACTTAAATAATCTAACTCAATCCTACATCAAAAAATGAAACAATACTAAATACAGAAATATGTAAAACATAAATAAGAGATGCATGTGAATAAGAAGTGAAAATAACATAAAGAAATTGTGCAAGAGAGATCTGAGGCTCATGGGATGGCCAATCCAAAGGAGATTCAGAGTCCTATGGAGGAAACCAAGCCTCATAAGCTAAAAATGACACCACTATTCATTATTGACTTAGCCCAAATACATCCCTACAAGAAAAGAAAGTGGAGCTTCCAGAAAACACATTTTCTCCAGCATAAGACTAAACAATACATGCCCCTAGAGGCCAATTCAAATTAGTACTTATACAAAATGATCAGGAAGGATTCCCCTTGAAAGAAGGAAGCTTTCCCCTCCAAAATCCCTCAAATATTGGATCTGGTTCCCAACACTAGAATTTTGCAGTAAATGACGAGGAACACATTCCTAAAGTTTCTCAATCATCGAAGTTCCAGAATCTCTCCAGAATTTTTCAATTATTTCATGATATTTTGTTCATTTATCCTCTAATATTGATCCCCTAGTAGTAGGGAGAAAGTCCCTAAATTATCTCCTTCTCCAAATCTTCATAATCAGCCCAACATTGTCACAATATTCTATAAAAATAAATAATATTAGGCACAAATATGTAATTATCTTTAAACCTTCCTAAGAACATGTTAAAGCATAAAAAACATTATTAAGTGTAGAAGGATATATTTAATATATCTTTATATGCCTATGAAAGGTTAGATGGGCCTTAATTTATCTCTAATTTACAAGCCCATCATACCCTCCTACCGAAATTGTTGCTCATCCTCTGAGAAACCTATTCATCCTCCTTGCCTTTTCATTCTTCATGTATGTTGGCCTATTTCATTCTTTGTTTATTGGTCCATGTGTTGTTCCTTCTGTTCATCTTCTTGCTACTCTTCTATTTTAATTTCTTCTTGCAGGTGTTGCATGGAGGTCCTCAAGTGCCTTTGCTGGTGTGTTCATCCTCCTAGAGTCTATCGGTGGTCCTTTGAAGCGATCTTAATCAAATTTTCTTCATCCTTTGGCCTTGTCATGCCACACACAGATTTTCTACAGGAAAATTTCCAATTCCTGTAGCAGTCCTCTTCTTGCTTTGTCTTACTTCAGTTTTCTTATAAATGGAGTGATATGGTTTGTGGAGGCTATGAATGGAGTCATGGGATGAGTGGAGGGTTGGATAGGTGAGTGGAGAAGCCTCGTGCCAAGTTTCAAATGATCTAGGTGCCAATGGTGCAACATAGGGTTTAGGGA
This sequence comes from Pinus albicaulis, assembly GCA_034641835.2. Classification (NCBI taxonomy): domain Eukaryota; kingdom Viridiplantae; phylum Streptophyta; class Pinopsida; order Pinales; family Pinaceae; genus Pinus; species Pinus albicaulis. The sequence goes on from CM076582.1 coordinate 990,074,599, forward strand.
TTGAATCCTTGCGCATAGAGTAAAATAAGGGGTTGGGAATGGTAGGTATACGAAAAAAATAATTTATCATGCTCTCCATAAAGTTCAAAAATCCTTGAGAGAGATTTTTCCTTCGTGAATGAGTTTCTTGTAGCATTTACAAGAGTTTCCTGTAATGCTACAGGAATCCTGTAGCTGTTGGATTTTCCTGTAGAAATTATAGTTAGGAGGAAAAAAATGATTTCTTTTTCTATCTGATGGGTGTAATGAATGAATGGGTGTATGTTGGAGTGGTTCATGGAGTGTGTAAGCAGAGGAGATAGAGATGAGAGGAGGAAAGCCACCTTTGATCAACAAATTTTTTCCTTTGACCTTCCCATAGCAAATCTATTTTTATCTGTAGGAGCACTATTTCGCTTGAGGCAATTGTATTTCTCTTGTAGTAATTTTATTTCACATGCCAAGTAGTGGTGGGTCCAATTTTTCTTTTCTTTTTCCAATTTTTCCTTTCTTTTTTCAATTTTTTCTTTTCCTCTTTTTTCTTTTTTCAAATTTTTTTCTCTTTTTTTCATTGCACGCAAAATAAACTTAGAGTTATTTTTCTATTAACTAATTTCTCCCTTAGTTACCCCTTGGAACTCCATGTCTTCCATCACAACCAACTTCTTACTACCAAAATTCTCAATTCCTCTTCACTTTCGTCTTGTTCCTCTCCCACATGTGTGTTTGTCTTGGGGGAAAAGTGAGGTTGACTGCTAGATAAGTCCAAGGTTGCTCTTCTACTGATTTTTTCTTTAAAAAAAATTTCCTTCTCACACTTTTAATGTTTTCTTTAGCTATAATAGATTTGAAGATAGGTTTGGATGATTGCATACCTGAGCCTTACATTTGATTTGTTTTTTTACGTGATATTGAAGTTGTTGAAGCCATCTTTGGTGGTTTTGAAGCTACTACTAAAGCCGCATGTGATAATATCTTGAGGTCCTATTGTTGATAGCCTTGAATGTGGAGGTATTCTAGGGTTTACTTTCTTGTTGTTGTTGTTGCTTCACATCCCTGACATAAATATTGTTGCTGTGAGTGTTGTAGTTGATGATTTTGTTTTTGTACAAGTCTTCTTAATGTTGAGTTTTGATGTGACTATATAGGCTGCTCAGGAAAACTCTCTTGTAGCAAACTTGATTTAGGCATAGCTCTAAAATGGTAGATCAGATTGACCTGAAAATTTTTGAACATATTACTATCATCCTTATGTACCTCCCCATAACACATCACAACTATTAGATGAATGAATCACGAGAAATATTAAAAATGGTTGAAGGTGATCGAGTTCAATTTCTCACAAACTGTGCACCATAAATTTCTGAAATTGTTTGATCGTGTTACCATCATATATATTCATATCCCCTTGAAACAGCTCGGAAAATGGATGCACGGTTTTTTAGATATAATAAAAACAATTATGTTCTAAAAACTATTTCAAGACAACCCCCTTGTAGCAAACTTCTTTTAGGCATAGCTCTCAAATAGTAGATCAGATTGAACTGAAATTTTTTAATCATATTACTATCATCCTTTTGCACCTACCGATAACAAATCCCAGCCATTGGATGCACTAATCCCAAGAAAACATAAAAATGGTTGTAGGTGATGTAGGTCAATTTATCACAAAATATGCATCAGAATGTGATGAAATTTCTTGAACATGTTACCATCATATATATGCACCTCCCCATGGAATAGGTCGGAAAATGGATGCACCATTTTTGTGATATAATAAAAACATTTTTCTACTAAAAACTAGGAGTTTTTCACATCAAAATAGGGTTTCGTATAGCATTTTAGGAAAACGATGAAAATGAATGAAAAAAATATTGGAAATTATGGGTGGATTTTGTAAATGGATGAGGGTGATGGATTGGAATGACCTATGTCATTTTGGATCATCTGAGCAAAGAAGGAGGATGTCCAACTTTGACTTCCTTTGACTAGGGTTTTAACCATTTTTTTTCATTTTGTGACAAATTTTTTTTTTTGTTGCTTGCAAAGGTTGGAGAGCGCCTTAATTCATTAGAGAGAGATACATGGAGAAAACACATTTTTTTCTTTTCATTTGTTAACTTTTTTTTTATTTTTTTCTTTTGACCTACTAGATGCCTCAATGAGGTTTTCAACTAGTAGGTTTGCCTAGGGGCCTCAAAGGAGGTTTCCATATAGGAACTTTTATTTTTCTCTTTTTTTTTTATCTTTTTTCCAACCCATTCACTACCTCATGGAGGTTTTTAATCAATGAGCCAATCTCAGGCACCTCAAAAGTCATTTTCACCTTGATATTTTATTCTTTTTCTTGTTTTCTCTTTTCCCAATTTTTTTTTTTCTATCCTACTCTACTTGAAAAAGAAAAACCTATTTCAAGTATAGGAATACTTTCAACGGAGTCGTCTGCACATCAATATGACAAATAAAATCATGTGAACACTTGAAATACATTCTTTGATATTTACATGAATATGAGAGATGAATTGCTTTGACTAAGATTGTATCAAGTACTGTTGAAGAAGGGTGTGTTGCTAAAACATAATGATTCTCTAGAACCATATTTCAATATAGTTTTGATGCCCTTTGTTTTCTTGCTCATTAGGATCATTTTTCATGTCTTCTTCTATTATGAAATTGAAATATTCCTTTTTTTGGTGATTATTCTCTTGAACACATGGAGGAAATGATGGTAGACATGAGAAAATTTCTCAATATCTAATTTTGAGGTCTACTCTTCATAAAGTGCAGCCCCTGAATCTTTGATATTCTTACTTGAATCTTATTTTTCTGAATGTTGTCCTTCAATGACATCAAGGGAATCTCTTTTTTCCATTACATTTCTTGAACTAAGATGCATACCATATAGATGAAGAGGATATGTTTGGTATTATTGTACCTCGGCATTGTAAGTGGGATGAGTTACTTCTTTGTATGGGTTTGGAAATGGTGGTACAGGTAGTTGAGTGGGAGTGGATATATGAGATGGATGTGTTTGAGGTTGTGGTCGTGGGGGAGGTGGATGGTAGGGATATCATGGAGTTGGGTATGGAGAATATTGAGGATATCATTGATTTCTTCCATAAGTTTATTTCCAACCTTGTTTCCAAGATTGGTTTTGGGGTTGAGATGGCCAAGGTTGCCAAGGAAAGAACGTGTTCCAAATACTTTGAGATGGATGTAAATCGTCTTGAAATTTTGAAGTAGGTCCTTGCATCATATCAAGTTCACTAGGCTGCCATGGTCTTCTTGGAGGTAAATAACATACCTTTTTTGGTGATTGACTTGCTCCATTATCTTCTCGGTAAACTTACATAAACCTTGGTAATGATGGAAAATATTTAGTAGAATATGATCTTGCATGAATTACACAAATATCAACATCTTCTTTTTTCTCATTTTTCATTATTAACATTTCTACTTGTTCACTTAGATTTCTAAGAACTTCTGTTTTAAGGTTATCAAACAAATTTCCAATTTCATCTATACTTATCATTGTTGATGTTGATTTACTTACTCTTTCCCTTCCTCTTGATATGCACTTCCATTTTTCACAAATTTCTTCAAATGATAATTGGTATACATATCCTCTACTCATGATATCAAGGATATCGATCCACTCATCCCTTTTTTTTCTAAGTAAGAGGGTTTTTAGTGTGTCAAATCCTAAATGCTGTAATTTTTCCCTCCTAACATTAAACATGAACCTATCTATTACATCCTCAAGGCTCTCATCTTATTTTTTATTCATTCTAAATATTTATTCATTAATGCATGGTATTTATATTTTTCTATAATTTGTTTTTTTCATATCATTCCATGACGTAATTGAATTAGTACCTATACTCATGAACCATTTAAGAGCTCTATCTTTCAATGTTGTAGGAAACAATATCAATTTTTGAGTGTGTGATAAATAACCATAAGAACTGCAAAGTATTTCAAATTCAAAGAAAAAGGTTTCTGGATCCTCTGACCTCATACCATGGAAGTTGGGAAGAAAATATGGAGGGATGCTCTTCATATGCATGTTGATATTTCTTGAATGAGAAACCCAATAGGACCTTCTTCATTGTCATCATCTCCATCTACTTCTTCTACCTTCTCTGCCATTTCTTCTTCTTCCACCTGCAAAAGTGGATGGTGATGTGGTTCTTACTGCACCACGTGATCAAATTGGGGGTGGGGGGGGGAGTGTTGGTGTTGGATAATTATTTTTAAATATTTTTTCGAATAATATTGTTAACGCAATGCAAATTTCTGTTTTGAAATGAAATATGCCAAGTGAATTTTTTTTTGTTTTTTCAGAAAGAAAAGAAATTAATCCACTAGGGATGGAAATGATGCATACTTTGAAACCTCCCTAGAAACGATGCCAAAAAGTGATGAGACTTAGAATTGAAAAAATAATGTTGCAACTACCAAGGCTACCAACTTTAATTATCAACCCGGGGTTCATACAAACTTACGAGGTATCGACATTATATGTGTAGCATACAATGTGTCCCTTGTTTTGTTGATATGATGTAATGGATGGAATTCCATGAAATAAAAGCCTAAACTAATGGAAAAAATGAGAGTGTTTCTTTGAAAGAAATTAATCCTAGGAAATAACAACAAATTGTAATTAAAATCCTAAGAGCATGATATCAAATAAAAAGACCTAATCTAATTTGCGAAAATGAATGTCCTAAGTGATTTATATTATTTCGCAATCATGTATTTAGGTCCTAGGGATTAGGATTCAAGCCTAAGAGACAAAAACCAACCTTTGGTAGAAAATTTGGTCGAGTTTACACATGCTACAATAGTGCTACATGCAACTCTGTTTTTTTCTTTACGCAAGTCTGCTTTGGAAATAACTCATGAAATGACTAAGGAAATAAAACAAAAATGGGATGGGAAAAATTTTGATATTAAGTATGATGTCTTAGGCCTCAATTCCAAGTGGAGTCAGTCCAAAATACCCTTCTTCACACGTTCTAAAAAATAACAAAAAATTACTACTCTAAAATCTGGAAATTCAAGAGCTAGTGAGCTAGTTAATCTATCAAATGGCGAACGTAATCAAGAGAAAATACAATGGGGTAATTTTTTTATCAAATTTAACATTATTCTGACATAAAACAGGTGGAATAATTTCAAATGGATCTCATTAAACCATTCTAAAAAATAGCATAAATTACTACTATCTCGCTACAAGGAATTTCAAAAAATCTTATATTCGTGAACTAGTAACCAAATCCAAGTAACTTCATGATTAAGATGACCTTCCAAAGTTTTATAAATATGAATGATTATTTTGAACCTGTAAAAAAACTACAAAATAATTCATAAATCATCTAACTCAATCCTACATCAAGAAACGAAATAATACTAAATACATAAATATGCAAAACAAAAATAAGAGATGCATGTGAATTGTTGTATCTCAAGAAACAATCCCTTGGTTGTGGTAAGGAATCAGTGCTTAAGAAATTTTATAATGTATGTCACAATTACAATACCAAATGGCCTCTGTTTAATAGCTTTGGAATTTAATTACTTAATACCCTAAATAATCTGATATACTGAAAGCCTTCACAATGTCATAAACTACTGATATTTGAATGAAATGAAAAGAATAATTGTAAGGGAAACTAAAAATGATATGCTGAGAAACATAATATATCACATTTAAGTTTCAAAAGAAATTCATGGAGAGAGATGAAACTCGAAATAATATTCTATAAACACATAATCTATTACTTTAAAGTTTCATTAGGAGTTTGTGAAGAGAGAAGAGATGAAGTGAAGGAGTGCAAATGAAGGTTATTTAACTCTTAGTCAAAGATGTAATTAAGAGACTGGCTGCTACATTAATTCACTTCATTCAAAGAGAAATAAACATAGAGTGAAACTGGAAAGAAATGTCAACATCAACAGGTGTAGGAAACTTGATGTTCTTTCAATAATTTCTTAGAAAATTCAGTACTAAACTAACAGTCATCCAGAGGTCCAAAACTCGGAACCTCTTTTCTTTATTTATATCTACTTAAATACATCAAATTAGTTCATAACTGTTGAACTTCTTGAAACTGCTCGACTACCTAAATTGTTAATATTACTTATGAAATCATACCAATAAAACAAATTAAAATGGAAATATTGTTTGTTTTGTTGAATCTGATGTTGCTGATGCATCCTTTCGATGTGCTGAGGTTTTCTTTCTGGTTATGATGCAACAGTTGCACAGTTATGTAACGATGCCTCAGTGCCTGACTTGAGCCAGCTATCGTGCTTCAAATGGTGCCACTATATGCTCTTCTTCCTGAATCTGCCTATGCCTCTGTGCTTCAAACAATGCTACCATGTCCCCTTCTTTTTGTCCCTTCAGCATTTTTCCTTCTCTCCCATTTTGGTGTTTCACCAGCTTTACGTTATAATCCTCTTTTCTTCCTCTGATGCGGTTTAACAAAAGAAATTTCTTACCTCCGGATTTGAAAACCTTTTGAGTTCAATTTTGAAACCACATCGCATCTGCCCGCACATCGCACTTCACATTTCATTGTTTTTAACTTGTCTGTAGCACTTATCTTCTAAGACTTGCAATGTGCGCTATGTGATCGGGTCCCACATAGCATCGCACATCGCACTTCAGCAACTTTAACATGAACCCTTTGCACTATCTTTTGAAACTTGCAATTTACAATCGGGCCCCACTACATCGCATATCACACTTTGGAGATTATAAATCAAACCCTTTGCACTTAAATTTTAAAACTTGAGATGTGCGGTGTGCGGGCCAAGGCCACGTCATCGCATATCACACTTCTGCGAATTTAACATTTACCTCCGCACTTATGCTTTAAAACTCGCAATCTACGATCTGCAATTTAATCTTCACCGTCCATCTCTCCTCTTCAAGTCTTCGCTTTGATCCTAACCGTGTGTTTTTCCCTTTGCGCCTCCTCCAAAACTCTTAAGTGTCTAAGGGAAATACACCATTTCTCTACCTTCTCTGATTTGAAGGTAAATGGTGTAGGCTCTAGCTATCACCATATAATGTCTTCATTGAAACCTGAAACCACTTACGGGGGAACTTAAGTGGTTTTTGGAATTTTAAGATAGTGTTCCCAGATTTGATTCTAGTCGTCGATTTACAGGTGAGTGGATTTAATGAGACTACTTGTAGGGGCACTCCTTAGTATAAATCTCGTGCAATTTATGCTCCCAAGTTTTTGGTGGGTCTAGGTGCAATTTGAACTATTCTACACATGAACAATCTCGACTTGACCCACCTTCACATCTCATCACATAATGTTAATGTACCAACATATAAATCAAAATTCTTCTTTGACATACAAAATTTCACCTTTTCTAACAATATTCTTTTTTTGGTGTTTTGAATAATAGTTCAAAGGTAAATGAAAATGAGCAACAACATATGGGTCCACCTGGGGATAGTGATTTTTTCCACGGAAGCACTAAGAACCAAAAATTAGTGCCTTATTCATTGGGCATGGAGTCAAATATTGCTTGGTGACATATGAAAAGTTATCAATCCGGTATTTACAATGGTGGAATTCTCACTTTTAATCTTGGAAATAATGCTTTAGATATTGCCCGTTCATAGGGAGCTGTATTGACTCTCCATCTAGATCTTCCAAAATGAATGTCTTATTTGACCTTGCCTCAGAGATTCTGTATGGACCATACCAGAGAGGGTAAAATTTACCATGCTTCCCCTTTTCTTCTCATCTGGTGCCCCATCTCAGTACCAAATCTCCTGCTTGAAAGAGAACTTATTTTTCTTTTCTATCAAATATAGACTTCATCTTTTCCTGATAAGTAATCAAGTTATCCCTGACTTTGTTTCTATTTTCACTTGATTAAATTTTTTATTTCAATCTCCTTACCAGAGCATTAGGTTCTTTCTGAGCTTCTTCAATGAAAGAAATCACTGATTTGGCCAGCTGAGTAGGAAATGGTGCTTGAGTTCCATAAACCAGTTCGTAGGAAGACTTTCCAATAGATCTCCTGGTAGTGACTCGAACCACCCAGAGGGAAAAATTCAACTTCATATCCCAATCCTTCTAATTCTCGGTGATTATCTTCTTCAAGATTCTGACAAATGTATTATTTGAGGACTTTACCAATATGTTCCCTTGCAGATTATATGTTGTAGAATGTGATAAAATTACATTATATGTTTGACAGAAATTAATGAAATGAGAAGAGTTTAATACCTGAGCATTATCAGTCACAATTTTGATTGGACATCCAAATCTACTGAAGATGTTTTCCTCCAAAAAATTCATCACTACTTGGTCATTTTCCTTCTTCGTGGGTATTGCTTCAACTCATTTTGTAAAATAATCAGATGCAGTCATAATCCATTTGAATTGTCCACTTGATGGTGGATTTATCTCTCCAATAAAATCCAAACCCCATTGCCTGAAAGGTTCTTCAATAAATACTGGGATGAGAGGTAATGGTGCAAGTTTTTTCTTTTCAGTAAACAACTGACACTTCTGAAAACTTCTGACCAATCTATAAACATCTTCAAATAGGGTTGGCCAATAGAAGCCTGACTTGAGAATTTTATGAGCAGTGACCTTCCAGCTATAATGTCCTCCACACAGACTTTCATGATATTGTTTGGTGATTTCAATAGATTCTCCTTCGGTCAAACATAATATCAAAATACCAGCAGGATCTTTCGAGTACAACTTTTCTTCTATGATAACATATGGCTGACACTTGAGCTTAAGAGCTCTGTGTTTTTTTCTATTTAGTGAGTTTAGTTAGGAAAGGAAACACAGGTAATGCATAATATCTTTATACCAATCAAATCAAAAAAAATTGTATTGAATACTTTTTTTGGACTTCCTTTTACATTCTTCATTAACAACACCATCCATTCGTGCCAAAATATTAATTCCCAAGGCTTGAAATTTGTGTTTGTCAACAACTTCGCTAACCCCTGTCCCTTGACCAGCTTGGTGGGTTTGATTTCAAAATCATACTCTTGGATTTTTTCTATCCACTTCCCCCCTTTTCCTTCAAAGTCACTTTGGACTAGCACGTATTTCACAACAGAATTAGGAACATAAGCAGGTATTTAAGTCCTGAAGGCTTTCAATGCTTTGACCAAAGCATATACTTGTTTCTCTAGAATATTATATTTGGGCTCAACATCTCTGAGAACTTTACTGAAAAAATCATCTGCCTACTCCTTACTATCTTAATTTTTTTGCAAAAACACAGTAACAATAATAGTGGGGGATGAAAATGAGAATACGTGAAAGGATTTTTTATTGTATGGACTAATCAGCATTGGAGCTTCCTGCAGTGCTTCATTTATTCTAGAAAATGCATCTGTTTCTTCCTTATCCCATTTCACTTATGCATTTTTATTCAAAATATCTGTTATACTTCTCATGATCTCAGCATAATTGGGCACAAATATCCTCAGAAAGTTTATTTTTCCCAAGAATCTATGGATATATTTCTTGCTTATGGGTAAAGGGATCATTTGAATGGCTTCCACGCTTGCTGGGTCAATATTTAATCCTTTTTTAGAAACTATGTGACCCAATATTTTACCTTCTTCTAACGCAAATAAATATTTCTTGGGATTTAATGACAGACCAAACCTTCTACACTTTTGAATTTTTTTTTGCAAATTCTCCAAGTGTTCATCATTTGACCCTGAGAAAACATTTACATCATCCAGATATATAAATACAAAAATGTCACCAACAAAGGCTATGTCCATGGCTATCTGAAATTTTTCACTGGCATTGATAAGGCCAAATGGCATCCTTTCATACATGAAGGTACCCCAAGGTGTCATGAAATCATTCTTCTTCTGATTTTCTTTTTCTACTGCTACCTGATTATACCTAGAAAATATGTCAACCATACACAACGAGTGAGCTCCTGTCACCTTCTGTAATACATAATCGATTTTCGGAAAAGAATAATTATATTTTAGAGATGCTCGGTTCAAATTCTTGAATTTTATACACAATCTTATCTCTCCATTCTTCTTTCCTACAAGGATCACATTAGAAACCCAGTCTGAATATCTGAGAGGGACTATAATTTTCTCTTGCAACAATTTCCTCACTTCTTTTTTGATTGGAGCTAGCAACAATGGATTGATCTATTTGAGCTTTTGTCTGTGTGGTTTGAGTCCTTCTTTCAATGGAATCTTATGTTGAACTATACTTTTTTCATATGTTTTCAGGTCTTCATATGTCCAGGATAACACATCCATATATTTCTTAAAAATATCAATGTATCTTTCTTTCTAGTTTTTGGGAACTCCTTTGAACAATTTCACTATTTTGGGTTCTTGTTGAGTTCCCAAATTACAATATTCCATCTCTTATTCTTTATGTGTTTATTTGAATCAACAGAAACATCATTAGAATCAAATAATATTTCAAGGGGAACCAACCCTTTAGGGAGCACATTATCTTTCAATTGGATAATCTTTTGTTCACTTATTGACTTCTTAAGGTTTCTTATTTCTACTTTCTACTCTATTTGTTCTTCCTCTTGGTCTATCTCAGCATCTTCAAAGTTTCCAACCATTGTCAAGAACTAATTTATCTATTCATCATCATCAAAAACCTGCCAATTTTTAACATTGTCAGGGATAGAAGGTCTATGTCTAATTTCAATTTCATACCTTAGCCTTGGATTTATTGGAGGTTTGAAGGTGATGGTTGCAACGAATAAATAATCTTCCAATATATTCTCCTCCCTTGGAATAAACTGAAGATTGAATGCTTCAAAATATTTTTCTATAAGATCCCAAACTTCATTCCTATATGATCTTGACCTTAGATGCTTGGTTTGACAATGAATTTTAATCTGCCTTATTATCAATTCAGAGTCACCAAAAATTGAAATACATTGAACTTCCATTTGTTTAGAAACTTGAAGGCTTAATATTAAGGCCTCATACTCAGCCACATTGTTTATTGAATCAAATTCTATCTTAGAAGAGAAAGGCATGAGGCCTCCTTCTGGTGATATCAGTAAGAATCCAACACATGCACCTTCCTTGGAGTAGGCACCATCAAAGTAGCACTTCAAAATCTTCCTTGGGTGTAGCTCATTAATTATAACTTTTGAAGAGAGCTGCTTCCCTATGTCTTCAACAAATTCTACATCTTCATGTAGCATGAAACACGAAATATCTTTTGTTTTTTTACTATAAATGAGGGAATTTTTGGCATCTTTCTTGGAGGTGGTCTTCACAAACCTTGTTTCCCTATACAATATTCTTTCTTCCACGTTAAAAATTGGAATTATAGCATAAGTGAAATCTAATTTTAGAACACCTCCCAACTTTTTTCCCCAAGATATTTATAGGATCATTGCAAACCTGGCTGGAATGTCAAAAACCACTACATCCATGGTTATACTCTTTGCTAGTATTTGTGACAACAAAATTTCCACATCTTCAATTAACCCAACACATTTCACCCTTTTTGAATTAAATGAATACAGATCCCTATAAGGTTTGGTAATCTGCAAGTTTATCTCCTTCATAAAAAACAATGGCATGAGGTTATGCGATGCTTATGAGTCCAGCATGCAATTATGTAGAGTAAAATCATGAAGAAACAGATAAATATAAAAGGGTGGAACAAAAGGATCTACTTATTCTACATGAGGACCAAATGTGAACACTGGCTTTTCTTCTTGTAAGTTCACTATGTCACTTATATCTTCCACCTGTGTGAGATTAATAAATTCTGAAATTTCCTTCTTGTAAGCTGGTATCTTAGCTAATTCTAGAAGAGGTACCTAAATTTTAACCTTCTCCAATTCTTTTTCCAAACTGAAAGCATGAGTTTTCTTAACATTATTTTTAGGTTATTATTCACTCTTTCTATATTTTTCCACTTGTTCGGGTACAGGAACAACTTTCTCCAAAATATTAGTGTCAATTAATTTGTTCTGGGAAGATTCACCCTATTGCACATTTGTTCTATTAAGTGAATTTACAGGTTTTTTCCCATTACTGACTTGTTTCGCAGGGTCCTTTTGTTGTGGAGTTGTCATTGAAGGATGAATGGAACCTTGTTGTTCACCTTAATTATCCTGCACTCTAGATCTCTTTCTAGACCTCAAATCACACTTTTTTATGCAAGTGAGCTTACATGAAATCTGTGAATTTCCTATAGTATTCATCCATTTCATCTTGATCAAAAGATACTTGAGCTTTGGCATATTCTACGTCATAATATTCCTCTTAATCCTCTTCTATTGTATACATAGAAGATACCTGATCCTAGACCTCCCTTTTGTCATCTTTTGTTGGCTCTACGGGTGTTGCTTCTATATACAATGGTGCTTGAACCTGGTCTTGATCTATTCTTTACCTCTGCAAAATTTGCAGGGGATGTCTTCTGAATTGAGGGTTGAACACCCCTCAGTTTTATTGTACCTACCTTTGGGAGTTTTTTATTTTCCAACTCCATGTTAGCTAGCTTATTTGTCAAATTTTTCATCACCTTTTACATATTTTCAATTCTTAGATATTGTGATGATTCTTCTTTTTCTTTCCCCTTCTCTTGGACTGGTTGTTTTCCTTTTTCCTTTCCAGCTGGAGTAATATTAGTTTTGATCTATAAATCATCTGTCTGTATCTTCACAAGGGTAGGGGCTCTTCCCTCTCTCAGTGTAAAGCTAAAATTAGCTTCAAAAACCCCATAAAAAACTACCTTTGCTCTTACAAGGGGGGTGTTAGAGTCGGTCTTTACATCCCTCCATCAGAGATCATTTCTCTTATTGCATTTCATTTTTAGGTGTCTCATTCCGCTCATTCATCTGCATTTCGTTAGGGGCATGCCATTATTTGACAGAAGGGCTTTGTTCTCTCGTTTTCCCTCATGTTTGTACCTGCTGGGTTGGTCAAAATTTATCAAAATTCATCAAAGTTCAGTTCATGTCATTTACAGTCATAGATGGTTATTTTGGTCAAAAGAGTCATTTCACTTTCTAGGTCTAGGGTTTGGTCTTCAGAAATGTTAAATAATGCACGTAGGCCATGAGGATGTTTTCAACAAGTTTTCATTTCAATATTTTCATCGTAAAATATGCTCGAGGATGTTTCTTCTTCAAAACTCTGTTTTGAAGAAGAAATCGTCAAATTTGTTTTTGTAATAAATCTGTATTTTAAAGTTTTTCCGCCATGAAGTACTTCAAATGCAAACTCTGGTCCTCCTTTTCCAAAGTTCAATGCCACCATCCCTGCAAAAATCAACCAATAAAACATCATTTCAAGCCAAAAATTCAGAAGGAAATTTGAAAAAACAGAGTTGTATTAAATGCAAAAAGTGCCAAAGTCAAAAACATTACACAATGGGTTTTTGGGAAACAAAAATTAAATCCATGTCTATATAAGATTTTTCTCGAAGTTATTAATCCATTTTCATCAAGAGATATTAAAAATCCAAGAGAGAAAGTCGAGTTGTAGATTGGAGGAACGAAGCTTTGAAGTTTAGAGGGCCGACTGTGTGATTGAATTCAACGCGGCGGATTGGGATAGGGTACGGCGCACCAACAGAGCGCAGCGCATAGAGCCGAAATTCACTTTGGATTTTCCAATGGGCGCGGCGTACCCACAGCGCGTGGCGCATTGGGCTTGTGCGCGGCGCACAGAGCCCCCAGGGCCAAATTCATTTCCGCTCCATAAAACTCAATTCGATTCAGTTCAGTTTTCTCGAAGTAAGTTGACAAAGCATGTTCAATGATTTTAAGTCATGTGTGCTGTGGTTTAGAAGTGAAGACATTAGAGTTTGATTGGTGAAAGAATAAACCCTATACCCATATCAAAATCTGCTCCCTAGGGTTTGAAAAGAGGTGTTGAAATTTAATTATTGGTGTTTAAAACTACCACCCCATTTTCATTTGTGCTCTCATCACTGTTATCACTGTTATCATACTGTTATCATATTGTTATCATAATCCCTTCTCCTATTCCCGCTATCCCATATCCCTTATACCCTTTGTTCCCATGTTTTAAATCCTCAAACCCTATTACTTGCCATCATTTTCCTCCCTTCATATTAGTTATGAATTCCTGATTACTAAAACATTCAAGGACTATCTCTACATCCTTGATTTCACTTAACCCAAGTATACCATGTCATTGCGCTCCTATCCCTAAAAACTACCCCCATCACTATCACTCATTCCCATATCACTTATAAAATGTCCAAATCCTGAAGTTCCCCAAGCAGTGAGTGACTGTCCTTCACTCCAAATTACCTTGACAGTCTATTGTATTCATTGTGATATTTCCCCACAGCACCTTATTTCATATGTGGCACACTTTGTATTAAAAAACAAACTCTTGTTTTCAGCACCATGTCAGGGACAAATTCATCATATGAGCAGGGATATGAGCAAGACAATGATTCAACCGCAAGGCTAAATGTACCGAGGAGGTCTCATAAAAGTGGCAGGCACGTCAGGGAGGAGCCCACTTCTTTGGCTCAATTGCAGGCCTGCCCGCTTGTAATGACATGCTTGCAACAACATTCATGTTTTCGGTATTGTGAGATGATATCTTAGATTCAGCCATCCGGAGTTGGTTTGCTTATTTGTCCTACATTTGCGTGATGGTCATGTAAACCTTGCTGGAGTGAACTTCACTTTGACACCAAAGACCATTTCTTAGGCAACCGGGATACCAAACATAGGTGAGGAGTGCAATAAGAGATAGAAGTTGGATAGAGCATATTATGAACCTTACATCAGGTTTGGATATTTGAGGTAGCTCAGCAGGGTATTCCCGTTCCGGTTTCTGAAAGAGTCCTATGCGCCATTAATGAAACTCATCATTAGATACTTCATCTCTGAGGGTATATTCTCACGCCTTTATGCATACCATATCAGACTTTTGATGCATTTCACAAGAGTGAGACTAATGAATATTCCATACTTCATGTGCCGAAACATAGAGCGGATGACTACCCTTGTGCAGAAGAAGACTTCAGAGAAGGAACATAACAGCATTTATCATTATGCGCTCATTAAAATCATTGTAGTACATCAGCTTGGATTGCAGGGCATCGCATGGGATGAGTTCATTTCCCGTGACTTCTTTACAGCCCCTCAACCTCCTCCCGATATTGTTCATGATGAGGGAGAGCCTGCACATCAGTTTGAGGTTCCTGAGACTGAGCCTATCAGTGCTCCAGTGTGTGTGACATATCAGAGAGGCCATAGAGCCTTATTTTTAGCAGCACGACGAGTACTATCTCCACCAGGGGTGGGAGGGGTCTCGTTACCTTCATCAGCAGCGCAAGTACTATCTCCACTTGGCGTGGAAGAGGTCTCGCCTTCGAAATAAGCACAGGTATAGGACTGAGGCAAGAGGCCTATGCATGATGAGGGTCCTTCAAGAGGCAAAGACACTGATTTTATACTCATCGATGTTGATTCGAGCTCTCCCAGCTCAAAGCTGAAAGCAATAATCCAGGAGCAGAAAGCTGAAATTGACACACTGACTGAGAAATTGCAGAGAGCTCAGTGGGTTATAAATTACTTGGAGCAGCGGAATAAGCAACTGGAGGATCAGCAGACACTCATAGAGCTGCAGAGAATCCGTGAAGACCGGGAATTAGCCCGGAAGAGACCAGGTGACATGACACCATTTGAGCGAGAGACTTACCTTACGAGAGTCAACATTCATCTGGAGAAACTCTTGGCAAAGGCCAATAGAGACAAAGACATGCTTAGACATACGAAGAACCACTATTGGGCCCGCACACACATTTGCAGAGCCAGGATGAAGATTCTGAAGGTGAGGTTGAGAAGAGCACTGAAACGTCGAAAAAAGGCCTTATCCACTCCGAATCTTGGCCGAAGCCTCCTTGGCTGAGCATGAGACATGATGGGAGACCTTCACTCCAAATTTCAGCAAATTTGGAGTAAATTTTATCATTTTTGAAATTTTGGTTGCAAAACAGGTTTTTCTGCCCGACGCATCGCGCCACCCGACGCGCGCTTATGATTGGGACATCTTCTGGAGGAAAACTTGATATTTTTGGGTTTTTTATGGTAAATTATGCATGCTCAGGAATGGCTGAGAGATTTAATGAAGTTTTCGGTGGTATTAAAGGTCAAAAACACTCCAAAAATGGCCTTTCTGCCACTTTTTGCACCAGCAGGAACCAGTCTTGGGAGATTGCAGTTTTGGAAGGGAAAATGACATCCAAATTGAAAACTTCCACTTGGGTTGGATAGAAGACATATAGGGCTTTCCAAAGATCTATCATGAGCTCAATTTGGACTTCAGAAAGTGCCCCCAAAATAGGCTCAAACTGGCGTGGCGCATTGAGTTTTCTGGCGCGGGGCATAGAGGAATTTTGCCCAATTTTCACTTTTCAGCTCAGAAATTTGGCCAGTTTTGACTATTTTTACTTTTTCTTGTGATGATTGATCTACCATGATGTAATTTGATGACTATGATGTAATTTTGGCTCATTTTTACTTGTTCTAGAGGATTCATTCACTAAAAGGTGAAAATTAAATGAATGAATCAGTTTCCTACCATATAGAGGCAAGTTGTTTGATTGCCTAGATTTCAGTTCCTAGTTTAGAATTGGTTGAAACAGCTCCTAGAAGGATGATCTAGACCCCTAGAGGCATGGGATGGTTTTAGGCTTGTCTATATGATGTAATTTTTCAATCATTTTCAGTTGTTGGACTCTTGGGAAAAGTTAGGCACCTCATTGTATATTCATTTCAGATTTTTGGCAAAGGAAAGACCAGACTTTTGCAACACTTGTTAGGATCCTTGTGGCTTCTGAGTTTTGATGATGTTTTTCTCCATGTTATTGTAAGTTTCATTAATTTTATATGTATTCCATTTCCCTTCTCTTTGCTTCTGAATTAAACAAATGAGTAACTAAGGTAAAATTCATTAGTTTGCTGGTGCTCTGCCTTAAACTTTTGTTTAGTTTTACATGTTTTCGTCAGTTTGAAGAGGATCCTTGCACCCTCTTGCCCTCTTCAACTCCTCAGCAGTCTTTTCTATCCATTCATTGAATCTAAGACATCAAATTCATTTCCTACCCTGCCCCAACTTGAACTCTGCAAGAATTTGGCCTCATCCCCAAGCCCAAAAATTGCCTTTCCCTTTTTCCAGGAAAAACCCTAAAAAAATCAAAATCAAACCCTCCTATTTGTTTATCTAGCCTAAGATCAGTTGTTTTTTTAGTCATGTCAAGCCCCTTTGAATATTTTCATTTAGATTGACCCGGAGAGAGCCCTCTCCTGTCCTCGTAGGGCTAGCTACGAGGCTGAGCGTGGTTTGTTGTTACCCTGAATCCTGCCTTCCTTCAGCCTAAGGTGGATTTGGGAACTAACATAGTAGAAACCATACTGGGGATTCACAAGTTAGATGTTACATTTACAAGCTACAGACGGAGCCTGAAGTGATGCCAGGTAGCCTTCAAAATGCTTTTGCTTTGCATTAGCGGAAGTAGATAAAAGCTGCTTCAGTCAATCTCCGGTTTAGCTTGTGAATGTGACACTCGACTTGTAGATTTTCTTGCCCCAGTACATGTACCAAGTTCAGATCTGATCGTTGATGGTGGACAACTATCAGACACCGCAGGGCTGAAATCATTCACCTGGCGACTCCAGTGTCGAAGAATCCTAAGGAATTTTTATGGCGACTCTACTCTTCAAGAATCAATAGCCTGAGGAATTTCTTGTTGAATTAATTGTTATCAAAATGGTTCCGCTGGATCGAAGGTATGCTCCCGTGAGCCGAGATCACATTCCAGGTTTTCCAAATAAAATTCCTAAGGTAGATTGGCAAAGTAATTTGCCTATGTTTAAAGATGATGATAGGAAGGATGCTGCTTTACATCTAGCTAGATTTCACATACATATCCGCAAGTTGAAGGTTGATTTTCTTGAAGATTGCTTGATGAAGATATTCATGGCCACTCTGGAAGGTGAAGCTCGATCTTGGTATGAATGCTTGCCACCTGCTTGTATTTACTGTTTAAAGGATTTTCATACCATGTTCTTTGAAAGGTATAAGGAATCTTATCCATACTTGAATTTAGTTCAGAACTGTTGTAACCATGTTCATAGTTTTATTGAAAATGTTGAAAATTTTTATGAAGATAATGACTTCATGGACGATGAGATCATGGAGGCTATGTATGAGAATCCATTTCAGCAGCATGAAGAGAACTTAGAATATACTCAACAAGATGCTCAGGAAACTTTGCAGCAGGATCAAGATCATAGTACAATGGAAAATGATGAAAGGGAAGATTTTGTTTCAGATCTGTCCATAGAAGAAGACAATATGCAGAAAAGTCAAGTTTCAATTTCAGAATGTGATAAAATCAAGACAACTATTTCAGATCTAGATTCAGATCGTGATGATCAAGAATACCTTGTGTTGAATCCCATGAAGGAGAACTCTACTGTTGAGATCATATGGAATGAAGAAGACAGAGTTTTTGATCTAAATGTTCTCGTTTCATTAGAACAAAGCCTTCATGAGGAGGTAATCCAGTCAGTTCATGAAAAACAGAATGAGATCTTTGTTCGAGTAAGTGACAAATCTTCTTTCAATAACTCAGTGATAAATGATGATTTGATTGCCATGTCATATGAAGATGATCAACAATGTTTTCAAATTTCAGAAGATCAGGAAATTAAAGACTGTCATTTCGGTTTTTCATCTTTTAAAATGTTATTTCATGAAGACAATCATTGTTTGAGCAAAAGAAAACAAAAGGCATTATCTCCTTTGTCTGAAGATGAGATTGATCAACTCTTGAACGGCCATATTACAGCCCAAGTTAAAGCAGATTTGCAGTGCACACATGGTCAAGAAAGTGTTGGTGAAACTTCTTCCTCTTTTGAAAATGATGACGGTCTTGTAATCAGTTTTATAGATCAGCAAACAAATGACATTTTCTTTCATGAAGATGATAACGTTGTCATGTTTGATAATATTGAAGATTGTTTTTTGTTTAAGAATGACCTAGACCATGAAGTTGAGGAATATGGGCTTGAGAGAGACAATATGCCAGAATTTCTCATGTTCAAGGAACCTACAGCTAACACTCAGATGGAAAAAGCACATACCTCTCTGTGCATTCCGATCCCTCGGAAATCAATTGTTCTTTCAGATCAGAATGGAGGGAGTACTTGTATTTTTGCAGCTGGATCTCAAGATAAGCCAGTGCTTCAGGATTTTCAAGATCCCTTCAGCATTCTTCTACAAGCATTAGAAAAGATAAATATTGTCTGGTTCATTATCATAAGCTTTGGTTTCAGTGGTTATTTTGAGTTTCCTACAGTTTCATCGTTCCGCCTGCTCGAGAAAAGTGACAGCAGAAATTTGGTATGTAGCCATCTGCTGGATTGGTTACATTGGAAAGCTCATTACACATGATTGTACATATTTCATTAGTATGCAGGTGGTTTTCATCATGATTTGAAATCTTGATGGACTGCTTCCCTTCAATAAGCTTTGTAAGTTCTTGTTTTAGTTAAGTCAGTCATGAGTCATTTGTGAGTCAGTTTTCAGTCTTGTTATTAAGTTAGTTTGTGTTGGTTTTCAGTCATGTATTTTAGCTTGAGTTTGACTCCACTACCCAATGGACGAAGGCACTGATCTGCTCTCCCAAATATCTGTCGTTCTTGGCACCTCCCAGGAGCTACCATCCCCATTGGAGCCAATGTTAGAGTCCGTCTTTACATCCCTCCGTCAGAGATCATTTCTCTTATTGCATTTCATTTTTAGGTGTCTCATTCCGCTCATTCATCTGCATTCCGTTAGGGGCATGCCATTATCTGACAGAAGGGATTTTCTCTCTCGTTTTCCCTCATGTTTGTACCTGCTGGGTTGGTCAAAATTTATCAAATTTCATCAAAGTTCAGTTCATGTCATTTACAGTCATAGATGGTTATTTTGGTCAAAAGAGTCATTTCACTTTCTAGGTCTAGGGTTTGGTCTTCAGAAATGTTAAATAATGCCCGCAAGCCATGAGGATGTTTTCAACAAGTTTTCATTTCAAGATTTTCATCATCAAATATGCTTGAGGATGTTTCTTCTTCAAAACTCTGTTTTGAAGAAGAAATCGTCAAATTTGTTTTCGTAATAAATCTGTATTTTAAAGTTTTTCCGCCATGAAGTACTTCAAATGCAAACTCTGGTCCTCCTTTGCCAAAGTTCAATGCCACCATCCCTGCAAAAATCAACCAATAAAACATCATTTCAAGCCAAAAAATCAGAAGGAAATTTGAAAAAACAAAGTTGTATTAAATGCAAAAAGTGCCAAAGTCAAAAACATTACACAATGGGTTTTTGAGAAAAAAAAATTAAATCCATGTCTATATAAGATTTTTCTCGAAGTTATTAATCCATTTGCATCAAGAGATATTAAAAATCCAAGAGAGAAAGTCGAGTTGTAGATTGGAGGAACGAAGCTTTGAATTTTAGAGGGCTGACTGTGTGATTGAATTCAGCGCATCGCATTGGGATATGGCGTGGCGCACCCACAAAGCGCGACACATAGAGCCAAAATTCACTTTCAATTTTCCAACAGGCGCAGCACACCCACAAACCGTGGCGCATTGGGCTTGTGCGCGGCGCACAGAGCCCCCAAGGCCAAATTCATTTCTGCTCCATAAAAACTCAATTCGATTCAGTTCAGTTTTCTCCAAGTAAGTTGAAAAAGCCTGTTCAATGATTTTAAGTCATGTGTGCTGTGGTTTAGAAGCGAAGACATTAGAGTTTTATTGGTGAAATAATAAACCCTATACCCATATCAAAATCTACTCCCTAGGGTTTGAAAAGAGGTGTTGAAATTTGATTATTGGTGTTTAAAACTACCACCCCATTTTCACTTGTGCTCTCATCACTGTTATCACTATTATCATACTATTATCATATTTTTATCATAATCCCTTCTCCTATTCCCCCTATCCCATATCCCTTATACCCTTTGTTCCCATGTTTTAAATCCTCAAACCCTATTACTTGCCATCATTTCCCTCCCTTCATATCAGTTATGAATTCCTGATTACTAAAACATTCAAGGACTGTCTCTACATCCTTGATTTCACTTAACCCAAGTATACCATGTCATTGCGCTCCTATCCCTAAAAACTACCCCCATCACTATCACTCATTCCCATATCACTTATAAAATGTCCAAATCCTGAA
Source organism: Pinus albicaulis (assembly GCA_034641835.2). NCBI lineage: Eukaryota > Viridiplantae > Streptophyta > Pinopsida > Pinales > Pinaceae > Pinus > Pinus albicaulis. The sequence continues at coordinate 990,095,834 of CM076582.1, forward strand.
GTTCCCCAAGCAGTGAGTGACTGTCCTTCACTCCAAATTCCCTTGACAGTCTATTGTATTCATTGTGATATTTCCCCACAACACCTTATTTCATATGTGGCACACTTGGTATTGAAAAAAAAACTCTTGTTTTCACCATATATCAGCATAAACACCTTGTTTTTAGCACCATGTCAGAGACAAATTCATCATATGAGCAGGGATATGAGCAAGACAGTGATTCAACCACAGGGCTAAATGTACCGAGGAGGTCTCATAAAAGTGGCAGGCACGTCAGGGAGGATCCCACTTCTTTGGCTCAATTGCAGGCCTGCCCGCTTGCAATGACATGCTTTTAGCAACATTCATGTTTTCGGTATTGTGAGATGATATCTCAGATTCAGCACCATCCGAAGTTGGTTCGCTTATTTTTCATACATTTGCATGATGGTTATGTAAACCTTGCTGGAGTGAACTTCACTTTGACACGAGAGACCATTTCTGAGGCAACCGGGATACCAAACATATGTGAGGAGTGGAATAAGAGACAGCAGTTGGATAGAGCATATTATGAACCTTACATCAGGCCTGGATATTTGAGGCAGCTCAGCAGGGTATTCCTGTTCCGGTTTCTGAAAGAGTCCTATGCGCCATTAATGAAACTCATCATTAGATATTTCAGCTGTGAGGGTAGATTCTCATGCATTTATGCATACCATATCAGACTTTTGATGCATTTCACAAGAGTGAGACTGATGAATATTCCATAATTCATGTGCCGAAACATAGAGCGGATGACTACCCTTGTGTAGAAGAAGACTTCAGAGCAGTAACATAACAGCGTTTATCATTATGTGCTCATTAAAATCATTGTAGTACATCAGCCTGGATTGCAGGGCATCGCATGGGATGAGTTCATTTACCGTGACTTCTTTACAGCCCCTCAGCCTCCTCCTGAGATTGTTCATGATGAGGGAGAGCCTTCACATCATTTTTAGGTTCCTGAGACTGAGCCTATCAGTGCTCGAGTGTGTGTGACATGTCAGAGAGGCCACAGAGCCTTATTTTCAGTAGCACGACGAGTACTATCTCCACCAGGGGTGGGAGGGGTCTCGTTACCTTCATCAGCAGCGCGAGTACTATCTCCACTTGGTATGGAAGGGGTCTCGCCTTCGACATCAGCATAGGTACAGGACTGAGGCAAGAGGCCTATGCATGATGAGGGCCCTTCAGGAGGCCAAGACACTGATTTTATACTCATCGATGTTGATTCAAGCTCTCCCAGCTCAAAGATGAAAGAAATCATCCAGGAGCAGAAAGCTGAAATTGACACACTGACAAAGAAATTGCAGAGAGCTTAGTGGGTTATAAATTACTTGGAGCAGTGGAATAAAAAACTGGAGGATCAACAGACACTCATAGAGCTGCAAAGAATCCGCGAAGACCGGGAATTAGCCTAGAAGAGACCAGGTGACATGACACCATTTGAGCGAGAGACTTGCCTTACGAGAGTCAACATTCATCTGGAGAAACTCTTGGAGAAGGCCAATAGAGACAAAGACATGCTCAGACATATGAAGAACCACTATTGGGCCCGCACACACGTTTGCAAAGCCAGGATGAAGATCCTAAAGGCAAGGTTGAGAAGAGCACTGAAACGTCGGAAAAGGCCTGATCCACTCCGAATATTGGCCGAGGCCTCCTTTACTGAGCATGAGACATGATGGGAGACCTTCACTTCGAATTTCAGAAAATTTGGAGTAACTTTTTTCATTTTTGAAATTTTGGTTGCAAAACAGGTTTTTCTGCCCGACGCGTCGCGCCACCCGACGCGCGCTTATGATTGGGACATCTTCTGGAGGAAAAATTGATATTTTTGGGTTTGTTATAGTAAATTATGCATGCTCAAGAATGGCTGAGAGATTTCATGAAGTTTTTGGTGGTCTTAAAGGTCAAAAACACTCCAAAAATGGCCTTTCTGCCACTTTTTGCACCAGCAAGAACCAGTCTTGGGAGATTGCAGTTTTGGAGGGGAAAATGACATCCAAATTGAAAAAGTCCACTTGGGTTGGATATATGAGAGATAGGGATTTCCATAGAGATATCATGAGATAAATTTGGACTTCATAAAGTGCCCCAAAAATGGGCTCAAACTGGCACGGAGCATTGATTTTTCTGGCACGGCGCATAGAGGAATTTTGCCCAATTTTCACTTTTCAGCGCAGAAATTCGGCCAGTTTTGACTAGTTTTACTTTTTCTTGTGATGATTGATCTACCATGATGTAATTTGATGAATATGATGTAATTTTGGCTCATTTTTACTTGTTCTAGAGGATTCATTCACTAAAAGGTGAAAATTAAATGAATGAATCAGTTTCCTACCATATAAAGGCAAGTTGTTTAATTGCCTCGATTTCAGTTCCTAATTTAGAATTGGTTGAAACTGCTCCTAGAAGGATGAGATCGAACCCTAGAGGCATGGGATGGTGTTAGGATTTTCTATATGATGTAATTTTTCAATCATTTTCAGTTGTTGGACTCTTGGGAAAATTTTGGCACCTCATTGTATATTCATTTCAGATTTTTGGCAAAGGAAAGACCAGAGTTTTGCAGCACTTGTTGGGATCCTTGTGGCTTCTGAGTTTTGATGATGTTTTTCTCCATGTTATTGTAAGTTTCATTAATGTTATATGTATGCCATTTCCCTTCTCTTTTCTTATGAATTAAACAAATGATTAACTAAGGTAGAATTCATTAGTTTGCTGGTGCTCTGCCTTAAAATTTTGTTTAGTTTTACATGTTTTCGTCAGTTTGAAGAGGATACTTGCACCCTATTTCTCAGAAGAGGATACCCATCAGCGACTTGCTTTACCTTGTAGATCCATATTGAACCTACCACTGATTTACCAACCAGCCTTGGAACAATATCCCAATCACTGTTTCTGACAATGGAGTCATATTCATCCACTATGGAATCTACCCATGTGGGCTCCTCCATTGCTTCCTCAAAGGAATATGGCTCTGTCATGATACACTTGCTCATAAGAGCCATGTATCCAGTATATCAGTCAAGTGGTTGTCTCTATCTATGCTGTCAAGTAGGGACTCCTACATTCTATGCTGCATCAAGTTTTAGCCTCTCAGCTTCTATGGTATGCCTTCTGCCAGTTCTGATGTTTGATTCTGCATGAGTGGACTCCTCCACTCCATGAATCTCATCCTGTGGTTGATCCACATCTAGAGGCTCATCTTTGGGAACAAGCACTTCCTCCTTTGCATGAAAGTGTAGCTCCCTCTCAAGCATAACTCATGCAGCACAAATGATCGTTTTGTTATTCCTCTTAGCAAACCCATTCTGCTGTGGGTTATGAGGCGCTATGAGTTCTGTTCAAATTCCTTCTTTGATACAAAAGTATTTGAATTCGTTCAAGATATATTCACCACCATCATCGCTCCACAGAGCCTTCACTTGCTTCCCCGACTCCTCCACCAATGCTTTAAATTCACAGAACTTTGATAATGTTTGATCCTTGTTCTGCATGAAGAATATCCAACATCTACGAGAATAGTCATAAAAAAAAAATAACATAATACGTATGTTTTTTTGTTGAAGCAACCAAGAATGGTCCACACATGTCTGTGTGAATTCTCTCGAGGATCACAGAAACATGGTTCTCCTTTTCATGAAATGTGGTCTTCACAAACTTAACCGTAGTACATCCCTTGCACTGATTTATCTGTGCAAGTGTACCCTTGGGAAGTCTGGTATAAATTTGCTGCAAAATCTTCAGGGCGCCATGGTGAAAATGGACCAATATCCTACGCCATAATTGGCCCTCATCCTGGCTCACCACTTCTTCCTCTTTTCCGACCATTACAGCACAGCCATCTACCTCCTGCTTGTAGAGATTCTTGACTTGAATTCCTATCGTCTTGGTTTGACCCTTGTTTTGTGTCGCAGGAAAGATTTTCCCTCACTGAAAACAACGTCATAACCTCTGTCCTCCAACATCCCAACTGAGAAAAATTTCTTCTTTAGACCTGAAATATGCATAAAATATTTCAACATAAATGGTTTACCTGAATCCCTCTCAAAGCTAATGGTTCCAATGCCGATCACATTGTATCTACCATCATCACCCATCTCTATATGCATTTGGAGATATTTCTCCTCCAAGTCACTAAACAACTCCTTATATCCTGTCATGTGGAAGGAAGCACCACTATCAAGATACCACACCAATCCCATTGTGCTTGAAACCAAGCATGTGATCAAAGAGAAATAAAGTTAAAATTACGAGGCAAGGGCCTCACAATTTGCAGCTCCAGCAGCCTTCTTGTTATTCTTTTCTATGGGAAGTTAGTGGTGAGATGCCCATGTTCATGATAGTGAAAACACTTCACCTTGGAAAAATATAGCTTCTTGCCTTTAGCCTCAGATTTTGGATGGGATTTCTTCCCCTTCCTTTTCCTCTCTTTGTAGCCAAAACACAATCCTATTCATCATCATGTTTTGATGAACATCCATCTCTGGTACTCCACCTTATCTCCTCCTGCACTAGATCCGACCAAAGTCGCTCCCAATCTGGTAGTTTCTCACGCCCATTGATAGAGTCTTGATAACTGTGCCAACTCTTCGAAAGCCCAATGAGAACCAAGCTCACCAAGTCATCATCTGTAACTATAATTCCCACACTCCCAAGCTTATCCCTAAATTGGAAAAACTTTGTGAGATACTTTGGAATATTGTCACCCTTCTCCATTTTGATTTTTCTGAGTTTATCTTTTAGCGCCAATTTCCTATTGTCATTGCTTCTTTGGAAAATATCTTTCAAAGCCTTACACATTGTGAATGGAGTGGATTTTCCGTGAAGGATTGACACAATATGGTCTTTCACACCTTCCAACATAATTCTTCTTGTCTTCGCTAATTTCATTTTCTAAGCGTTAAGTAATGCAACATCTGTCCAAGTGGGCTTAGAAACATCACTATCGATGAAATACTTCAGACCATTATCTTCAAGCACTGCCTCCATCCTATCCTTCTAGACTATGTAGTTAGAGCTACCCTTGAGTGTATACTCCAACAACAACCCATTCAAAACCAATTCAATGTTTACTCAAGAAACCCTTGAGTGTAAACGAATTGTCACACCAAGAAATTCGTGCAACAAATTCGAATTGTCCACCAGCACAAAACTCAACACTGCTTCAATATTGCAATCTCCAGTGATCAAAATTTCTCTGATAACATGTAGAAATTTATAAACGCAATAATTTATTTCCAGATTATCCTAATCTAATAAATTAATCTTATGTTAAATACAGAATCCTTCCACTTAATTATTTTTGGAAATTAAATCGCCAATTGCAAAACACATATGAAGAAAAATCAATCACACATAATAAGATGTTTTACCGGGAAATCTTAAAGCTAAAAACCTCAACTATCATATATTATGTATATCAATGGAACATGTGAAAATATCATAGAAACCTCAACACATAGAGCTCTCAGTACAATATACAATCGTCACACATTGTCATGCAAAATTTTTCATATCTATCAACCAATTTCTTGCCTCCTGACAGCTTGCCTCCACTGCGGAATCCCTGCTGAAGAAGATCCCTGAATGAATTTGATCTTTCCTTGCTTGCACTGCACAATCCTCATTGGCATCTCCAATGTCTGTGTATATGCATTGAATGCATCACTATAGTCAAAAATAATATCCCATCTCACCCTTTCACCTAACTCTCCACTGGGTCTCCACTGGATCTGATAGGCAAGTAATTAACTGTTGTATTTCTTCAGTTGCAAGTAAGCCACTACTTGTGAATTAATTAAATAATTAATTCACTCATCTTTCACTAGTGTATATTTAGTTACAAGTAGCACAACTGAGTTTAACTCACTTAACAGAGTTAAACTAAATAACAACTCACATAACTACTCTTACAACTCTGTTACAACTTGCCACTATCAATTATAACGAAGTCCTCCATGAATGAGTCACCAACCACCCTAGGAATTGCGTAATTCCTTCAACACACTGATGTGCCACATCTGTTCACTGAAATAAAGTGCTCCAAGAGAATAAGTTACTATTTATTGTTTGATTATTATTAAGGGCTAATGATAGTCGACATGCATTTTATTTTTAGATTAGTGATCTATAAATATACTTTGACCATCTTCTAAAAATAGAAAATCATCTAAAGATATAATTTTCTCAACCATATAGAATCAGAATCCTACTAATTTTAGAATATGCTCACCATTCTAAACATAGACATACACCTAAAAATAGCCTGTGGGCCCCACCTAGTGAAGGTGCTTAATTTTCACTAGGCTCGTCATCTTGTTCAATCTCAACATCTAGCCCCAACTCTTCCATCATATATAATTGCACTTAGTTATTAGATGCTCCTGAGTCAAGCATACAATTATGTAGTAGCAGTTCATGAATCACTAAGGGACATAGAATGGGGCAGTGGAAGAGTCCTACTCCTCCACATGGGATCAAAGAACAACCATGGGCCTATATTCTTACAGGTTGTCTTGCATGGGGGTAATGGTGGGTGCACTCATAAATTGAGACACTTGATATTTATAACTAAGTTGTTTCAATAACTTAGTCAAAGGGATAGTTATTTTAACTTTATCCAACTCTTTTTGAAGATTAAAGGCAGAGGGATTCTCATTGCATATTAGATTTATCTATGGGGGAAAGCTCTCTGTTTTGGAGTTTTTAGACTCATTGAGAATAAGATTGGATGATTCTTTCTTGGTTGGTGAAACAAGGTTGTGTGGTTTATTCCCCTTATTTACTGGCTGAAGGGACTTTCAAAGAATAGTGTGTTTATTCTAATGCTTCCCCTGGACCTTTTCCTATATGACCTGAGGTCATATTTCTTATGTAATTGTCCCTGCATGAAATCAGAAAATTTTTACAATAATTTTCTATCACATCATCATTGAGTGGGGAATCCAAGTCATCCTCTTCTCCTTCATGTGCTTATATTTCATCTACTCGATTTGAGAGAGAAGAGAATTGAGTTTATTGAACTTCCATAGTCTCTTTGACCATCTCCTCAAGATCATCTTCTAAATACAAAGTGTTGGTGTCCAAGTGTGAATGAATATTCAAACCCTTTCCCACATTAATTGTCAATCCGGGTGCGTACATTATTTCAAGGTAACGCGCAAGGTATATGTAGGAGAAATGGCACAATCTAATAATGATCACAGATTCAACAATTAAAACAACCAAAACTATTGTAATAGTAATTAAAGATAAATTGCAAAATTATAATAGCATTCACAACAATTAAAGAACATACCATAACAACAGTTAAAATACTTAAATATAAATTCAAAAGTAACAAAAGGAAATAACGCAACACCTGATCATAAGAGTGGGCCCAAATCTCTAACCAGGGTCACAGTAGACTCACAGCTTACAGATAGAATGAAAAAATTATTTGCATTCAATTAATTAAAATTCTTTTGTTACAAAACTTGATCTCTTGCACTCTAACCCTCTATGTGTTCCCAATTCTCTCTGATTTGTGTCCCTTTAAATATACAAAAAACAAAGGGAAATAGTCTGATTATGGAATCTCAATAAGAAAGATGATATTTGAAATATATTTCCATCATGATTTGGCTGGCACAAGTTGAATCTGGAAATTACAATTGGGGCAGTTTTGGAAAACAACCACAACAAAAAATATGCAATTTTTTCCTTTGAATAACCCTTTGTTTCTCTCAATAAAGATCAAATTTTGGAAAATTGATTGTCAGAAAATTGACTTGGTCTGTTCTGCACAAAACCCATGTTTCGGATTTTCCGGATTCTTCTCCAGTTGCCCAAAATGTTCAACACAAAATGGTCTCTTGTTATCACAGCGAATTTATGAGTTGGAATATTTAATTAAAAGCTAAAGATCAAATCTGCAATCTGGAAGAGATCTTGAGGGCTAAAATAGTGAGTGATGTTATAAAAAATTCATTAATAAATTATCATTGGAAAAATCATTCACAATAATAATTAATTTATTAAAATAAAGGAGAACAAGTAGTATTTATCCAAAAGAGCATAAATAATTATGAAATGGAATTATATAATAAATTATGATAAATAATGTGATAAAAGAACATTAGAAATGGATGAAATGGATGTTAAGAAGTGATAATAATAATACAAATTAGTGGCCCAACATCTCCTCCAAAAGTAACATGTTGCATGTCCTCATGCAGCCCAATGTCTCAGCATTAACCAAGTTCTATTACAATAATCAAAATTCTCACCACAACGCATGATATTGATGGAAGATAAGGCTTCTTATTCAAATTCCTCCTTAAAATAATTTTCATGTATACTTTCAACCGTATATATATGAAGTTGCAACAAAGTATGATACAAGTAAATAAAAACTTCAATACAAACCAGATTTTGCTGAAATTTTGTAAGAAAATTTATACTATATCGATGTTTCTCCAATCCAAAAATAAAATCAATGAAATGAATGGATTTCAATATATCGACAAAATGGTTTTAGGTAATAATGGATGATTTTTTTGGAATTAACAAATTGGTTTATCTTGAAAATTTCTGGCTTTAATGATACATCTTTGTTGTCCAAAAATCAAAAGAATCCAGTTGATAGTTTTAAGGGTATACAAAAATAAATTTTAGGATTGTATACCTTAAATGATGAAGAAATGAGAAATAATTCATCATGCATAGCAACCCTTCCCCAAAACTGGAGAATTAGCATGCCCTCATGCTACACTAGAAAACAAATTGGGGTGGTTTCTACAATCATGGCCGAAACCTTTGTTTGGTGTATAACAACATGGAATAAGGGATATTTTGAGAATGAATAATGAGATCAATGGATGATAAATAATATTAATGGCATGTTCATTCTAATGAAAGTAACACTCCCCCAAACTAAAAGATTTTGTCTCTGAAAAATGGGAAGTAGTAAATAAAGGGAAATAATGGTTGAAAAAGATGAGTGTATAATAAATCAAAACCTCCTAAATTTTTAATAAATCAAAACCTTATTCTATTTTACCTCAAGTTTTACCTCCATAAAAATGTGTAATAGCATGTATGGATTAACATTTTTTTGAAGCTGATGTAGGTTGAGCTGATGCTAAAAGTGATGTGTGTTAGGTCCCTATATCACTAGTATAGTCCCTTATTATTGTTAGTGTAAACCCCTTATTTTTATTATTGTACCCTTGTAACCCCCATTTTGTTATTATTGTGCCCTTAAATTATTATTGTTAGGTCGGCTAGGATTACATTATGGCCCACAAGGATTACATTATGGCCCCATGGACTCCTATATATAGAAAGGAGGTTTGTAAATTGTATCATCCAAGACTTTTTCATTCATGTAATGTATTGGAGGTTTCCCCCTCAAAGTGGCTTATTTATAAGGCATTGATATCTCTTTTCTTCTCTTTTTGGAGCTGGTTTCCCAACATTTGGTATCAGAGCTTTGGATTCTAGGGTTTCGTTGCTCCAAACAGGTCATCGTGGAATTTTTGCTATAAATTTTTTTCTACAAAGTTTCAAAAGCTGCAATTGTTAGGGTGTGAAGCAAAAATCCCGAGGAATATTGTCTAAAAATTTTAGAGCTTGGTTCGCGACATTTTTGGAGATATGATTTGTGGAAGTTAGGTCTTTTTTCAGGCTCCTAAACAGGTCATCGTGGAATTTGCGCTATAAATTTTTTTCTACTGAGGTTCAGAATATGAAATGGTTATGGTGCGAAGAAAAAATCCTAAGGAAACTCTTAAAAAAATTTCAGAGCTTGGTTCGTAATATTTTTGGAGATATGATCTGTGGAAGGTAGTGCTTTTTCAGGCTCTCGAATTTCATCTCAAAAAGGTGATCGTGGGAAAATTTTAATAACTCTCTCTCTGAGCATCGGATTGGAGTCTCGTAAAACTTGGTCACAATCACACGGACTGTAGTTTATTGGCTATCAATTTCATAGGTGAAGGATGAAACAGTGACACGTGAAAATTTGTACAAGTTCGCTATACTGAACCAGTCCATAATTAGGTCATTGTGGGAGATTGGACATAACTTTGTCTTGGAGAATCCAAATCAAGTCAGACCTATGGCATTAAAAATATAATTCAGAGGGCTACTTCAGTGCACAATATTAGATATTTAAGAGCTGAAATCGAAGAGATAATGTAATTTCAATATCAAGCTCCTCAAAAGCAAGTAAAAGGTGTGTATTTTTTTTCTAAATTGCATAAGTCTTGTTTGAATAATCAAGTTGAATTGATTGCAAGGGCATATTGTAGAATATATATTAGTATTGGATTAAAAAATGGCCCCTAAAAATAATTCAACACCCATTAAGCCTTTGGAAAGCTCTACTATGACTCATGAAGACGAAGAATGGCAACATGACATATCAAAATTACAAGAGAAAGTGCAACAAATTTCGCTCTCACAAAGAGCAACAAAAAATGACATGGAAGTTTTGAAGAAAGGCATGGAATCTAAGATAGATGGCATGGAATCTATGATTGATGGCATGGAGGTTGGCATGGAATCTAAGATGGATGACATGGAAGCTAATATCGATGAGAAAATGGAAAACATGAAGAATGTTCTAAAAGCAGACATGGAAGGTTTGACAAAGTTGATAAAAGAAATGTTTCCTAATGGTGAAAAGATAGTAGAAGAACCTCATGATGACAAAAAAATAAATGTTAATCATGATTTCATAAACTCTAATGTTGGCGGGAAGAACCACCATATTCCAAAGATGGATATGAGGAAGTTTGATGGAAAGGATCCTGTAACATGGATACTACAAATGGAGCAATATTTTGATCTCCATAACGTGCAAAACACACAAAAGGTACGCATTGCAACTTTACATTTAGAAAAAAATACATTTATATGGTATCGATGGCTTTGCTCCCGTAAAAAAATTGTCACTTGGTCAATTTTTACGGAAGAAATGATAGCACATTATGAGGATACAAAGAGCAACACCTTCTTTAGCCAATTGATAAATCTCAAACAAAAGGGTTTAGTGGGGCAGCACATTGAGGACTTCCAAAAATTGAATATAAGGGTAACTGATATTCCAGAGGAACACACGATTGATCTCTTCATAGGCACTTTAAAGGATAACATCCAACATGAATTTCGCGTTTTGGAACCTGATTCATTGGAGAAGGCATTCAGGTTGGCAAGAAAAGTTGAATGTAAAATTATGGCGACAAGGAAGCCTACCACTCAATTCTATAAAGAAGGAAGTGTTGCTACTCCTGGATTTCCACAACCTACAAGGTTGAAACAAGAATAATTGGAAGAAAAAAGAGCAAAAGGGCTTTGCTACAGTTGTGATAGAAAATACACTAAAGTTCATAAGTGTGCTGAAAAGAAATTATTTTACATAGATTGTGAAGAAGAAGAAGAAAATGAACAAGAAGAGGATATACACCAGGAACCGGCCCTAGAAGAAGAAGAAATGAATCCGACCATATCATGTAATGCACTGGCAGGAATTACCACTCCTCAAACTCTCAAGATAGAAGGAACGATCAAGAAGAAAAAGGTAATAGTGTTAATTGATTAAGGTAGCACCCATAATTTTATTCATTGTAAGGTAGCCAAGGAATTAAATTGTTTCCTATACCCAGCACCAGAATGTCAAGTGATGGTTGAAAATGGAGGAACTATAAATTGCTCTAGGAAATGACATAATATCAAGCTAACCATGGGGGAATATGTATTGACTAGTCCAATGCTTTCCATTCCTATGGGAGGTGCTGATGTTGTACTAGGAGTACAATGGTTACAATCTTTGGGGACGGTAGCTTTTAATTTTCAAGAACTTTTCTTGAAATTTTTTTCAAAAGGAAAGGAAGTTGAATTACGAGGTATTGTGGGGAAGCCAGGAAAGATAATAAGCTCTAATGTCATGAAAAAGCTTCTAAGAAAAGAACAACGAGGCGTCATTGCACAATTATGGTCACTAGAAGTTCCAACATCAAAATCATCTATTTCTGCAGATCTCCAACAAGTCTTGGACAATCATTCCAAGGTGTTTGAAACTCCCAAAGGACTCCCACCTATTCGTGATCATGATCATGCTATTCATTTGATTCCCGGAAGTGTTCCTCCAAACATCAGGCCTTATAGATATCCTTACTTCCAAAAGAGCGAAATTGAACGTATGATTGCAGAAATGTTAGAGGCGGGTATAATTCAACCTAGTCAAAGTTCTTTCTCTGCTCCTGTAGTATTGGTACACTAGAAGGATGGATCATGGCGAATGTGTCCGGATTATAGGGAGCTCAATAAGCTCACCATTAAAGACAAATTTCCCATTCCTGTGATTGATGAATTATTGGATGAATTACATGGAGCAGTTTATTTTACCAAGTTGGATCTTCGTTCAGGATATCATCAAATTAGAATGAAGACTGAAGATATTCCAAAAACAACATTTCGAACTCATGAGGGTCATTATGAATTTTTGGTCATGCCTTTTGGCCTTACAATGCACCTTCTACATTTCAAGGGTTGATGAATTCCATTTTCAAACCCTTCCTTAGAAAATTTGTGCTAGTATTTTTTGATGATATACTAATCTACAACAGGTCTTGGAAGGATCATGTTGAACATGTTGACAGGGTGCTCAAACTATTGCAGGAGAAACACTTATATGCAAAAACATCCAAATGTTTCTTTGGAGTACAAGAGGTGGAATATCTGGGTCATATTGTATCTCAAGAGGGTGTTAAAGTAGACCCTAACAAGATTAAAGCCATTAAGGAATGGAAAGTCCCCACAACCATAAAGCAGTTGCGAGGATTTCTTGGGTTAACAGGGTATTATCGCAAGTTTGTTAAGAATTATGGGAGAATAGCAACACCTCTAACAACATTATTGAAGAAATATGCATTTTCATGGACTCGTGAAGCAACTAAGGCTTTTGAACATCTTAAAGAGGCAATGTGCCTAGTTCCTGTCTTAGCTACGCCAGACTTCACAAAAACCTTTATTGTGGAATTTGATGCCTCAGGAAATGGAATTGGTGCTATTTTAATGCAGGAAGGAAGACCCATTGCTTTTGAAATTCATCCAATCAAAGGAAAGTATTTACAAAAACCTATTTATGAGAAGGAAATGTTAGCAATACTCCATGCACTAAAGAAATGGGGAACTTACCTAATGGTAAGACACTTCAAGGTAAAAACTGATCATGATAGTCTTAAACACATTTTGGAACAAAGAGTATCTTTAGAAGAGCAGCAAAAATGGGTCACAAAGATGTTGGGTTATGACTTTGAAATAATCTACAAAAAAGGAAAGCTTAATGTTGTTGCAGATGCACTCTCAAGAAAGAATGAAGAGGTGGAAGCATTGCTTTGTGCCATTTCTATTATCCAACCAGATTGGATAACTGAAGCAAGAGATGAATTGAAGAAGGAAAAAGATGTATGGAAACTCACTCAAAATTTGCAGCAAGATCCTAGTACATCTGATACATTTAGTTGGAAAAATAATTCCTTATGGTACAAAGATCGCTTATATCTTTGTAAGAATTCCAAACTAAAACAAAAGATTCTTCTAGAATTGCACACTTCTCCTTTAGGAGGACACTCGGGATTTTTAAAAACCTACCACAGGGTGAAGAAAGAATTTTTTTGGGATGGCCTTAATTCTGATATTCAAAAGTTTGTGACGGAATGTTTGGTTTTCCAGTAGGATAAAGTTGAGACAATTAAGACCCCGGGACTTCTACAACCTTTATCCATTCCAAGTCAACGTTGGGAGGAGATTTCAATGGATTTTATCACAGGTTTACCTAAGTCCGAAGGAAAGAATGTCATCATGGTGGTAGTTGATAGACTTACCAAGAATGCACACTTTTGTGCATTATCTCATCCATTTAAAGTAAGTACATTTGCTGCTACATTTATGGACAAAATTCAAAAGCTACATGGAAGCCCAAGGGTTATTGTGAGCGACAAAGATCCCATTTTTACTGGAAAGTTTTGGACGGAGTTATTTTCTTGTTTGGGTACTCAATTAGCTCATAGCTCATCTTATCATCCTCAATCTGATGGTCAAACTCAGATAGTAAATAAATTTTTGGAAGGATATCTTCATTGTTTTGTATCTGATAAACAAACACAATGGGTCAAGTGGTTACCTCTCGCTAAATGGTGGTATAGCACTTCCTTCCATACTGCAACAAAAATGAACCCATTTATGGCACTTTATGGATATCATCCACCATCCATCACATCATATTTAAGAAAAGATTCAAACGTTCAAGCAGTGGAAGATCACATCGAGCATCAGCAAGAATTTATCCAACTCTTAAAGGATAACCTGACTTTGGCACAAAATCGAATGAAACAACAGGCATATCAACATTGCAGCAAGAGAAGTTTTGATGTAGGAGATTGGGTATTTTTACGGCTACAACCATACAAACAAATTTCCCTCAAGAAAGCTAAGAACGATAATAAATTATCACCAAAGTACTATGGTCCTTACAAGGTGTTGCAAAAGATTGGTACTACGGCATACAAATTGGAGCTTCCTGCTTCTTCGCTAGTACATCCAGTTTTCCATGTTTCATGCTTAAAGAAGGTTATAGGTGAAAATCTTCCAGTTCAAACAATATTTCCAGAACTTGATGAGGAAGGAAAAATCATATTGGAACCTGAAGCGGTCATGGAAACAAGAACTCGACAGCTACGGAATCAATCAATTTCAGAGTATCTCATCAAGTGGAAAAACTTACCCACTGAAGATTCTACATGGGAGGATGATAATTTTATACAGAAGCACCCGGAGCTACTCAAGCGTTGAGGACAATACTTTTTTTGAAGGATAGGGGCATGTTAGGTCCCTATATCACTAGTATAGTCCCTTATTATTGTTAGTGTAAACCCCTAATTGTTATTATTGTACCCTTGTAACCCCCATTTGTTATTATTTTGCCCTTAAATTATTATTGTTAGGTCAGCTAGGATTACATTCTGGCCCACTAGGATTACATTATGGCCCCATGGACTCCTATATATAGAAAGGAGGTTTTGTAAATTGTATCATCCAAGAATTGTTCATTCATGTAATGTATTGGAGGTTGCCCCCTCGAAGTGGCTTATTTCTAAGGCGTTGATATCTCCTTTCTTCTCTTTTTGGAGCTGGTTTCCCAACAATGTGGAAGGTGGAAGCCATGCATGTTGAAAAAAATAATCAGAAAGTGTAGCAGGGTTTCCTTCTACCAAACTTATTAGTTTCCCTCTCATCTATAAAAAAAATCTCATGAGTATCCTTAATCAGAAATTCATCACCTTAATTACCTCATTACATATAAAAGTGACATAATCATATTTTGAATGGCATGGGATAATAATGGATAAGAAGGGAAAAGATACATTCGCTATACTCGTAAGCTTTGGTTGTTATTAGCACAAAAATTATGAGAATTAGTTATCTCAGTATTTTATTCTCAAGTTTTGTCCAATTACCTGGGATTCAAAATCAGAATTAGGCCTCTTTATTCCACCTTATAACAGTAGTGGTGTTGTTAAGCTATGAATAAATGGTGACTGATTGAGAAAAGAAACTATCTTTGGTTAAAGATATTATACTTGAAGAATAAAGGAATGATGGATTAGATGATACAAAATCTCAAATATAAAATATCCTAAAATTTTCATCCTTGACATGTAAAGTAAATATTTATAACTGAATAATAGATATAAACCATAACCACCATCATCTAAGAACTGATTAAATATTACTCCATGAACCATGAGTTTTGGAAAGCCTTGTATATGCAACAATCGGCTCTATCGAAAATTAGATTTGAGAAAGCAAGGTAACCTAGCAGATTATAGTATTAAATTAACTTCTATACCATAGGCATAGCCACTGCTGCCAGCAAGCGTCCATAGCCTCGACATGGATGTCTTTTTAACCCATTGAGATGCCAGTGCCCCATCTATTAGAAAAAAGTACATAGTTACAAATCCTTTCAATTTACTTAGATGTCAATTGAAGATCATTGTTCTAGCCTGGTAACTAGTTAATAACAATGCCATTCACAGGAGCTAATAAAAGTGAAACATTCAGCTCGTGATGAGACCTCTTGTCCTTCATTTTTATGACTGGAGGCCATTACCATGGCTTGGTGACCAGCAGTGGTAATGTCACTTTATTAGGACCTATGATCATGGTAGGTCAACTCGTGATGAGACCTCCTATCCTCTAGTTGACCATTTATGTTTAATATTAAACTATGGTTATTGCTAATCAATAAATATTACTTAATAGATAGGGTTCCAGGTCAGCTCCTTAAGAGCTAGGAATGGTGTAAAATGTTGTGTAGTAACTATTTTCAACTTTGATATTTTTGCTTCTCAAAAACTAATGACCTTCAAATGACTCTTGATAAATATATTTTTCATTTTTGATATTGGGGTTGAGGAATAGTTCATTAGATAATGGAGTAACTATTTAAATACAATTATGTGGTCATCATCATAAATTTTACAAGATCAGGGACTTGACCAATTAGGAAACATGAAAGGTGGCATGATGAAATCCTCTTTGCATAATTATTCCTTAAAAATAAGATTATTTTTATAGATCAACAAAGAGAAATTTACTACCCAATCATTATTTCAAAGAGGGCCTAGACCATTAAAAGTATTTCTCGTTCACCAAATATAAAAAAAAAAATTAGAAAGACCTACACATGTTGAATCCAACGTGAAAATTGACCAACAAAAATAGTTGTAACTGAGGTAACAAAAACCATGACTTAGGTAATAACAGGGAAAGGGGAAAAAGAATAATGTTAGGAAGGTGACACGAAGGAGGATTAGTCACTTTACAAAATAATGAGGAATTAAGAGTAAACCATTCCTAACAAGACTTACGAAAATAATAATCCTTTAAATACGAGACCTCCCCCCAACTAAAGTTTGTCTATCATCAGTTATAGCTGGTCATGTCATAAATAAAATACCAATTAAATATATGGAGTCGGTTGATGATGTACCTAGATACTTACCTTGGCGGAGTAAAAACATTGGAGGAGTAACAGGACCAAGTACTTAGAAAAATATCAACATGGAGTAACATCACCGAAGGAGTAATAACATTTGATACTTAGAAAAAATTTCGAAGTAACAACACCGGAGGAGTAACAACACCCAAGGAGTAACAACAGTGGCAGATTCATAGCACCGACGCAGTAACAGCAGTGGCGGATTCACAGCACCGAGGAGTAGCAACACCCAACACTTAGAAAAAATTTCGAAGTAACAACATCGGAAGGGTAACAACACCGAAGGAGTAACAACATTGGATACTTAGAAAAATTTTCGAAGGAACAATAGTGATAGATTCACATCATCGACGAAGTAACAGTAGTGATGGATTCACAACACTGATGGAGTAATAGCAGTGATGGATTCACATTACTGACGGAGTAACAACAGTGACGGATTCACAGCACCAACGGAGTAACAGCAGTGACAGATTCACAACACTGACGGAGTAATAGTAGTGATGGATTCCCAACACCGATGGAGTAACCAAAGTGACAGATTCACATCACTGACGGAGTAATAGTAGTGACGGATTCATAGCACCGATGGAGTAACAACAGTGATGGACTCACAGCACCGGTGGAATAACAGCAGTGACAGATTCACAACACCAACAGAGTAACAATAGTGATAGATTCACAACGCCAACAGAGTAACAACAGGGATGGACTCACAACACTAACGAAGTAATAGCATCAAGGACTAACAACATCGCGG
This sequence comes from Pinus albicaulis, assembly GCA_034641835.2. Classification (NCBI taxonomy): domain Eukaryota; kingdom Viridiplantae; phylum Streptophyta; class Pinopsida; order Pinales; family Pinaceae; genus Pinus; species Pinus albicaulis. Next base: position 990,113,671 of record CM076582.1, read on the forward strand.
AGTAGCAGCATCCGAGGGGTAGTAGCATTCGAAGTAACAACATCCGAGGAGTAACAACAACCAAGGAGTAAAAGCATTATGGAGTGGCAACATCCAAGGAGTAACAACATCACGAGTAGCAGCATCCTAAGTAACAACATCATGGAGTAGCAGCATCCAAGGAGTAACAACATCACGAGTAGCAGCATCTGCAGTAACAGCATCATGAAACTTAAAAACTCACTCCTTTTATTTTGAGAACAAAAAAAAAAATGTGACTTTGAAGTAAACAATACCTGGAGCATAAAAACATAAGGGAAATCAGAAAATAAATGAATCTTTATTTAAAACCAATAAATAAATAAATAACTTAATTTCCAATGGTTACTATTTTTTTTTTTTGTTGCAGTGATGTTGTTCGTGACTGGTGAATGAATGGAAAATTTTTTTTTCAAAAATGACTTGGATTTTCAAATGGAAATCGATTCCCCATTTCTCATGTTATAAATTCATTAATTGATGAAAATTATTCATGTTGTTTTCTCTATGTGAGGAAATGTCTTTGAAATTTTTTTTATTTCACTGTCATTGCCTTCAAAAATCACTTGTTCATAAATTGACCTCATTTATTCTCCTCGGACCTGCAAAAAAAACGTGTCTAGCTACAATAAACATGAAATCATGGAAGAAGAGAGGTGATCGGTCTCTCCCAATCAAATAAATATGCAAAAAAAAAATTATTTATTCTATGAAACAAATCCATGGGAAAATAATATAACAAAGTAAAGTTAATTTATTATCTACGAGAGAGTGGTGGTCAACCATACTAACCAACTGTGTTTCAATGATAACTTCTTTGTTTTTTGTCTGATTTGAGTGATTCAAAATCCAAATGAAATTTAATTCAGATGGATTTCTCCAATAGAAATATGTTTTAAAAATTCCATGTAATGGTACGTTAAATTTTCTTATAACAACCTACATAACAGAGTCATTTTCGACTTTCCAGCTCACACCAAAAGTTGATAATTCAAGCATAAATTTTTCATTTGATGACTTATTGAAATGATTCAAATTGGATATTAAAGTATATTCATTTATATATCTCCAATAGAAACATGTTTTTAAGGAAATAAAAATTTATGGGTCAAATACGCTAGTGAACAACCGGGAAAACAAAGTTTTAAGAGTGTTGATTTACGATAAGCAGTCAGTATTTTGGTCATAACGTCCTCATAAAATATCAAAATAAGTTGATTCAAATTGTGTTGTAAACTAGACTCATAGGGGAATATACCATAGAAACAAGTTTCCAAAATATAGCTATTTAAGCCTCCAAGAATGTACTACCCCAACTTTGTTCCTTAGCTGCCTACTAGACATCCTATCATTATTTTGGTATAACATTTTCGTTTCAAATCGAATTCGAGTGATTAAAATTGGGTTATAAAATAGACATGAAGGGCTACGTAGGATATAATCATTTCTTAAAAATATGCCCATTTGGTCCCTTAAAACATTACTGTCCCGACTATTTTTCCATAATTTTCATTAAGCCCGCAAGTCATAAGATATGATAATTAAGGAATTTTTCCAAGAATATGATCAAAATGAATATGAGTGTTTCTAGGAATTTAATTTTCAATATAATGCATCTACATACATAAATAAATTTGAAGATTGATCACCGATGTTAATTTTCACAGCGCGTTGCAAGAAAAACCACTATTTTTACATCTAAAGAAATTTATTTATTTATGTCTTTATTCATTCTATATTCTACACTACACTAATCTACTCTGAAAAATAAAATATAATTACATATAAGAGTACTTTTAGTGAAGCAATTTTCGAAATAATTCCTCAAGTGTGCACATACCATATTTGAAAAATGTATATTAATAAATACACGAGTATGAGAGACCAACTTCCCTGTTAAGGATGATGCCAAGAGTTGTTGAAGTATAGAGTGATGTTGCAAGAAAAAAACAGAGTGAAACTAGTCTTCAATATAGTCTTGATTTCCCATATTTGTCGCATCCTGAAGTTCTGTGACTGAGTTCCATATTGTGTTGATGCTTTTTTCCTTGACCTGATCCTCTGCCTTTTTGTTTAGATCTATGTTCATAGAACGAGAGGAAGGAAAAAAAAAATCAAACAATTCTTAAAGCTCGGGACTTGGAGCAGGGTGAAACTTCCCTCCCTAGGATGAGAGATTGGGTGTTTAAATAGAAATCAAGAAAGAAAATAAAGAAATCTTAATCTCGGGAACTGGAGCAGGGTAGAATTTCCCTCCCCAAGACGAGAGATTAGGCCCTAAGAAATCAACAAAAATAAAAGCAAAGAAAAATGACTAATGCTCAGGACCTAGAGTAGGGTAGCATTTCCCTCCCCATGACGATAGATCATTTCCTAAGAAATCAATCAAAAAAGAAGAAAAATAGAACAACTACACTCAAGACCTAGAGTAGGGTAGAATTTCCCTCCCTAGGATGAGAGGTTGGTTCCTAAGAAATCAATCAAAAAGAAAAATAGAACAACTACGCTCAGGACCTAGAGTAGGGTACCATTTCCCTCCCCAAGACAAGAGATTGATTCTTAGATGAATATGAATTGTGTTCTTGCACCTTTGTTAGCCTCCCTAGAAATGGCACCAAAATGTTGGTGTCCAAGTGTGAATGAATATTCAAACCCTTTCCCACATTAAATATCAATCCAGGTGCGTACATTATTTCAAGGTAACATGCAAGGTATATGCAGGAGCAATGGCACAATCCAATATTGATCACAGATTCAACAGTTAAAACAACCAGAACTATTGTAATAGTAATTAAAGATAAATTCTAGAATTATAAAAGCATTCACAACAATTAAAAAACATACCATAACAATAGTAAAAATACTTAAACAGAAATACAAAAGCAACAAAAGGAAATAAAATAGCACCTGATCAGAAGATTGGGCCCAACTCTCTGACCAGGGCCATGGTAGACTCACAGCTTACAGATAGAATGGAAAAATGACTTGCATTCAATTAATTAAAAGTCTTATGTTACAAAAGTTGATCTCTTGCATGCTAACCGTCTATGAGTTCCCCCTTCTCTATGATTTGTGTCCCTTTAAATTTACAAACAACGAAGGGAAATAGACTGATTACAAAATATCAATAAGTAAGATGAGATATGAAAGATGTTTGCATCATGATTCAGCTAGCACAATTCGAATCTATCAATTATAATTGGGGCAATCTTGGAAAACGACCACAACAGAGAATCTACAAATATGTCCTTCGAAGAACCCTGTGTTTCTCTCAGTCAAGACCTAATTTTGGAAAACTGCTGATTAGAAAACTAATTTGGTTTGTTCTGCACAAAACCTATGTTTCAAATTTTCAAAATTATTCTTCGTTGGCCCAAAACGTTCAACGTAAAACTGTCTCTTGTTATCCCAATGAATTTCTAAGTTGTAATATTTAATTAACAGTTGAAGATGAAATATACAATATGGAAGAGATATTGAGGGCTAAAATAGTGAGTGGTGTTATAAATAATTAATTAATAAACCATCATTGGCAAAATCATGCATAATAATCATTAATTTATTAAAATAAATGAGAAAAAGTAGTATTTATCCAAAAGAGCATAAATAATTATGAAATGGAATTATATAATAAATTATGATAAATAATGTGATAAAAGAACATTATAAATGGATGAAATGGATGTTAAGAAGTGATAATAATAATACAAATTAGTGGCCCAACACAAAGGAGGATAAATATGATATTTTTTATTCTTTCTCTCCCTTTGCGAGAGCTGCAAGGGCATCCTCCTATATTGGGGGTTAAAATTTCTATTAGGAGTTGGTTAAATTTTTCGAGAAGGGATTTTGTAATCCAACTACATTTCTACAAGTTTTTTGGACAAATTACTTATCAACCTATTCATCTCTTCTAACTTGTGCTCTTAAGTTTCCTTTACATGGCATGAAGAGTTAGCTTCTTTCTTTCCTCTCCTCCTGTCACCATATTCAACTTTCCTTTTCCACTCACTAGTGGAGGTAAAATTTTCTTCAACTTCCATGTCATCTGTTTGGATTTTGTCCAGAGTACGAGACTTTATTTCTCTGAGGGTAAACCCAAACTCTGATTCAAAGGCTCAAAAACCACTTTGCCAACATCCCGTGGAGGTTTAATTTCACCAGAAAGACTATTATATAATTATTAAACCTCTTTATAAATTATGAAATATCTTCATTATGTTTTTTTTTTCATTTCATTAAATTCTATAAGAATATGCCCATGGTCCCTTTTCTCTCCCCATATCTATATGAAAGATTTCTCCATCTCCTCCCAAGTATTAATTGAAGTATTTGGTGGAATATTTAACCATTTCCTGGCCTCACAATTGAGAGACTTAACAAATATTCTTAGGACAACATCTAGGTGTTACAAATTGAAATTCTCTATAAATGCACATAAAGTCTTTATATGTTTTTAGGCTGGAATATTATCCTATCCAGTGAAACTTGGCATAATTTTAAGGAAATATTTTAGCATCCCATTCAGAGGTTTTGGCAAGTTGAGTGTAGAATATTTATTACGTAGAAAACCAGGGAAAACCATGTTTTTCGATGGAGGTGGTTGACTATTTACCACAGGGATTGGTTGAGGATTTTTATTACTTATGGCTATATGGATCTAAGATGGGGTGTTATAACCACTCTGATTTGGACTATTTATGAGGATATATTTGAGTTCTTCAGGTTCTTTGAAGGTAGGGAATGTGAGAGGAGGTGAACTAACAAAATATTCTTCAGATTTAACTCTAGAGGAAAATGACCTAAATAGTTGGAAACATTCTTCTAAATATTCAAAGGTTTTTAAAGAGGACTCAAAGTAGTTTGTCACATCCTTCTAAGAGTTGGAAGTTGACACTTTAGGAAATGACATTACAGTGTCTAGAGTTTTAAGGGTCCTCTCTTTCCAAACCTTCATGGATATCAATTTTTCATGATTGAATACAAGGGGAATTTTCTGTTGAGAAGTGTCATAGCGATTATGAGGCCTTTTGAAAGCCATGATGATAAAGTGAAGCTTTAAAAATTGGAGTCACCAAGGTGATATATATTCAACCAACACACCCTTTTTCTCACCTAACCAAGGGGTGTACAAGTGTTATACCCAAGGAATTTTTTTTTGGTTCGTTCCTTGACAACGACGTCGGAATATGTTGTAGCTCCTATAGATAACCCTTGAGTTAAGGAGAGGTCAACACCTAGGAAATATTTATGTCTCTTGAAGATAATCAGTGTTTCTCAAGAGATAAATGTAAGAACATTGTAATAGACTAGGGCAAAAATTTTATGTATTAAAATATAATAAAGGAAAAAAATAAGACCATGGTTAAGGGACACTTATTCCAAGCTAAGCGTCTGGAAAATATATACTAGTGGGCACCATTAGATATTTGTTAATGGCTAAGGAAAAATGGAAAAATGCAATGGCTAAGAATTAAGGAGGGGAAAGGTATTTTTGGCACATTTATTTGTGAAAATAAATGAAAATAGGAAAAGAGGAAGATAAAAGATCAAAGGTTGCATGTTAGGAGGAAAATGAAGTAAAATAATGGAAAATGAAGAAAATATATGCCTCATTGATAAAAAGGCTTTTGAAGATCAGTTGGTACCTTTTCTCAGTTTAAATTTTTGTTAGTTCTTTTTTGGAGCTCACTCATCATTCTCTCTCTCTGTCACTCTTACATACTTAGATTTTTACTTGGATCATTTCAGAATTGATTCAAGAAATAAGAAAGAAAGAAAAGGACAAACAAGGAAAGGAAAGCAATGCAAATATCAAGCAGGGAAGAACATGATATAGTAGCTTCAACAAGAATACTTGCAACTAACATATTGCATGTGTGATTTTCTAGCTAATTTGTACATGCATGGATTATGCATGTTGATATTTGGTTCTCTTGTTGTCGGTGACATGGTTTTATCGGGTTTTGAAAGTGGATTTCAGCCTTGCCTTGCCTTTTTCTAGATGTCATGGTGTGTTGGGATTTTGATTTTGGTCTCGAAATTTGAAATTTCCAGATGGATTCTGGAATCCACGGTGAAGGTGGTCTCAAGGAAAATTCCAAAAGGCCTAGGAATCACTTGATCAGTTTCGGCAGGATACATGGTAAAGCCTTACGGTGAGGTATCATTTTATGGTTTAGTGAACAATGATTGGATTGTAGTAAAGCCTGAGAGAGAGGAATAAACATAATTCCTCAAGGGTAGTGATGGATTCTGGATGGAATTCCAAGTTCGGTTTGCTTTTGTGATCGGAGCACTGGTTTTGGTGTGATCAAGGTATGGTGAGGGTGGAGTTTTTTTAACCTCTATATTCCCTTTGATGGTTTAGGATTGGTTTATCCATGAGATACCACATTCATGCTTGGAATATGGAACGAGGGTGAATGGATGAAGGGAGATTTGGCTTAGCCATGTATATGGTCGAGTGGTACATGGAATTCCCACACCTAGTCAGGTATTTCTTATATTTAATGAATGCTAAATTCTCTTAATTATTTACTTATTAATGGGTGGATTTAATGGTTGTTAGCTCACTATTATTTTCATGGTTTTATGGTGGTTATAAGCATGGAAAAATGACTCATTCATGTCATGGTTATTTCATGCATCTACTTGTGATTGTTAAAATAATGGATGCAAGACCTAATTGATGCCATATCTATTCAAGGAAGAGGGTGGTGATCCTTCTTGTAATGTTTCATGAGAGTTTTTAGTCATTCATGTTGAACACCTAATCCTCTATGGGTAGGTGTGGAAGGAAAAGAGTCACAAAGGAGTCCAAGTGACCTTGGAAGATGAATCCAAGAGTCACACCATTGTATTATAAATGTACATCTATGGTGAACAATATGAATAACTAATGCTTATCTTTCCATTTGTGTGTGTTTATTTTCTCCTACACCATGTGTGTGTTTAACATGGTATCAGAGTTGATACGTTCATAACCAGCTCAATCTTGTGTGAGGAACTTGTTTTTGTGACCTATTTAAACCCGCAAAAAAAATCCTGTGCATTTTTGCAGCATTCAGAGATCATTTTTGCAGCATTCAAAAATTATTTTTTCAAAGAGCAGCGTTGTGTACTTCCATATTCCTAAATTTGAAAGTTTGTGCATTTTAAAGTCTACAAGTTTTATCACCTGCACTCCCCCTCCTTGTCGCTTCGAAGTTGAGATTCAGTTTTCTGTTTTACTACTCCAGGCATTCTGGCACTCTTGGAATAATTCTGCAATTTTTTTTACAATTTTGTCACTCCTGGAATAATTCTGCAATTTTTTTACAATTATGGCACTCCTGGAAAAATTCTGCAATTGTATAGTTAAATTTATTTACTGTACAATTTTTTTTTACTGTACAGTTTATTTACTGTACAATTCTCACCTGCTCCCTCAAAATTGCTCAAATTATAGGCCCTCGGCCTTCCCACGCACCCCATCACATGCTCTCACCCATCCCTCCCCCTGACTGTAATCCCTCCGCTCCCCGCTCCTCACACAGCAACCCGGCCCTCATCCCTTACCCTCCCCTCGGCCCCCTCACACAACACCCTGCACTCCCCACGTCCGCCCTCACCCATCACCGAACTCCCCATTCCCCAGGCCTCCCCCCTCATTGCACTCCCCTCCCCGCTCACAGACCTACTTCCCTACCCTCCCGCACAGGCCCCCCTCCCCTCACCCCTTGGTCCTCCCGTTCATCTCATGCCCCTCGACCCCTCCCTCTCTGCTCACGCTCCCTCACCCTCCCCACTCACCCTACTCCCCTCCCCTCCCCGCTCATCCCTCACCCTCCACACCCCACTCCCTCACCCTCCTCAACCACCGGTTCACTGCAAACTCTCACTCCCCTATCCTCCCCTCTCACAACTGCTCGGTCGTCCCTCCCCTCCCACGCAGATTCTCTGCGTTCCTTTTTTTTTGGCCTTTTTAATTTTAATTTATTTTTATAGTTTTACCTCCCCTAGATTTCACCTCTCCTAGTAATCACCTCCGCCAAATAATACCTCTGTTTTTTCCCCCAATTTTTTTTTTTCTCAACAAAAAAAAAAAGAAGAAAGAAAGAAAAGAAGAGAGAAGAAGAAGAAGAGAGAGGGGAGATGGTATATGAATAAATGGATATATGGATTTTCTATATAGTGAAAAGTGAAGTTTTTTTTGTATGTTTCTCTATTATAAAAACATGACCAAGATTTGTGGCATGTATAGAAGGGCGACTCTCTGAAAGATATTCACATGTGAAGGAAAATGTTGAAAATTGGTCATCATTTTCAAAATAGCAGTGCCATCATAAATTCACTCATAGTTTTGCCACGGATTTTTTTTGGAATTTTCCTTTGTATTTATTATTAGGTAATATAGCAAGCTCAAGACCATCTGCTCATCGATAGTGAAGCATCCAAACTTATGAATATTTTTTTTTTGAATTTGAGTTGTTGAGAAAAATGGATAAAATCAATGATGCATTAGAGTTGTTTCATAACCTCATTCATTCTACTGTTCATGATATGGTAAAAATGAGCAAGAACACTCTTTTTAATATTCAAACTTGCTTGCAAGATGCAGAAGACAAAATTGAGTTTTTGCAGTTGGAGTCTCAGCTCCAACAAGATGAACTTGAGAAAAAGAGTCATCATTCTGAACCTGTTTCTATTCAGAAAATTTAGAGGGACTCCCATCAGCAACAAGAATATAAATTTGCAATCGATTCAAATTCATTTCGTTGTACAAAAGCATATTTACATGTAGATGCAGCAATTTAGTCTACAGTTCCCAAGCCCATCATCGGACCTTGGGAAGAGCTTGTTCACAACAAGCACAAAACTGGTCCTGGATATGACAAGGAGTTGTCCTTTCATATTCCAGACTACTCCAAGCCCATCAAATTTCATAGTGTCAGATTTCTTTCTGACATTTCACCTTTAGCTGTTCCAGATCCTGCTCCTCTTCCATAGCAACAACAACAAAAAATTGTAAAATTCCAGCAATGCGATCGAGTTGGCCATATGAAAGATCGTTGTTTCGATCTTCAGCCATGAAAGCACTGTGGTCGGCACACCCATTCTTCACACAGATGCTTCAAAAACAAGCCTCCTACAAGAACAAAGATTCATCTTGGATGGACCACCTCTTGGAAATGGGCATCAACATCCAAGAAGATGTTTAAGTCAGATGTCAAAACATGTTATAGAATATTAAACAAACTTGCAGTTGAGTTTTCGCCATCATCTCACCTTGTACCTGACAAGGGGGAAAATGGTGGTCGTATACAAGCTTCGACGCCACATCAAGTGAGCCTGAGCCACAGTCTCTCATTCCAGATTCAGATTTGTAGCTAGAGACACAGCACTTCAAGCAAGCCTGAGCCACAATTCGTCATTCCAGTTTCAGAGTTGTAGCCAGAGACACGAATTCCCATGAGAATGCCTTTGGTTGGTGGACAACCTTAAACCATCCATGTGAGGTTCATATTCTTCCTCTTCAAAGAATTCAGAGCACTTCCTCTAGCAGAAGACTTCAGCTTCTTGCCATCCTTGGTATAGTTCCAGGAAATGCATCAAGCATTCCAGAGTTGGTGGTCATCCTTAAACCATCATAGGTTGTAAACTTCCCTTCTTTTAGGTTGAAGGTCTCCCTCTTCAAATATGAGGGAAAATTCCTCTAGCAGAAGCCCTTAGCTTCTTGCCATTTTTGGAAGAGCTCTGGGAACTGCAATAAGTGTTGCATTCTAGTGTTGGTGGTCATCCTTAAACCACCTCTTTATGACAAAATTTTAGAGAGCTGATTCAGCCTAAGTGTTTCCATGCATACTTTGCATATTTTTATTACAACCCTCTTCTTGGACTCACACATACCCCTTTGGATTAAGGGGGGGAATGTTGAACAACTAATCCTCTATGGGTAGGTGTGGAAGGCGAAGAGTCACAAAGGAGTCCAAGTGACCTTAGAATATGAATCCAAGTGTCACGCCATCGTATTATAAATGTACATATCTGGTGAATAATATGAATAACTAATGCTTATCTTTCCCTTTGTGTGTGTTTATTTTCTCCTACACCATGTGTATGTTTAACAATTCATTCTTTTTCTTGTACCCTAGACCTGTAGATTTCATTCATGCCAAGTGTTTGACAGAATTTCATCCCAGTTGGGGATGGTTATACCTAGTCCTGGAGCCATTTTTTGGTTATTTTTCATTGTATCCATGTGTTTGATGATTTTTGAAAGATGTAGGAAGTTCAAGGAAGTGTTCGGGATTCCAGGCTTAAAATTTCCTTAAATATTGCAGATGCAGGAATGGGTCTGGGCAATTGATTCCATGTACCCACGCATGCCCATGTTGTGGGAGCATCCATAGCCTCCCAGACGCACCCTTTCCCATAACAAGGGAACATATGGGGGTTTGAAGGCCAAAAAGTTAGTGGGATCGAGGAAGAAGTTAGCTTGATGGCTAGGATTGCCTTTGGGGGTACTATAGCAGGTGTAGGGAGTCTGTGTCATGATTTTCCACGTCAAGTCAAATTTGTTAAAATTAAAAAAGGAGGTTGAGTGTGCTCTTAGCTTCCCTCATCTCATGTTGACCCCGAATGATCGGTTACTTTGGTAGATGTGAGGGGAGGTGTACGTTATAGGTGGTATTAGAGGGTGGTTGTGATCTCCTTAGGAAAGTATGATTTTTTCAAGCTTTTCGTCGTCATGTATTCATGTCAGTCGCGTATGTGTTTTTCATGTTGTTTTCCATGTACTTATCGCATCTACATGGTGTTGGTCATAGTGGCAGTGATGTCTCCATGGAAGGAATGATGGTGTTATTGTAATTTGTTTTCATGAGAATATGATTGGTTATATATGTGAGGTGTTTACATGTTGTCAAGATTGCAGTGGTATGGTTGTAGTTGTCATGCATAAGGTCATGATGTGTAGTGATATGGTCATTCATTGATGATTGGACTGTAGCTAGAACAATTTCTATGCACTGGTATTCCTATGCATTATAAGTATATATGTTTTTATGATTATTTCTATACATGTATTACGTTGATTGGTTGATCTTGCAGATGAGATATCCTCATCGAATTATGCTAAGGTACATTGGTTTATTGTTATTTGTTTTAATATGAATTGAGATGCCTTGCATGAAGAAATAGAAGATGGCTAGCAAGATGGTAGACTACAAATATTCCCCTTATGAAACCAATGAGCAGCATGTTGTTGGCCACTCATCGTATTTAGTCTATACAATGAGAAGTTTTAAGGTAGATATGAGTTGTAAGGTGGAAAATGATAGAATCATAGAGGCACAGGAAACAAGAAAAATTCAATGCATCAATCCTTCAGAGTTTATCAAAATTTCAGCGATAGGGGCCATTTCAGATTAGTTATGGATAGGAGGATCGAACTAATGATGCATATTTCAGTAGGTCTCCTAGTGGTTACAAGTCTGATAGAGATGACACAATAAGAGATGGCATATTCTTGGACACTTTGGATAATATAGGAGACAAATACAAGTACTATTCTAGTTCTGGTTCTGATAGGTATTATGATCATCATCGATATCATATTTACAAGAGGAGTGACAACGGTCATTTTCTAGATGATTTTACGAAAGAAAAGCCCCCTACCTTTGACAAAGAGACGAAGAAATCAGAAGATGTAGATGCGTGGTTTCTTAATATCAAGAAATTATTTATGTTGAATGTCTATTCAGAAAATATGAAATTCATAAAAGCTACATTTAGTCTCAAAGGTAAAGGAGATATTTGGTGGGAAAATGTGAAGAATGTTAAGGGTATTTTAGAGGAGGAACTGACTTGGAGTGAGTTTGAGAGGCTATTTCGGAATAAGTATATATCAGATAGGTACTATGATGCTAGAGCTAAGGAGTTTTATGATTTTTATATGGGTTCCATGATAGACGATGAGTATACTAGCACGTTCTTGGAGTTATTGAGATATGTGCCTTACCTTAAGGAGAAGAATGCCAAGGTTCAAAGATTCATCAATGGATTGCCAGTAGTCTACAAAGATTTCAATGATTTCAATGAGTCTAGATAATTGGAGGAGGCCATTCAAAATTTGAAGCATTTTTATGAGAAGTAAAAATTCAAATTTTAGCATCAGCATGATATGAAAGGAAATGAGAAAGCTAAGGGAATATGGCCACAAAAGTGGGAATGACCGCAAGATGGAGGAGAGAAAGAAAATGTGGTTCCTTACAAGAATTTCATTACAACTACGAAGGGACCTAGAGAGAAGCAGATTAGAGGTAATGGTAGAGCACCATTTCATTGTGGGATATGTGTCAAGGATCTTCGTAAAAGGGATTGTCCACAATATCAGGGTGGTATAAGCCATATCTATAGTGCACAGGAGGCGGAGATAGTTGGGGATGTTGGGCATAGCATTCCACATATTTATGTAGTTGTGGATTGTAAAAACCCTAGTAAAAAAATTCATGTAAAAATATATAATAACCATAACTTATGGGACACATTCCAAGCTGAAAGTTGTGAAAAACATGACAATGTTGGTATTCATTGGTTTATTATGGCTAACAAAATTGGAAAAGGAAAAGGAAAAGCCATTTGGAAAGGAAAAATGGCATATTTGGAACATTTATTTATTAAAATAATGGAAATTAGGAGAAAAGGGAGATGAAATGTTATAGGTTGTATGTGAGGAGGAAAATGAAGGAAAATAATGGAAAATGAAGAAAATACAGGCATCAATGATAAAAAGACTTTTGAGGATCATTTGGAAAGCTTTTGGCTTTCATTGTTTTCTCTCTCATACTTTTGGACACTTAGAGTATTCTTAGAGCACTCTGGGAGAGTGTGGCATACTTGGAGATTTGGAACAAGAAGGAAAATATCAAGTAGGGAATAGGAGGATCAGGAAGCTACATCACGATTTTTGTCAGGTATCTATTTGCATGTGTATTTTCCTTGCTATATTTTGCATTCATGGTATTGCGTGTGGTTTTCTTGTTGTATTGGCATGGGTTTTTCTAGGTGTGATAGTGTATTCAACCTAGCCTTGCCATTTCTAGATAGCCATGGTGTTGTGGAGTTCTCATGTTTTGGTTTAGCTGGATTATCAAATGGATTCGAGCCTGAGTGGGGTGGATCTCAAAATTGAGATAGCACATGGCCTAGTGTTCCCTGAACTGGAGTGTGGATCATACTAGAGAAACTGGCCTAATAACCCATGAGAAATATTATGGTTTGTGTTAAAGCCATGATTGTGTTGTCTCGGTGGGCCTAGGAATCCTCGACCGGTGAATGGTGGGATATACGGTAAAGCATAGATGTGGTATACTTTCCATTTCAGCCTAGGAATCCCTGGTTTGGGATTGCGATAAATCCTATGGAGTATGTATTGGTTTAGTGCCTAGTGACCCCTAATTTGCAATATGGGTTATGCTAAAGCTTGAGAAAATGGGAGACATGAAAATTCGTCACGGTTTAGGCAGAGAGAATTCGGTGATATCCATTCTTGCGTTGGCCTAGTGACTGACGTTAGATTGCGATAAAGATTGTATGATATGTTTATGGTCTTGGCGTAGTGATTTGGGTTGCATCATGGTAAAGCTTGATTTATATTTGATGAGGGTGAGGTGGTTTAGCCTCAGTATGGCCTAGATGGTTCTTTCAGTTTAAGTCTCACATTTATGCTTGCAATATGGCACAGGGGGTGATTAGATGTAGTAGATTTGGCACAGCCAATCTATGGTTAGGTGGAACGTGAAAGTCCCATATCTAGTTGGTTTTCACATTCAGTACTAAAGAGCTCATTTCCCCAATATTCAGTATGAAAATATACTAGTTTATGCATGTATTTTATTTCTATTGTATCCATTGTATTTATGTTATTAATATGTTGGTTAAAAGAATGTATTTGAACAGTGATGATGTATGGATCTATTAATGTTTTTTTCTCTTAAGTGAATATTCCATGTATCTATGGTAAAATTGATTTTATGATATCTTATGATGTAGGTGAGCAATTCTTCTTAGCCGTTCTCAGATAATGAAGAGAACCCTTTGTTTAAATTTGTTGTTTCTAGTTGTAGATTCTATATTTGTGATATGTTTGACAAAATTCTTGTCATGGTTGGGTGGGATAAAATGAGTTCCATTTGATGTGATTTCTTCAATATACATTTTTTTAATGTTATTTACCCTCTCCTGAAGTTACAAGAAGTTTTGGACATTGACCTGGGCTCAGGGGCTCAAAATGTGGCACAAATCCCAAAGCTATAGGCAGAAAAGATTTTGTTTGAACCTGAGCGGCTTCCTTTCCAAGGCTATCCCATGGCTATACACCCTACATCCGCTCCCTTTCCCTTAAAAGCCCGCGACTCAGCCTCCAAGGGGCTAAAAATCATTCCCCCCTTAGGGAACAGGGCCCTGGAAGGTTGGGTTATCTCCTAGGGATGTCTGCGATGCAGTGTAAGGTGTGTTTTTGGTGTTTTTATTGGCTCCACTTCCTTAATGTCATATAGGAGGTTGAATCTCTTAGTATTAGCCTATCATCACATGTTTACCTTGGTTGGTCGATTACTTGGGTAGATTTGGGAAGAGGGTATTACAGAGTGGTATCAGAGCGCGATTGTGCTCTCCTTAGGTTGTGTGTGTTTTTTGTTCACACATGTAAGTTGGATATATGTTCCTCATGTTTATGTTTTGTGTTCTTTCTGTGTATGCATGATGGCGGAACTTGCTTTATGTTCTCTTTTTGTGATATCTAATACCAGAGAGTAGTATTAAAGCATGGTTCAAATCTTGGACTAATGGGTGGTGTGTGGATCATGGATTTATGTTGGTTGCATGAGGTCTATATGTGCTTGTTGCATCTGTGTTATGTTGCCTGTGGTGGCAGTGGAGTCGACATTGAAGGGTTGATGGTTTTGTTGTCAGCATGTGTCATCATGTGTGTATGTCTAGTTATGTCTTTTTCATGCTTATGTATTTCCTGTGTATGCTTGTTTAATGTTGGTACATGTTGTATATGCATTTCTTTCTTATGTTCGAGTTACACATTAGTCATGCTTGTGTGTTTTCCGTGTATGCTTGATTATGTGATGCAATATGTGGGACATGCATTGGTCATTCATGATTGGTTATACATGTCAAGTGGGTGTATATGGTTAAGTTTGCATTGGTTTGATTGAGGTTGTTGTGGTTAAGGTAATTTTATGAAATTAGGTCCTCCTGATAATATTGATATGCTATGATGCTAATGTGTTGCTTGAGATAGAGTGGGAAATGAATATCATTAAAGTGAAGCTAAAACATTGGACCTCGAGGCAAGAGAAGATTGTCATATACTTTTTTATGTTTGGAATGCAGTTATGTGATTCATGGTTATTGTAAGCATTAGGGTTACTTATATTTTTGTCATTCTATGGTTATTAAGGGTTCATATGTGATATATTCTAGTTGATCAGTGTAGTCATGTGCATTATGGTTATGTATGTGACATTCATTTTGTTGATTTTATGGTTACATACATTATAGATGATATTTTATTAGTGTATTTATATGCACATGTGTAGAATAGCCATGAAAGGTAGTAACCTATGGTTGTATACACTGATATTGCTTTTTTATGATTAGATAACTTGATTCATTATGTGATATGTTGTTGATGAGTACATTATAGGTTAACTTGTTATTTTTACATGTTAGTGACTTCATTAGGGGAATTTTAAGGTCTAAAATGGGCCTCTTAAGGAAATTATAAAATAATAGTGGAAATAATAAAATAACATTTGATTACATCATCAAATTTTAGAGGGAAAAAATAAAAAATAAAAACTACTTTTTGAACTCGTATTTTCAACTTATCTCCCAATTTATTTACTCAAATTTCGAGCGGGAGTACTAGTGGGAAGTGAAATTTAATTTCTCATCCAAGGAGTACCCATGTTGCATACTTTCAATGGATTTTGCTACATGAAAATTGAGAAATACATGACAAACATGATTGTAATCACGTTTTTTCATGTATTTCTCATTTTTCGTGTAGTAGGTTCTATCAAAAGTATGCAACATGGGTACACATTAGATGAGGAATTAAATTTTTCATCCAACAAGTACTTCCGCTCGAAATTTGAGTAAAAAATTTGGGAGATAAGTTGAAAATACGAGTTGAAATGTAGTTTTATTATTTTATTATTTTTTTATCTTTGCACCCTTTTATTTCAAAAATGGTGAATCATCCACCATGGTTGACATCATCACCTTGAATCATATTGGTTCTTATAAAGTTTATTTTGGTTGTACATTTTTCTTAGGAGGCCCATTTTAGACCTCAAAATTCCCCTCATGGATGGTTAGGGTCATTTCATTAAAATATTCATGTTATATGCATTATGCTAATTTGGATTGGCCCATGCAGATGATTAGGGTTATGAGATTCTGGCATGAGTCAACCTAATTTTGATAGTGTGTTGTATTATGTCTAGACTGACTGCGCATATATGATTTCTATGCATTAATGACATATGTTTATGAGCTTATTATGTGAACATGTTAGATGATTACTATTATGGATATCATGAACTTCCTTAGGGTTGATTTGATGTGCTGTGAATTTATATTGTGTTAATATAGATTGATTGTGTAGATAAGATAACCTCCCATAAGATGCATTAAGGTATGAGCTTCTGTATGTCGCCTACTTTGTACTTGATTTCTTCTATTTGTTGTTTGCATGTTTTATTAGTTGTATGATATGATTTTTAACCTATAAGATTGCATGAAGTAATGATTATATTGTGATATGGTTGCACTAATGCACTATGTGTTGAGGTAGTTGATATGTACTTGAGTATAATCATATGGTAAAACTAAATAGTAGCAAGGTAAGCTAACTGGTATATTTGTATTTGTTGACAGTTATGTGTTTATGACAGTTGATGCAGGGGATTACATGGAAAAGGAGACTGCCATGAGATGTTGAAGAACGCTCGGATTGAGCTTTCCTTGGGAACCATGGGAATTGAGCCATGGTGTTTGTTGCTATTCTTGTGCTTTTGGTTCTTTATGAATTTTTTATCTTGATTTGTGGTTTTTTTTATGTCTGGTGCATATCTATGCCACATTTTTTTTGGTGTCTTATTTCTATTGGTTTTCCTGTTTTTCTTTTTGTTTGCTACTTGTTCTTGTCATTGTATTTTATGTTTTGATTCTTGGGAATTGGTTGGGAAAGAGGAATTCCGATGGAGCAGAATGAGAGATTTGTGGTACCCAACAAATAATGTAAGATCTGAGTGAGCCTCGATGCATGAGTAAGTGTAGCGGAAGGTAATAATATGATAATCGATTAGACCAGTTGGATCAATTGTGGTGGATGGATGCTAGCAGTAAAATCATGAGAAAGGTAATCAGCTAAGGTAAAGTGAATGGATCTGAGATATAATATAAGTTGTCTATGTTGGGAACTAAGTACTTGACAATGAAATAGATCTCAACATTGAAACCTGCAACAAGAGGAAACAAAGTAAATATCTGTGTAATTCTAAAGTATAGTACCCATGTGTAGGGAAAATGTGATGGAAATATTTTCATTGATGGCAAAGGATATGGAAAAGGAGACAAACAAGGAGAAGAGGCAGAAAAAAGGGCTGCAGATCCGGAAAGGCAGAGTAGTATGGTAGAAGGCCATTTAATTTGAAGATCTGGCTGAGGACCAGAAGTCTGTAAGTGAATTCATTTGTAAATATCACATGAGTATTATTTTATTTAATTTCTTTTTGGATGAGCTTCGAATCCCACTAAGCAATTGTATAAAATCAGATGAAGTTGTCAATTATACTCTGGGGTCACAACATTGATTTATTATGTGCGACTGTGGTTTTAAATTGAGATTACAGGACTGTGTGAATGGTATAATTCAATCTCAAGAATAAATAGATCGATGTTATTGTGTGAAACATTGTTCTCATATACAATGTGTAGGAAAAGGTTTTGACACTTTGTTGTGTGTAACCGTGAAAGGAAGGTCGATCCAGAATTAATTTTGTTTAATTAGAGGCCGAAGGTCGAGTCAATTAGACGATGTGATGTTTTAAATATGAATTCAGCTTATTGTAAGGGCGATTTAGTTTTTAAAAATAACTACAATGCATTTGGGTTGATGGACAGTATTCTGGTCGAACAGTGAGTTTGAATCAGTACCAAATGAAGGTAATTGAATTGCTTGGGGATGAGTTGGAGCATTTCTTAATTGCAAGGAAACCATGAAGTGGTCAAAGAAACTAATAATGAGCGAAGGCACAGTTCGCAAACCAAAATCGTGAATCAAGGATCACGATGAGTCAGTGGATTGAAGAGCCAAAGGAGCACATTGTATTAAAGATTTGGGTAGTCTTTAACTGATAATTAAAGGGACAACGTTCCACATAATCGTCGAAGAAAGTTCGAATGAAATTGTTTGAATAGAATGTGGGTTTGAATTTCCTTTAGTATGTAATGGTGAGAATCTGAGATTGAGGAATTCGTAAAAGTGGTGAGGTTTGGGGATAGCTCTTTGAGATATCAAATTGCAGATATCGTATGGAGGACTGACGAATGGGCTCGATGGGCAATCGAATGGTGGAGTGATAAGGTGAGCCAAAAATAAAACAAAACAAAAAGGCGGCTTCATGAATGGTGTGGACCAGAAGTAATACTAGAGCAGAGTTGTGAATTGGAGTGGTTTAGTGTACAGTCGAAGGAAGAATTAATTACAATAAAAATTTGAAGCATCGAACAGAACCCTGAGCCAAAATGGAGCGGAACCTTACGAGGCAACAATGAAGGCAAGTTTCAGAGGAAAAAACTAGAAATCTCATGCTGTGTAAAAGTGGTAATCAAATTTTGTCAAAAAAACGCGATTAGGGTCATTGGTTGACACGTGTCCAAGGGCTGTATTGGAAAACCGCTCACATCGCGTGTTTTTTGAGCATTATACTTCAAAGGCCAAAAAAACCCGATATGCTTTCTCTTCGTATGATCATGAATGTTGGAAGATCTACGATGGCCACATATGCGCAATGTCTGAAGGTTACGTAAGGTCGTTTCTGAGTTTGGTTAATAATTATTTAGGTGTGCCCGAACAAATTTTATATCGAGATTTGAGTGTTAATGTTGAATTGGTCGGTCGCTGAATAGTGTGAAGGTTATGTTAAAACCCAATCAATCTCCATTTGTAATGTATTGAATTAAGTAAAGCCATGAGCATATGTTTTTTGATATGCTGTGGACCCTTATGTAATAGTTTAAACATGAATTTCGACTATTAATTCAAAGAATATGAGTGTGTTCGAGAACTATTTGTGGGGTTTAATTAAAGCACGTTATCAAGTGTTGTGGGCATTTAGATTTTTACCAAGGTGGAACTTTGACGTGGAATGAAATACTATGAAGATTGAAAGGACTTTTATTTATAAGGTTATGAAGCTATGGGTCATCATATAAATTTTTTTATTACTAGTCGAACATTTCAATATACAAAGAAGTGTTCTGTGAACCTTGGAAAAGAACCTTATACATATGACAAATGACAAAAGTTGTGGGCCCGAATACATTGAGTTTTATTACAAAGTTGAGATATTCATGGATGCATTCATAAAGCGGGGTTCAATATGGATTACTGACCACTGGAGTCAAATTATAAAATCAAAGTTATACACTGAGTCTTATATATATGGTTTGAAATTAAAGTGCAGTGGGCCAGTATGATAATTGGGCGTAATATAGAGTCTTGACGCATATTAACATATATGGAAAAGCAAGAGTTTTTATTCTGGTTTTCTATATATATATAGACCAACATATAACATGAAGAGTTATGATATGCATTGAACGAGGATGTGGGCCCCAAGGGCACTTATATATATATATATATATATATATATATATATATATATATATATATATATATATATATATATATATATATATATATATATATATATATATTTATTTATATCACTTGAAAATTTAACTCCAAGCTTGAAGGTCTGGTGTCATGGTTATTTAAATAGGCAAGCATATAAATACCTTAATATATGCTGGTGTTTGGTCTGTAATAAAAGTCCGAGGTTATATGAAATGCTATGACCAAACATGCATTAAAACTGTGGGCTAGATATCTCACCGTGTTGGATGAAATAAGTAATTCAAAATAATGGTGGACGAGACTTATGTTGATGATTAAGCCGAAGCTAATATTGATTGGGCGCTTCCATAAAATGAACTCTTTACATAGGATTTTACCATAGTGATGAAAAGCTCCAGAATTAATTGAAAATACCATATTTGAGGAAAAAACAGGGGTACATGCTTGTAAAGCAGGTTTATATGTAGTAGATACACAAGTGCAGTGAACAGGAGAGTATGAAGAAACTAAAAAAGACACAGGGCATTTTACATGCATGAAAAATAGAGGCATGAAGAACAGTTGCATGATAGCAGCAGAGAAGACAAACGCACAGCAAGCCAAGGGCCGGAAAAAGGGCTGAGTGAAATTTTTTTATTGTAACTGAAAATGTGAATGTAAATGTTTTTTTATTGTTTGTGATGTGTTGGCAAGTCTCGAGAGGAAAAGAAATATCCCACTGTAATATTGAAATTTGTACATATTGTTATATTTTTTCTGAATGAGCTGGATAAAGGAATGAGAAGGCATAAGTCAAAGAGTCATAGCCATTCACTCCAAATTCTCTGTAGAATACAAACATTCAAGAGGTGAACTCTATAAATGATATCTCAAAGATATGCATGGAGAGGTTAGAGAATGCATAAATGAAGCAGTGAGGCAGAGAAGAAGGAGGAGCTGATAGAGAATCTGAGAAAATGCAGAGATGATGTAGGGTAGATATGAAGGTTGGTGCACAGCAGTGAAGATGGTACAAAATAGAGCTGATATCCAGGTAAATCAGCAAGTGTTTTTTTTTCGAAAGAGTGAGGAAGTTGAAGCTTCCCTATCAAGCTGTAGCTTCATAGATGTCAGTTGTAGCTGAATAAGGTAGGAGCCTCCTGTAGGTTGTAGCCTGCAGAAAATAGAGGAAGTTGGTGCTTCCATATCAATTTGTAGCTTGATTGAAGTCAGTTGTAGCTGGCTGATGTTGGAGCCTCCTATAGGTTGGTGCCAATAGAAAATTGATGGGAGTTGGAGCTTCCTTGCAAGTTGTACCTTGCAGAATTGAGTTAGGAGCCTCCTGTTGGTTGGAGCCTACAAAAAATTAGTGGTGAGAGGGAGTTGGAGCTTGCCTTTGCATCACAACAATAATAATATGTGGTTTTCTCCCTTATGGGTTTCCACTTATATCTGTTGTATATGTGCGTGATGTCTATGTATTGATGTGGTTTATCTAATCTACCTAATACTTGTTTCTCACATATTAAAACTGTTGTTACATTAAAAAAATTGCTTGATACTTGCTGCTCACAAATTAATATTGCTCACTTACTAAGTTGATCTTGAAATGAAGTTGTAAATTAGTTTAAAGGAAAGTTTGAAAAGTCCATGACTGTGTTAAACTAATTCACCCCCCCACCCCCTCTTAGTTTAACTAAGGGTTCAAAAATTGGTATCAGAGCGAGGTTCCTCTGGAGTGAGCCTAATAGCTTGAAGTAGATCTGGTCGAGTCATGGACTATCAAAATGTACCTTTGTTAAATACAACAAACTTTCCCGAATGGAGAGATAAGGTTAAAACAGAGTTAATGGCTTATGAAATTGAGGTATGGAAACTTGTATGTGATGGTTACTACACATACTCTCCCTCGGTGCAAGAACAACAGCGGAATGCCAAGGCTAAGTGTGCGATATATAACAATCTTCATAATAAGGATCTTGATTTAATAATGGATCTAGACTCTGCAAAAGAAATATAAGATAGATTGAATTTCATGCATGGAGTAGACACTAAGGACTGCATTATCAAGAAGGAGAAGAGAATTAAGAAGAAAAAAATTCATGTCAACAGGAAAATGTTAAATCAAATGAGGTACCTGATAGTGTGAATGGAGATAAGAACCATGAAGAAATTACAGCTGAAGAAAAATCCAAACTTGACACTGCCTTGACTGAAATAGAAAGATTGAAGAATGAAAACAAAGACCTGAAGACATTGGTGCAAATATGTGATGAGAAAGAATATGAAGATAAGAAAGAGATTGTTAGCCTGAAGACACAACTTGAAGAAGCAAGGAAAGTAGAAGACACTCTGCTACAACAAATGAGAGAGAAAAGTCTGGAATGTGAGAAATTGGAAGAAGAAGTAGTGAGCCTGAGAAAGAAATTAGAAAAGGCCCAAAGAGAATTATTAAGGAATACTCCTCAAATGAAAAGCTCTGGAAAATTGGACTAGATTCTAAAGGCTCAAAGGTCACCTCTGATAAACGCTGGGATAGGATATGAAGGAGAAACTAGTAAGTCCAAGGTAGAAGATAACAGGAATATCATCTTTGTAAAAGCTGTAAAGGATAATGAAGCAGCTCAAAAGATTCTTGCAGGAGCAGAAGCTAGAAAGAAAAGGATTTGTGAAGAAACAAACAAAAACAAGCAGCAACATGAAAGGACATATAATGAAAGGATGAAACAGTTAGCTGAAAAAGGCTCATACACTCTTGATTATGAAGTGAATAAATTTGGAGGAGGTCAAAGGAGGTTCTTTCCTCCTATGAAAAATACCACATGTCTTTCTTGTCATAAACAAGGACATATTGCAGCACAATGTAAGATAAGGCCTATCAACTTCAACCAGCAAAAGATGAAACAAATGAGAATACTACCTCAAGCAAGAAAATGGAAAAGACAATCTTTCACCAGGTACACAAATCACTTCCATGGCTACTGTTATGCATGCAATAATTTTGGACATAAACTTGTTGATTGTAAATTGTATTAAAAAAGGGGGATAAAATATTATACATCAGCTCAAACATACCTCGGCAAAGTAAGATGTTATGTATGCTTCAAGCTTGGTCACAAAGAAAAGGACTGTAATCTGCCATATACATTAAAAAACTCTAGATAGATGATGGAATAAAAGAAAATCAAACAAAACTATGAATCTAAAAGAAGTGAAAACATTATGAAGAACCCCAATAAAGTATGGAAGGAAAAGAGAAAGGGGGAGTCTATTATCTCAATAACATAATGAATCCATCATAGTCTCAGGGGGAGCTGCTCTAGGAAGCAAAGAAAATATCTAACCAGTGATAAATATGAAGCAACATCCTAGGGGGAGAGCAGTTCATAAATATTCCCCTCAAAAGTAGTCTAAGAAGAGCTCCATTTAATGAGAACAGCTATGAGATCAGAAAGGGAAAGGAAATTCCTCTAATAGAGAACTATAGAGGAAGAAGATTATTTGAAGTATTAAATAGCTGACAGATTGATGGAAGAAGAGAAGACAACAAGAAGCCTTGGTGGTAGAGAGAACAACAACCATGAACATGTAAGCTAAGAAGACATCAACACTTTAAGTGATGATCACATTGTGTATCATACTGCTAGAATTAAAAATGAATCACATTATGAAGGAAGAGTAAGAGAAGAGCCTACATCATTATCTCATGACATCATTCATCTAGGAAAATCCCCCCTGGAGGAATGCAGTCAAGTGAGTGATAAATATCGGAGTGATCAGCCCATGAAGATTCATAGTATATAAATTGAAGATGTCTTCCTGAAGATCATTATGTCAGAACAGTTGAATTGTATATAAAGTAGCAATGATTCTGGAGTAGTCATAAAAAAAGAAATTTAGTGACATTCCTTTTCAACTAGAATGAAAGACTAAGAAAAAGGTCAATGATTCCAAGATCAGATTTTGTATATTAATGATTGTTGTTGAGAATAGTGGGGAGCTCAATAATAGAAATTATGAAAGTTGTCTTAACTATCGGTTCACGTGTGAGCTGAAGTGAAAGTAGTATCAATGGGTAGTTGGTACAAACAGCATGCCTGTATGTATAATATCGAGTGTTATCAGTGGAGTAGTGGTATGGTACAGGTCCTCATGATCAAAGGATTATGGCAAGAGTACACCAATCATAAAAGGGTCAATAAAAAGGAAAAAGGATCAGTATCTTGTTTATACTTGAAGTAGTATATTGAGCATTGAAGCAATATAATTTTCTATATATAATTGCATGCCTTCCTGAAGATAGTACATATATATATCAAACCTCTCTCTTGAAATCATTCATAACACCATGTGAAGTTTGTTTGTTGAGATATCAATCAAACATCTTGAATATGTTTTTGTTGAAAATCATCATGACAGAATAGTTGTGTTAATCTAACAGTTGAAGCTCAAAAGTATGTTATTGATTCATCTCAAGCATAATCCAGCAGAAAGGAATTACTGGTATTTCACCATTGAAAAGAGCTTTATCACTAACATACATACCCCCTTATGTCATAAAGAAAATTGCATGGTTGATAAGTGAGACTGACCATTACATTGAAGGGTTTGTTTTGAAAGTACACTGTACAAGTAGTAAAGTCATTTGGTCTCTTAGATTGAAAGATATCATCTAATCTCACAATAAATTGTAAACTATGACTTGATTCATTGATCACATCAGTAACAAGGACCTGCAGCTATTAAGTGTAATATCATTATCAGCATCCTAGCTCATATCAACACCAACAGGAAGGAAAGGTGAACCACAACAATAAAAGATATATTGGCATCATCACAATTGAATAGATTTGTATTGTAGAAGAAGACATATTTCATCTACAATCTTCCTCAACTGATATGGATTTCTGATGAAAGATCATACTAGAGACAGAAGTATATTTAAAGCATTCTCAGTATTTTATCTTTGGTCCAATGATGCATCTCTGATTAGATAAGGTTGGTACAATGTGTTCTATGAAGTGTCATTATCTTCACTTTCAGCTTTATACAAGTGAAAGGAGTCTGTGCTTTGGGATCGTGTCCACTTCCTGTGTATATTCAAGTTCAATAATCCTCAAAAGTGTTCTCTCAACAACTCTTGTACACCAGTCTGGAGAAGCAGGGTACAAAGTCAGAATAATAAGGCCTAAACACATCTCATAGAGAGAAATGAATATATAGAAAGCACACTAGGAAATGTGCAACCCTTTTCCATTGATGTCAAAGGGGGAGGAAAAGCAAGAAAAAGAAGATAGGCAGAGGAAGACTTGGAGGAAGCATTGGATTATTGGTGGATTTGTTGCCATCAATGCCAAAGGGGGAGACTGTTGGAAATATTTTCATTGATGGAAAAGGAGCTGGCAAAGGAGTAGCACCTGAACCAGCAATAAGGCAAAGAAGACAGACAAGGAGCAGACGCAAAAAAAGGGCTGCAGATCTGGAAAGGAAGAGTAGTGAGGTAGAAGGCCATTTAATTTGAAGATCTAGCTGAGGACCAGAAGTCTGTAAGTGAATTCATTTGTAAATATCACATGAGTATTATTTGATTTAATTTCTATTTGGATGAGCTTTGAATCCCACTAAGTAATTGTATAAAATCAGTTGAAGTTGTCAATTATACTCTGGGGTCACAACATTGATTTATTATGTGTGACTGTCGTTTTAAATTGAGATTACAGGACTGTGTGAATAGTATAATTCAATCTCAAGAATAAATAGATCGATGCTATTGTGTGAAATGTTGTTCTCATATACAATGTGTAGGAAAAGGGTTTTACACTTTGTTGTGTGTAACCATGAAGGGAAGGTCCATCCAGAATTAATTGTGTTTAATTAGAGGCCGAAGGCTGAGTCAATTGGACGCTGTGATGTTTTAAATCTGAATTCGGCTTACTGTAACGACGATTGAGTTTTTAAAAATAAATACGACACATTTGGGTTGATGGACAGTATCATGGTCGAACAATGAGTTCAAATCAGTACCAAATGAAGGTAATTGAATTGCTTGGGGATGAGTTGGAGCATTTCTTAATGGCAAGGAAACCATGAAGTGGTCGAAGAAACTAATAATGAGCGAAGCCACAGTTCGAAAACCAAAATCTTGAATCAAGGATCACGATGAGTCAGTGGATTGAAGAGCTAAAGGAGCACAGCATATTAAATATTTGGGCAGCCTCTAACTGAGAACTAAAGGGATGGCATTCCACAGAATCACCGGAGAAAGTTCGAATCAAATTGTTTGAATAGAATGTGGGTTTGAATTTCCTTTAGTATGTAATGGCAAGAATCTAAGATTGAGGAATTCATAAAAGCTGCGAGGTTTGGGGATATCTCTTTGAGATATCAAATTGCAGATATCGTATGGAGGACTGACGAATGGGCTTGATGGGCGATCGAATGGTGGAGTGATAAGGTGAGCCAAGAATAAAAAAAAACAGAAAGGCGACTTCATGAATGGTGTGGACCAGAAGTAGTACTAGAACAGATTTGTGAATTGGAGTGGTTCAGTGTACAGTTGAAGGGGGAGTTAATTACAACAAAACGTAGAAGCGTTGAACAGAACCCTAAGCCAAAAAGGAGCGGAACCTTACGAAGCAACAGTGAAGGTGGGTTTCAGAGGCAAAAACTAGCGGTCTTGCGCTATGTAAAAGTGGTAATCAAATTTTGTCAAAAAAACGTGATTAGGGTCATTGGTTGACACGCGTCCAAGGGCTGTATTGGAAAACCGCTCACATCGCGTGTTTTTTGAGTGTTATACTTTGGAGGCCAAAAAAATGCGATATACATTGTGTTCGTCCGATCGTGAATGTTGGCAGATCTACGGCGGCCACAGATGCGTGATGTCTGAAGGTTAGGTAAGGTCGGTTCTGAGTTTGGTTAATAATTATTTAGGTGGGCCTGAACAAATTTTATATCAAGAGTTGAGTGTTAATGTTGAATGGGTCGGTCGTTGAATAGTGTGAAGGTTATGTTAAAACCCAATCAATCTCCATTGGTAATGTATTGAATTAAGTAAAGCCATGAGCATATGTTTGTTGATATGTCGTGGACCCTTATGTAATAGTTTAAACATGAAGTTCAACTATCAATTCAAAGCATATGAGTGTGTTCGAGAACTATTTGTGGGGTTTAATTAAAGCACGTTATCAAGTGTTGTGGGCATTTGGAATTTTACCAAGGTGGAACTTTGACGTGGAATGAAATACTATGAAGATTGAAAGGAGTTTCACTTATAAGGTTATGAAGCCGTGGGTCATCATATAAAGTTTTTTATTACTAGTCGAACATTTCAATATACAAAGAAGTGTTCCGTGAACCTTGGAAAAGAACCTTATACATATGACAAATGACAAAAGTTGTGGGCCCGAATACATTGAGTTTTATTACAAAGTTGAGATATTCATGGATGCATTCATAAAGTGGGGTTCAATATGGCTTATTGACCACTGGAGTCAAATTATAAAATCAAAGTTATATGTCGAGTCTTATATATATGGTTTGAAATTAAAGTTCAGTGGGCTAGTGTGATAATTGGGCATAATATAGAGTCTTGACGCATATTAACATATATGGAAAAGCAAGATTTTTTATTTTGGTTTGTTATACACATATATAGACCAAAATATAACATGAAGAGTTATGATATGCGTTGAACGAGGATGTGGGCCTCGAGGGCACTTATATATATATATATATATATATATATATATATATATATATATATATATATATATATATATATATATATATATATATATCACTTGAAAATTTAACTCCAACCTCGAAGGTATAGTGCTATGGTTATTTAAATAAGAAAGCATATAAATACCTTAATATATGTTGGTGTTTGGTCTGTAATAAAAGTTTGAGGTTATATGAAATGCTATGAACAAACATGCATTAAAACAGTGGGCCAGATATCTCACCGCGTTGGATGAAATAAGTAATTGAAAATAATGGTGGACCAGACTTACATTGATGAGTAGGCCAAATCTAATATTGATTGGGCGCTTCCATAAAATGAAATCTTGACACAGGATTTTACCATAGTGATGAAAATCTCCATCATTAATTTAAATTACCAAATTTGAGGAAAAAACAGGGGTACATGCTTGTAAAGCAGGTTTATATGCAACAGATACACAAGTGCAGTGAAGAGGAGAGTATGCAGAAACTGAAAAAGACACAGGGCATTTTACATGCATGAAAAACAAAGGTATGCAGAACATTTACATGACAATAGTAGAGAATACAAAAGCATAGCAAGCCAAGGGCCGAAAAAAGGGCTGATTAAAATTGTTTTATTGTAACTGAAATTGTGAATGTAAATGTTTTTTATATTGTTTTTGATGCATTGGCAAGTCTCCGGAGGAAAAGAAATATCCACTATAATATTGAAATTTGTACATAATGTTATATTTTTATTGAATGAGCTGGACAAAGGAATGAGAAGGCAGAAGTCAAAGAGTCATGGCCATTCACTCCAAATTCTCTGTAGAATACAAACAGTCAAGAGGTGAACTCTATAAATGATATCTCAAAGATATTCATAGAGAGGTTAGAGAATGCAGAAATGAAGCAGTGAGGCAGAGAAGAAGGAGGAGCTAATAGAGAATCTGAAAAAATGCACAGATGATACAGGGCAGATATGAAGGCTGGTGCACAGTAGTGAAGGTGGTACAGAACATAGATGATATCCAGGTAAACTAGCAAGTGTTTGTTTTTTGAAACAGTGAGGAAGTTGAAGCTTCCCTATCAAGTTGTAGCTTGATAGATGTCAGTTGTAACTGACTGAGGTAGGAGCCTCTTTTAGGTTGTAGCCTACAAAAAATAGAGGAATTTGTTGCTTCCATATCAATTTGTAGCTTGATTGAAGTTAGTTGTAGTTGGCTGAGGTTGGAGCCTCCTGTAGGTTGGTGCCTGCAGAAAATTGATGGGATTTGGAGCTTTCCTTTGCATCACAACAATAATAAGATGTGGTTTTATCCCTTATGGGTTTCCACTTATATCTACTATTTATGTGGATGATGTCTATGTATTGATGTGGTTTATCTAATCTACCTAATACTTGTTGCTCACATATTAAGACTGTTGTTACAATAACAAATTTTCTTGATAGTTGCTACTCATAAATTAAGATTTCTCACATATTAAGTTGATCTTGAGATGAAGGTGTAGATTAGTTTAAAGGAAAGTTTGAAAAGTCCATGACTTTGTTAAACTGATTCACCCCCCCCCCCTTCTCAGTTTAACTAAGGGTTCAACAAAATGAAGAATGACAAGACCATAAAAAACGGTAGGACTAGCTCAAGAAAAAAACGAGAACCAGAAGTTAACAAAAATGTAATAATACATAAGGATAGTAAGAGATATTTTTAGGTTTGAAGATTGGGCATGTTTGAAAGTTGGGAATATTTGAAGGTTTCAATATAGAAAAATTGATATATCAACCATATTAAGGAAACAAGGGAATGAGATGGAGGATGAAAAACATAGAGATGAAATAGAGGATAAGAAAATAGAGAAAATTTTATTAAGCAACAAGAACAAGAAGAAGAATATAGCTTCATAAATCTGCAAGCCTGAGTATTTTGTTAAAAAGGTGGCCTTGGGTTATAGTTTCTAGGTGGCCTATATTATAAAATTTCCTTTAACCACTCTATTCCCAAGGGTAGGGTCATCTGACATAGGAAATTGACTAATAAATTAATTAAGGGTTTGGACCAAGGATCCACAATGATAAAATCACCTATTGTTGGATCTAACTCCCTTCATATAGTCTAATTCCTAGGATTTCCCAGTATATAAAATCTTACATCTATCTTAATCTACCATCCCTCTCCCATAAGGTTGCACAATCCAAGGAATGGGATACCTATATTTTTCATGCATCCCCTCATGTTATCACACACCTTTCTAGTGCTCTAGCTTTGAATGGCCAAGAAATCTCACTGTTGGGGACACTAGGGGCTGTCAAATTTAATTAAGTTTATTCAATGAAAACCATTTCCATTTCACATTGTCGCAATTTCCATGTAGTTTTGTTTTATTTAAAAGATCACTAGGGACTTGGTGCAGTGCCTCAACCTACCCATGACCCCTCACCCATCCCCCCCTGGGGCCCCTACCAATTGGGATGGGTGCAAAAAGAGGGCCCTCGCCTTAGTGTAACAACACTGTGTTGTGAACTTTGCCATTGGTCCTTTCTATGACACAGTGGTCTCTAATGTTTCTTCATTGGATTGTGTCGATCTCCTACTTGTTCTCCCTTACCAACAATAATGCCATGCTATTTATAATGCTAAAATTCCAAATTTTCACAAAATACAACGTCCGGAATAAATACCTATCTATATAGAATATATACTTATGTTTAGAATTATATAATTTGTGTTGGATTTGTTCCTTTATGTTTTACTACAATTCTGATGTTGACAAGTTTAGCTAAATTTTTTCATCAATTTCTCATAGAGTATGCAAAAGGAAATGATTGTCAACATGTGGCAAAAATTACGTTTCTCCTGATTTTTTTTTTCTTTCATGAAAAGATAATCATGTTGCAAGAATGAGTTGTCCTACAGTCTGTTTCAATTTGTGGATTTTATTTTCCTCCCCTTTTTTTACAAGGATGTAGATTTCATTTTCCTGTTGAAGGTTTTTTCATTTACCTTATAGAGCACCAAATGTTGGTAATGGAGTGGATCTTGAGAAGTAGTCATGGACACAGACTCTATCATAGGTTAACGTTACAATACCACTTCCACCTGGTACCAGGAAAATTTTAATGTTCTATGCATAAAGAATATTTATCTAATGACAAGGTTGAAAGGTAAACCTCATGTCTTAGTTGTAAGCAATTTATTGCATTTCTTAGTTGTTAATAATTTGTTCTATTTTTAGCTTTATTAAATCAATTATTTCACTAATCCAATATGCATGGCCATTATTTCTCACCCAATGTAAGTTACTTGATATGGTTGATATAACATTCAATTATAGTCCACTTTTATTTTAAATCAGAGATTGTATTGATTAAAAGTATGTTCATATTTTGATTGGTTTATTGGGAGTTTGATTAAAAAAAGTTATGTAAACCCCACATAGATGTTATTTTTTCAGGGTGAGATCTTTGCACCAGTAAGTTCAGTTGATTCCTGGAACATAGGTATACATGAAGTGCATATTTGGTATTTGTTGTGTATTTTTTATTATTATGTCATTGATGAATGGTTATTTATTGATTTAAAACAAAGGATGGGAAGGTCCTGTCAATTCTCTTGACAAAAAAAAATCAAATGGAGTGGTAGAATTGTGTTTTAAAAGGTGAGACAGAAATTTGATTTGGATACAGAGACATGATAGATAGTGGAAAAAAAATTATGGTATTCACGAGTCTTCCCCGCTAATCAGCTCTAAATGTTAGACCACTACCCAAATTTCAGTTATTAGCAATGGAAATAGTGACTAGCTTTAATATTCGTATGAATAGTGAGTTTGACCATTGTCTTATTCTTTTCCTATGAATGATATTAATTTTCCAAACTCCAACTAGTTCGTTGTTGAGCTAAATAAAGCTTTGATGAAAAACACATAGTTTTCAAAGCTCTTTTCTAAATCTATTTTCTTGAGAAAATTTGTCTTTTTACTTTATGTACCACAATTACTACTGTGTGACATATTCTATGATATAATTGCCTAAATAAATAGAAAGAAGTGTTATACAATGTATTCTTTTGTGAATCTAAAGAAACAGGATTTCCAAATACAAATTTTATTAATTAAGAACATCTTTTAGACTTCTTAGCTAAGTTATGATTATATATCGGTAGGGAATTTTATGTATGTTGATGTTGTGTTGTATATTTGGTTTCTGTCAGGTAAGAATGGTTAATAAGGAATGTGTTCTTGAGCAGCAGGCACAAATCTTATTCTACTATCGACATGGATCTCCATGGTTTTTAGGCATGGAAACGGAAATGCAGATCTTTTGCTTCTTTAGTAAAATATTGTCGAGACTTTAATTTATTGAAAGTTGTAGAATTTACAATCTATAAAGGTTTCAAGATATAATTTTTAAAATTATAATTCTTTAAAGGGTGCTAGCTCAATGGAAGAGCAATTTCTTTATAAGTAGGAGGTTGGTGTTTTGATTCCATCGTGCTCTGATATTCATAGGGAATGGTGATGATCAATTTTTGGTGACGGATGCTCTTTTGACCATCACCAATGAGCTTATGGTGATATTTTTCAACCCTAACCAAAATATGAATTGGTGATGTCAATGAACGCCACCATATATACGCATCAATAGTGACGACCATGAAAGGTTCGTCACCATAAATCGTTGTTGTTGATATCAAATGGTGAGGTTCATTTTTTGTCATTATAGTCATTATTCATAATGAACCTTGATGTCACCAATGAACTTATCATGACATTTTTTGACCCTCACCAAATATGAAATGGTGACGATCAATGAACATCGCCATATATATGCACCAACAATGACGGCGATGAAAGGTCCATCACAAAAACTCATTGTTGTTCATATGAAATGGTGACGGTCACTATCCCTCATTATAATAAATATTTGTGATGGACCTTGAATGTCACCACAACACATACTTTCAATGATGCCACCTTTGGTGACGTTCAGTATTTTGGTGACAGAGACTATTGTATGTCATCATTGCTCATATGAAATGGTGATGGTCATTATCCATCATTATAAATCATTATTGGTGACGGACCTTGAATTTCACCACAACACCTATACTTTTGGTGATGCCACCTTTGGCGACGTTCATTTTTTGGTGACAAAGGCTCTTTTGACCCTCACCATTGAGCTTATGGTGACATTTTTCACCCCTCACCAATGTCCTTTTTTATTGTAGTGTGTTCTCAATATTGTGCATGTTGTGCATGGATAAAGGAATTTCTCTCGGCCTAAACCTTATGATATTTGGTAATCATGTTGTAATTATGATGATGTCTATATATGTATATATCCATGTATGTATGTATGTCGATGATTGACAGGGTCATCTTGGATATTGATGGTTTTATGTTCATAGTTTATATATATGTATGTATGTATGTATGCATGATGTTGTCTGACAGGATCATGATTTTTTTATGCTAATGATTATATATATGCATGTATGTATTTATGTCACTGTACGATAGGGTTTTCAAGGATGATTTTTGTGTAGGAATGATTTCTTATGCAGGTGAATGGCATGAAGAGGTTCATGGCTATAAGGAATCAAATGGAAGAGTAACTCTAATAGATCTACGAGGTCAGTATCATGTGGAAATGAATTAATATTATATGCTTGTACTATGAATATGTTTATTTTATTGACATGTAACATTGAAGGGTACATCAACGAAGTGAAAGTAGTTTGATCTTCCACATTATATGATAAGCATGGAGAGTGGAAATACAGTAGAAGCAAGGTTGCTGGTAGGGTCACCATGTGGTCTGTGGATGTGTAGTGTTATTGTTGTGTATAAGTTGTGCACGTTGTATATTCAGATATTGTATCTATGGTGATGTGTAATGTCGAATATGTAGTATTTTGCACATATGATTTTTTATGCATGTTGTATATATGATGTTTCACATGGAGTGCCAGGTATAGCTAGTGCTAGGTACATTTTCGATATGTGGTGTTGTGTACATATGGTGCTATGTACAAGTTGAATATGTAGTGCTATGTACATATGGTTCTATATGCATGATGTACATATGGTGTTATGTGCATTTGGTGTTGTGTGCACAATTCTACACATGGTGTTTTGTGCATGTGGTGTTATGTATAGGTTGTGCATGTGGTGTTATGTTCATGCGGTGCCGTGTACATGTCATGCATGTGGTTCTATGTACATATGGTGTCATGTACATGTAGTGCAGGTGGTGTTGTGTATATGTGGTATTGTGTAAATATTGTACATGTGTTACATTATACATTTGGCGTTGCATATATGTTGTTTAGGTGGTGTCGTGTACATGTGATGTTGTGCACATGTTGTGTAGCCAGTGTGTGTACAGGTGGTATTATGTACATGTTGTGCATATGGTATTGTTATACATGTTGTATTGTGTGCATGTCGTACATATTGTGTTGTAGGCATGTGGTACTATGTATGTGCATGGTGTAGTTGTGGTATCGTGACATATGCATTCGTTGTGTTGTACTCTATATATGTATATATATTGGGTTGTATTGTATACCGGTTGTAGGTGTATGTGTTTTATGTTGGTGTAGGAGTATGTATTGT
Source organism: Pinus albicaulis (assembly GCA_034641835.2). Taxonomy (NCBI): domain Eukaryota; kingdom Viridiplantae; phylum Streptophyta; class Pinopsida; order Pinales; family Pinaceae; genus Pinus; species Pinus albicaulis. Next base: position 990,147,920 of record CM076582.1, read on the forward strand.
GTTGTATCATACATTGGGTGAAGATGTATATGTTGTACGTTGGTGTAGGCGTAGGTTTATGTGCTTCTTTGTAAACTAAGCATAGGTGTATGTGTTATGTTGTGTGCTAGATGTGGGTGTATGCATTGGGTGGTGTTGTACACCTACTGTGGAGGTATGCATTGTGATGTACATTGTGTATATGTGTACATAAGTAAAGAGAAGCAAGGACATTTGGTGCTTGCTGAGTGTGGAAACTGATCCAGTGTGTGTAAAAAAAGAGTAAAGGCAGAAGTGCAGACTTATTGAGGATAAGTATCGGTATTTTATTTCAATGTTGTTATGCATGTGATATGTGATTTTTACCTATTATGGTTACATGTGATTTATGATTATGGTTTATGATTATTGCATGTGATTTATGATTTGGATCTATGATGTTTGCATTTTGAGCTAGCCAAATATGATATTTTTATACATGATGGTTTGATCAAACAACTAGTTTGGCTTATGTGACAGAAAGTGAACAGGATTGCAAGTGTACCTGGTTGAGGAGCTACCCATGAGGTATGATTTTGAGTTTATTTCAATTTATTTCGAATCTAATGGAAATTAGGTGCTTGGTACAAGAGAGCATGCACATTAGAGGGAATTTTAGCCTAAAAGTGTCCATGAAAATTTCACGTAATTTCCATGTCATAATATGTAATCCAATCAAAATCCTTAAAATTTAAAAAGAGATACATGTAATTTTTTTTGAGGGAAAAGAAGAAAAACTACTTTTTTTACTTGTATTTTTGGCTTATATCCTTATAGGTTTACCCAAATTTCACGTGTATAAACTTTTTAGATGTATAATTAAATTACACATCCAATGAATAGTCATTATGCATACTTTTGGGAAGACGTAGATTGATAAAAAGATGAATATACATTAAAAAAGTGTGTTCAACACGATTTTTCAATGTATCTTTCATTTTTATCAATGTGGGACTTCTAAAAAGTATGCATAATGGGTATTTGTTTCATGTGGAATTTAATTCCACATCCAATGAGTGTCTACACTTGAAATTTGGGTAAATCTATAAGGAGATAAGCCAAAAATACAAGTAAAAAAAAGTAGTTTTGTTCTTTTCCCTCTCAAATTCATAACTCTTATTTTATTATTTTAACTATTATTTTATTATTTTTCCTTAGGAGGCCAATTTTATGTTGAAATTTCCTCTAATGATTCCTAGTTTGAGATGGCTGAAATTGACTTAAAGAATTAGCAGCAACAACAAAAGGAATTGGGACATGGAGCAGTGTGATGCTAAAGACTTTAGGAGTAGGGCCATTGTGGGACACCAGTACCCAATAGTGTCCATTCATTTCCATGATCATGCTATGACTAGTATGATGGTTTTGAGGCAGGTATGTGTCTTTGTTTTTATATCTTTTGATAAGAAGAAGCCTTGCCAAGTGATGGATCGCCCAGGATAGGGGACGTCCAGGAACTTGGAAGGTGAGTGACTACACAGAAGGGGATTACATGATTACTCGAGGGACCATATAGAAGAGAAGGGAAGGTTGGTGATGGATTTGTTTTTTTCATTAGCATTTGCAAATGGAATCAAATGCACATTGGGAGTGTTTCCTGGAACAATGAGTCGGTAAATGTTCACTGAGACTACATTAGCACATGATTGTAGCACAGGGCATTGGATGCAGATTTTACTTTGGCAGTGGATTATGGACTTCCTCAGAAGGAGGTGAATCCTGGCATTACTCTGAGGGTTGAGGTGTGAGCCTTTGGATTCCTTTGTTGTTGATACATGCATCATATCATTTTATTTGTTGGTTGAGAAAATGTGTATAAGTGTATGCTATTGTAAATATCATAATGAGTTGTGTTATAAAACTCTAGTATGCAGTATGTTGTCATGATTATTTTTTCTTTTGAGTACGTTTTTCATTCTAAATACTGCAACGAGATATATTAAGAAGCTCCATGAGTAGTATGGTTTCTTTTCAACTTTTTCCCGAGGCATATGTGTGGTTGAACATCAAGGATGGTGTCCCCCAAATGGGAGGGTTCTGTAACAACCCTACTAAAGAAATTCATGTAAAAATATATAATAACCATGGTTCATGGGACATTTATTCAAAGCTGAATGTTGGAAAAAAAATCCTATTGTGGGTGTTCATGGATTTATTATGGATAATGAAAATTGAGAAGGAAAAGGAAAATGAATTTGGAAATGAAAAATGGCATATTTCGCACATTTATTTATGAAAATAATGGAAATTAGGAGAAAAGGGAGATGAAAGGTTGCAGGTTGCATGTGAGGAGGAAAATGAAGAAAAATAATGGAAAATGAAGAAAATAGAGTCATAAATGATGAAAAGGATTCTGAGGATCAGTTGGAAAGATTTTTTCTTTCATTATTTTCTCTCTAATACTCTTATACACTTAGATTATTCTTATATTACTCTTGGAGAGTGTGGCATACTTTGAGATTTGGAGCAAGAAGGAAAACATCAAGCAAGGAAGAGCAGGATCAAGCAGTTACATAAGGATTCCTAACAAGTATCGATATGCATGTGTATTTTTCTTGCTATATTTGTCATGCGTGGTATTGCATGTGGTTTTATTGTTGTATTGACATGGGTTTTTCCAAGTGTGATAGTGTATTCAGCCTAGCCATGTAACTTTTTTATATCCATGGTATTGTGGACTTCTCATGTTTTGTTTTATTGGATTTTTGGATGGATTCGAAGCTGAGTGGAGTGGATTTATGAATTGATATAGTGCATGACCTAGTGGTCCCTAAAGCAGACTGTGGAGCACGGTAAATACGTTGGCCTAGTAACCCCTGAGCAAAACTCTAGGTTGCAATAAAGCCAGGATTGTGTTGCCTCGGTAGGCCTAGGAATCCTCAACCAGTGAATGGCGGGATATACGATAAATCCTAGAGGTGGTTTACTCTCCATTTCAGCCCTAGAAATCCCATGTTTGGGATTGTGGTAAAGCCTTGGGAGAATGTCTCAGTTTAGGGCCTAGCGACCCCTGATTCACAATGTGGGTTGCATTAACGGTTGAGAGACTAAAAGAAAATAAAATTACTCATAGTTGAGGGAGAGAGAATCTGATGATATCCATGATTTTGTTGGCCTAGTGAGATTCAAGGTTAGATCACGATAAATCCAGTGATGACATTTTTATGGTGTTGGCTTAGTGATCCAGGCTGGATCATGGTAAAGCATGATTTCTATTTGATGATGGTGAGGTTGTTTAGCCTTGGTATGCATTGTTTGTTCTTTCAGTTCAAGTCCAAAATTTATGATTGGAATATGGCACGTGGGTGATTGGATGAAGTAGATTTGGCTCAGCCAATATATGGTCGGGTGGAACGTGGAAGTCCCTTCTCTAGTTGGTTTTCAAATTCAGTGATGAATAGCTCATTTCTTTCGTATTCGATATGAAATTATACTAGTTTATGTATGGATTTTATTGCTATTGTATCCATTGTATTTATTTTATTAATATGTTGGTTATAAGCATGCATTCGATCAATGATGATGTATGGATCTATTCATTTTTTTCCTGTAAATGGATATTCCATGTATCTACGGTAAAATTGGTTTTATGATATATTATGATGTATGGGAACAATTATTCTTATCCATTCTAAGATAAGTAAGACATCCCTTTGTTTAAATCTGTTGTTTCTACCTATAGATGTTATGTTTGTGACATGTTTAATGAAATTATTGTCATGTATCGGTGGGGTCAAATTAGTTCCCATTGATGTGATGGTTTATGTATGTTTATTTTTAATGTTATTTACCCTCTCCTAAAATTACAGGAATTTCTGGGTAGTGACTAGGGCTCAGCGGCTGAAAATGTAGCACAAATACTAGAGCTACAGGTGGAAAATTAAATGTTTTGCCCTAAGTTTCTACCTTGCCAAGACTAGCCCACAACTTCAGACCCTAGAGACACTCTCTTTCCATTACAAGCCTATAAATCATCCTTAAAGGGGATACAAATCTATCCCCCCTCAGGGAAGAGTGCCCTGGAACATTAGGTTTCCTGCTAGGGATTTCAATGATGCAATGTAAGGTGTGTTTTTGGTGTTTCCTTCGGTTCCACTTTGTTAAGGCCATCTAGGAGGTTTAATCCCATATTAGTAGCCTCTCATCACATTTTTACCCCGGTTGGCTGGTTACTTGGGTAGATGTGGGAAGAGGGTGTTAGATGGACAAAAAGTAGGCAAATCATTAGGCTTCTATCATTGAGATGGATGGTAAGCTTTGTGATAAAGTTGTTTCTATTTTTATCGATCCTAGATCTAATTATAGTTATATTAGTCCTGAAATAGTGGATAATTGTGATTTGAGAAAAGAAATACATGAAAAATATTCATTAGTGAAGTTGGATACAGGTACAAAGAAAAGAGTCGACAATTAGGTAATATATTTTTCATTTGAGTTAAGTGGTATGCCTACAACAACGCACTTGAACATATTTATGTTGGGATAATATAGTATGCTATTGGGTATGGACTGGTTATATCTTCACAGAGTAAATTTTGATTTTTATGACAAATCCATTGAATGCTTTGATGAAAATGGGGAACCAAGAGTCTTAAAGGGAAAGAAGAAAGTCACATCAATTAGGATGGTGACAGCTAAGCAGGCCAAACAGAGTTGCAGGAAAGGGTGTGTGTTATTCATATTACAAATCTCTAGTGACAAGGGTAAAGACGTTGAGGATGTAGATGATTTGAATAGGTATCTAGTTTTAAAGCATTTTTAGGATGTATTTCCTACAAATATTTAAAATTTTCCACCTCACATGAAAAGTAGACTTTTCTAATGAGTTGGTACCAGGGGCAACACCAAGATCAAAAACACCTTATAGTATGAACACACCTAAGTTTCTAGAGTAAAAGTTGTAGTTGAAAGAGATTCTTGACAAAGGATACATGAGGCCAAGTGTACCACCATGGGGTGCACTAGTGTTGATCCTGAAGAAGAAGCATAGTACTCTCATACTATGCATTTACTGTTGGCAGTTGAACATAGTGACCATCAAGAAAAGGTACCCATTACCGAGGATCGATGATTTATTTGATCAGCTGAAGCTAGCAACATTGTTCTCTAATATTGACTTGAGATCGAGATATCATTAGGTATCAATCAAAGAATAGGATATATAAAAGACAACTTTCTGGACTAGGTATGGGCATTATGATTTTTTTGTAGCTCCATTCAGTTTGACTAATGCTCCCACTACCATTATTTATTTAATGGATAGTGTGTTGCGTCCTTATCTGGAGACGTTTGTGATTGTATTCATTGATGAAATATTGGTGTATTTCAAGAATGAGTAAGAGTATGTTGAGAATTTGGAAACAATGTTGATATTGTTGAGAGAGCATCAATTGAATGCTAAGCTCAAAAAATGCAATTTCTTTCAGACTGAGGTACATTACTTGTGACATGTTGTCTCTAAGAAGGGAATAGAAGTGGATCCATAAGAGGTAAGAGCCATCATGGAATGAGAGGCTCGTAGAAATGTAGATTAGGTGAGATCCTTCATGGGATTGACAGGTTATTATAGGATTTTCATCAAGAAATTCTCACTGGTTTCTTATCCTATTAAATCCTTGCACAGGAAAGGTAGGAAGCTTGAGTGGAAAGATGAGTGCGAGGGTAGTTTTAAGCAGCTTAAGAAATTGTTTACAGAATCTCTAGTGTTAAATATAACAAATCTAGACAAAGAGTTTATATTATGTACATATTCCTGAAAAATAGGGCTTGGTGGAGTCGTTATGGATGAGGGACAAGTGGTATGCTATGAGTCACAGAAACTAAATTGTAATATTCCCAATGAGGGAAGTAGAAATATTTGAACACAATAATGGAAATAGTAGTGAAAATCATTACATATAAAATGGAGACTAATATGGAGCCATTATATTATGAGTATGAACAGCAAATCAATACAAAATGGTGAGGCACAAATCATATGATATGAGAAAACAAGCCTCCTATAAACAATCACTCTAAAAAATGAGATGTTGCTACTATATAAAATACTAGAGAGCTGCTACATCATAGTAATAATGTGTACAACTATAGCTGGAGATCATACAATGATGTAAAAATAATTATATATGCATCAATAGATGCTACACATACAGATCTAGGCTCTATATCACCCTTCCAAGACAACCCAAGACGGTTTCCAGAAAATACACAAAATATACAATGTGAGCTTCAGCCCTAGGGTTGAAGGTTTTCTGAAACAAAAGAAATGAGAATATATGGCTGAAGATAATGTATAATTATGTAGATCTTCTCCAATAGATCATCCGGATGAAAGGTTGTCCCCTCCACTGAAGAAATCACCTCCCAAATCATACACTGCAACCACCCCTGCAACTCCTCCCTAAAATAACACAGATCCAGATAGAAACTATGTTTTATGGGATAATATCACCTTGGATTGGTGCCAGATGCTACAATAAATATGAAGGGCCTTACTTTTTGGCCTCCCAATGTAAGGAAACCTTCCTCCACTGAAAACAAGCTCTGAAATGACCCAAATCAAATCTCCACTACTGCACCCTGCAACATAGCACAACCCTCAACAAAAACTGCGATGTAGAAGATATATGGAGCTTGACCTGATGCCAGAATGTGGAAATGTAGCCCAAATACTTCTCCTGAGTTGGAACTCGAAGTCGCCCAAGGATGAAGGTGGGATTCCCGCTCGGGAACACCCTTGTGCTAAACAACACTGCAGTCTCTGCTAAACAACTGAAGAGAGAAACAAGTTATACAGACCATAACAAAATAATAATCAAAGTATGCATTCTATGGCTGACATCCCCTTCCTTATATTCTTGGTGAGCTACATCACCTTGGGCCCCACTCATTAAAGCCACTATATCCATGCATGGGATATCCCTCCGGAACTGCGTTGTCCAATAATGAATGTCCACTCCTCTGTACCAGCGTTGTTGATGTGGTCAAAGTTGACCTAATCTTCATGCTCCAACCCCTTTTCACACAAAAGGGTGGTTAATCAAGCTACTAAGATGATCCCCATTCATATTAGAAGTGTTTTTATTCCTATTAAGAATATTTATGGGTCTCCATACCCTCTTATTCTTCTAACTAAGAAGCAAAATAAAAAATTAATATTCCAATTAGGTCCATGTTAATTTAGGAATGATAATCAAATCATACCTTCTATAGCTTCCATCCTCTTCCTTATATGCTTGGTGATCTAGCTCACCTTGGGCCCCACTCATTAAAGCCATTATCTCCATGCATGGGATCTCCCTCCAAAACTTTGTTGTCCCATAATGAATGTCCACTCCTCCATACCAGCGATGTTGATTTGGTCAAAGTTGGACCAGTATTCAGGCTCCAACCCCTTTTCACACACAAGGGTGCTTAATCAAGCTGGTAAGATTAACCCCATTCATATTAGGAGTGTTTTATTCCTACTAAGGAAATTTATGGGTCTCCATACCCTCTTATTCTTCTAACTAAGAAGAAAAATAAAAAATTAATATTCCAATTAGTTGCATTCTAATTTAGGAATATTATAATCCTCCCCTCCCAAATGTTGCTTGTCCTCAAGAAACTGTAAGGATATAATTGAAGAGCCTCCTCTCCTCCTCTTGTAGCATCCTCATATGATAAGATCCTCCAATGATCAAGATGCTTTCTCATCAATATGTCCCCAAGTTTCTCCTCCCAAGTGTATAAGTAAGCCTTTGGTGATAAATCAAAATGGATCTCATCATGAAAAAGTGGGATATCCATGGAGGAAACTATATGTGGTCTAGAGGCTTTCTTGAGACATGGAATCAAAAATTTGTTGGGAACCTTCATCCCATGTGAAGCCCCAAACCCCAAGCTATCATCCACACAAAGCGAGTCACCCTCTAAAATGGTAACTCATGGAAATTCTCCTCCACCTTTGGCTCCTACAATGTAAGTGGGTTGCATATATGAACATGATAGAAAAAATGGCCTACACCACGCTTCTCTCTCTCCATTTTTTATAAGTGTAGAGATGCTATTGAATCTGGGATGCAATAATATTTCCCTTAAGAGACAAAAGGACAACTGGATCTGCAAAGACCCCTTCTCTAGTTTCATGAATCTTTCTTGCCCAAACCATCCCATACAAAGTGACTAGCACATCATCACCATATGGCATCCAAATCTGAAAGATACTGAGTGTTATGTGTAATTTTGGATGGTACCAATGGCTTTTCCAGTGGATACGGTGCAATTTTACTTCTTGCTATCTCTGATCATCACACAACAAGTTGTCTCCCAACCACTTGTTGGTTGTGCATGTTTTCTCATCTACTAGGAGGTAGAAAATGGAATTGTGTGTCAAGTGAACACACCAAGAGTAAAACAAAACTTTCCCTAAGTCAGGAAATAAATGGATTCCTCCATTACTGATGTTGGTCTTAGAAAGACCATAAAGCCCAAATAGAAACTTTCCCTCTTGTGGAGCAATGCACTGTACATAAATGGTAAGTGAACGCAAATATTTTGTGAGATTATAAATAAGTACACAAATACAATTCTTACCATGCCTTGTTAGTAGGCTGAAAATGATGTCCATGGATGAGCCCTCCCATGAGAATCCCCTCATAGAGTTTTGAAAAGTGAAGGGATGCATACTTCCCTTGGAACACTCCATCAATATATACATACTCCCAAGTGGCAGCACTATTGGCCTTTGTGATAGGGCTCTTGTCACCTCATGATTCCATTCTTTGACATGCCAAATGTGAAATTCATCCACCATAATGCTGCTAGAAGTGGGAGATTCCTTCATATGTGGAAGTAGCTCTTGATTTTCGAAAGCTAAGGAGTAGCCCCTTTGCATTATTATTGTGCCCCCATCTACTCCTGTAATATCATGCAAAGTATGTGAGAAAATCAGCCCATACTCTCCCAAGAGTAACCAAAGAAAAAATAGCTCTTGCTACCTCCTCACATCCCCATCATATAGACCATGGAGTGAAAACATGATGATTGACATGAAAAATTCCACACCACCCCAATGCAACCAAACTCCTTGATGCCATATGATGCAAGTATCCTACCATGTCCCAACTACTAATATGCCCTTAAAGATATGATATGTTCCATGATGGAAAAAATCTTTCAAGGGTAACCAACGCAGCCATGCCTCCTGCTTCCCTATATCATAGATATGCAAGTGACCCACCAATCCCTTTCTCACCATCCACACCCATCCATCCAACTGTGGGTGTCTTCCATCATGCTCAAAATTGGTATCCCTCCAATGGAGAACACCATCCTCCCAAATCATATTACTATATCTACACTTCATGGGATGTTGAAGTGCAACCTCCTGGAGATCCCCATATCAAGACCACTCATCAATGACCATGTCGATCCCATAAGGATCCAAGTATGCTGAAGGCAAAGTCTTCTCACTGAGCTATGAAGTGATAATCAAGAAGGATCCATCATAATAATGGGAGATAAGATGTATCTCATCAACCATGTGCCTATCCCCTACTACATATGTATAATGGTCATTGTAATGCCCCAATAATGGTTGGGCCCCCAACTCATCACTGATGTTCAATGACAACACTACTGATCTCCATGATGGTGCATCTACTATCTCATGATCATGCTCAATGCTAAAAATATGGTTCTGCATTAGATTGTTTAGGAAGAATACTCATCCTATCCTCCAATAATATACACCCCAACCCCAAGAGTTATGTGCAGCTCAACAATGACAAACTAGGATGAATGTATATCTCCTCCTCGAACCTGTCAAGGGTCCTCTGCGCAATGATTATTAGGTCCCTATATTAATAGTATAGTCCCTTATTGTTTTTAGTGTAACCCCCTTATTGTTATTGGTGTACCCCTATAACCCCCATATTGTTATTATTGTGCCCTTAAATTATTATTGTTAAGTCGGCTAGGATTACATTGTGGCCCCATGGAACACTATATATAGAAAGGAGGTTTTGTCATTTGTATCATCTAAAAAATTTTCATTCATATAATGTATTGGATGTTTCCCCCTCAAAGTGGCTTATTTCTAAGGCATCTATATCTCTTTTCTTCTATTTTTGGAGCTCGTTTCACAATATTTGGTATCAGAGCTTTGGATTCTAGGGTTTCCCTGCTCCAAATAGTTCATCGTGGAATCTTTTCTATAACAGTTTTTATACAAAGTTTCAGAAGCTCAAATTTTTAGGGCGTGAAGCCGAAGTCCTAAGGAACATCGTCACAAAATTTCATAGATTGGTTCGCAATATTTGTGGAGATATAGTCTGTGGAAGTTATGGATTTTTCAGGCTCCCGAATTTCATCGTAAAGAGGTGATTGTGGGAAAATATTCATAACTCTCTCTTTGAGAATTGGATTGGAATACTGTAAAAATTGGCTGCAAGTACATAAACTGTGGTTTTTTTTCTATGAAGTTCAAAGCTAAAGGAGGAAACAGGGACACGTGGAAAGTCATACAAGTTCTCTCTACTGAACTAGTCCATAATTAGGTCATTGTGGGAGATTGGACATAGCTTTGTCTTGAAGCTTCCAAATCAGGTCATACCTGTGGCATTCAAAAGAGGATTCGGAGGGCTACCTCAGGGCCAAATTTTAGATATTTAAGATTTGAAATCACCTAGATATTTCAGTTTAAATATCGAGCTCCTCAAAAGCAAGAAAAAGATGTGTATTTTGTTTTCCTAATTACATAAGTCTTGTGTAAAAAATCAGTTTGAAGTGATTCCAAGGGCCTATTGAGCATGTATTTAAGTATTGGGTTCTGAAATTCATCCTAAAAATAATATAACACCCATTAATCCCTCATAATACTCTACTATGATTCATGAAGATGAAGAATTGCAACATGATCTATCAAAATTACAAGAGCAAGTGCACCAAATTTCGAAATGAAAGGCATGGAAGTGAAGACGTATGGGTTGAAGAATAACATGATGGTTTGAAGAAAGGTATGGAATCTAATATGGATGGCGTGGAAGCAAAGATGGAGGAAATGGAATAAAAGATGAAAGACAACATGGAAAACATGAAGAATGATCTAAAAGAACACATGGAAGGTTTGACAAAGTTGATACAAGAAATGATTCCTAATGGAAAAAAGATAGTAGAGGAAACTCATGATGAGAAAAAAATACATGTTAATCATGATTTGATAAACTCTAATGTTGGATTGAAGAACCACCATATTCCAAAGATGGATATGAGGAAGTTTGATGGCAAGGATCCCGTAACATGGATACTATAGATGGAGCAATATTTTGATCTAAACAATGTGCAAAAAACACAAAAGGTATGCATTGCAACTTTACATTTAGAAAAAAATACATTTGTATGGTATCGATGGATTTTCTCCCATAGAAAAATTTTCGCTTGGCCAATTTCTATGGAGGAAATGATATCACATTATGAGGATTCAAAAAGAAGCACCTTCTTTAGCCAATTGATAAATCTCAAACAAAAGGGTTTAGTGGCGGAGCACATTGAGGATTTCCAAAAATTGAATATAAGGATGACTGATATTCCAGAGGAACACAGGATTGATGTCTTCATAGGGACTTTAAAGGATAACATCCAATATGCAGTTCACGTTTGGGAACCTGATTCATTGGAGAAGGCATTCAGGTTGGCAAGAAAAATTGAATGTAAAATTATGGAGACAAGGAAGCCTACCACTCACATCTACGAAGATGGAAGTGTTACTACTCCTATACTTCCACAACCTACAAGGTTGACACCACAAAAATTGGAATAAAAAAGAGAAAAAGAGAATTTCTACAGTTGTGATAGAAAATACACTAAAGGTCATAAGTGTGCTGAGAAGAAATTATTTTACATAGATTGTGAAGAGGAAGAATAAAATGAAGAAGAAACTTCAAAAATAGAGGATATACACTAGTAATAAACCCTAGAAGAAGAAGAAATGAGTCCGACCATATCATGTAATGCATTGGCAAGAATTACTACTCCTCCAAATCTCAAGATAGAAGGACATATCAAGAAGAAAAAGATAATAGTGTTGCTTGATTTGAGTAGTACCCACAATTTTATTCATTGTAAGGTAGCCAAGGAATTGAATTGTTTCCTATACCCAACACCAAAATGTCAAGTGATGGTTGCAAATGGAGGAACTATAAATTGCTATGGAAAATGCCATAATATCAGGCTATCCATGGGGTAATATGTATTTAATAGTCCAATCCCTTCCATCCCAATGGGAGGTGTTGATGTTGTACTAGGAGTATAATGGTTACAATCGTTGGGTACGGTAGCTTTTAATTTTCAAGAATTTTTTTTGAAATTGTTTTTGGAAGGAAAGGAAATAAAATTATGGGGTATCACAGGGAAGCCAGGAAATATAATAAGCTCTAATGTCGTGAAAAATATTCTAAATAAAGAAAAACGGGGTGTAGTTTCACAATTGTGCTCAATAGAAGTTCCAACATCAAAATCATCTATTTCTCCATATATCCAAAAAGTTTGGAAAATCATTCCAAGGTGTTTGATACTCCCAAAGGAGTCCCACCTATTCATTATCATTATCATGCTATTTATTTGATTCTAGGAAGTGTTCTACCAAACATTAGGCCTTACAAATATCCTTATGTCCGAAAGAGTGAAATTGAACATATGATTGCAGAAATGTTAGAGGATGGTATAATTCAACCTAGTCAAAGTTATTTCTCTGCTCTAGTAGTATTGGTGCACAATAAAAATGGATCATGGTGCATGTGTCCAGATTATAGGGAGCTCAATAAGCTCACTATTAAAGATAAATTTCCCATTCCTGTGATTGATGAATTATTGGATGAATTACATGGAGGAATTTATTTTACCAAGTTGGATCTTCGTTCAGGATATCATCAAATCAGAATGAAGGCTGAAGATATTCCAAAAACAGCATTACGAACTCATGAGGGTCATTATGAATTTTTGGTCATGCCTTTTGGCCTTACCAGTGCACCTTCGACATTTCATGGGTTGCTGAATTACATTTTCAAACCCTTCCTTAGAAAATTTGTGCTAGTATTTTTTTATGATATACTAATCTACAGTAGGTCTTGGAAGGATCATGTTCAACATGTTGACAAGGTGCTCAAACTATGGAGGAGAAACAATTATATGCAAAAACATCCAAATTTTTCTTTGGAGTACAAGAGGTGGAATATCTGGGTCATATTGTATCTCACTAGGGTGTTAAGGTAGACCCTAATAAAATTAAATCCATTAAGGAATGGAAAGTCCCCACAACCATAAAGCAATTGCGTGGATTTCTTGGGTTAACAGGGTATTATTGTAAGGTTGTTAAGAATTATGGGAGAATAGTAGCACCTCTAACAACATTATTGAAGAAAGATGCATTTTCATGGACTCCTGAAGCAACTAAGGCCTTTGAACATCTTAAAGAGGCAATGTTCCTAGCATCAGTCTTAGCTATGCCGTACTACAAAAACCTTTATTGTGGAATGTGATGCCTCAGGAAATGGAATTGGTGTTGTTTTAATGCAAGAAGGAAGACCCATTTCTTTTGAAATTCATTCAATCAAAGGAAAGTATTTACAAAAGGCTATTTATGAGAAGGAAATGTTGGCAATACTACATGCACTAAATAAATGGAGACCTGACCTAATGGGAAGACATTTCAAGGTAAAAATTGATCATGATAGTCTTAAACACTTTTGGAACAAAGACTATCTTCAAAAGAACAGCAAAAATGGGTCACAAAGATGTTGGGTTATGACTTTGAAATCATATACAAAAAAGGGAAGCGAAATGTTGTTGCAGATGCACTCTCAAGAAAGGATGAAAAGGTGGAAGCATTTCTTTGTGCCATTTCAATTATCCAACCAGATTGGATAACTGAAGAAAGGGATGAATGGAAGAACGATGAAGAAGTGTGGGCTCTCATTCAAAATTTGTAGCAAGATCCTAGTACATCTATTACATTTAGTTGGAAAAAATTTTCCTTATGGTACCAAGATCGCTTATATATTTGCAAGAATTCCCAACTAAAACAAAATATTCTTTTGGAATTGCACACTTCTCTGTTAGGAGGACACTCGAGATGTTTAAAAACTTATCACAGGGTGAAGAAATAATTTTTTTGGGATGGCCTTAAACCTGATATTCAAAATTTTGTGGGGGGATGTTCAGTTTTCCAACAAAATAAATTTTAGATAATTAAGACCCCGGGTCTTCTACAACCTTTATCCATTCCAAGTAAATGTTGGGAGGAGATTTCAATGGATTTTATCACAGGTTTACCTAAGTCCAAAGGAAGGAGTGTCATCACAGTGGTAGTTGATATAATTACCAAGTATGGACACTTTTGTGTATTATCTCATCCATTTAAAGCGAGTACGATTGCTACTGCATTTATGGAAACAATTCAAAAGATACATGGAAACCCAAAGATTATTGTAAGTGACAGAGATCCCATTTTACAAGAAATTTTTGGACGAAATTATTTTCTTGTTTGGGTACTCAACTAGCTCATAGCTCATCTTATCATCCCCAATCCGATGGTCAAACAGAGATAGTGAATAAATGTTTGGAAGGATATCTTCGTTGTTTTGTATTTCATAAGCAAGCACAATGGGTCAAGTGGTTACGTCTTGCCGAATGGTGGTATGACACGTCCTTCCATACTGTAGCAAAAATGACCCCATTTATGGCACTTTATGGATATCATCCACCATCCATCACATATTATTTAAGGGAAAATTCTAGGGCTCAAACAGTGGAGGATCACATCGAGCATCAACAAGAAGTTCTCCAAATCTTAAAGGATAACCCAAATTTGGCACAAGATTGAACGAAAAAACAGGCAGATCAACATCGCAGTGAGATAAGTTTTGATGTGGGAGACTGGGAATTTTTACGGCTACAACGATACAAAAAAATGTCGCTCAAGAAAGCTAAGAAGGATAATAAATTATCGCCAAATTACTATGGTCCTTACAGGGTTTTTAAAAATATTGGTACTATCACATACAAATTGGAGCTTCCTACTTCTTCATGAGTGCATCCAGTTTTCCATGTTTCATGCTTAAAAAAGGTTATAGGGGACAAAATTCCAGTTCAAACAATATTTCCAGAACTTGATGAAGAAGGAAAAACCATATTGGAACCTGAAGCAGTCACGGAAACAAGAACTCGACAACTATGAAATTGATCAATTTCAGAGTATCTCATCAACTGGAAGAACTTACCCACTGAAGATTCTACATGGCAGGATGAGAATTTTATACAAAAGCACCCAGAGCTACTCAAGCATTGAGGACAACACTTTTTTGAAGGAGAGGAGCATGTTAGGTACCTATATTACTAGTATAGTCCCTTATTGTTGTTAGTGTAACACCCTTATTGTTATTGTTGTACCCCTATAACCCCCATATTATTATTATTGTGCCCTTAAATTATTATTGTTAGGTCAGCTAGGATTACATTGTGGCCCCACTAGGATTACATTGTGGCCCCATGGACTTCTATATTTAGAAAGGAGGTTTTTTCATTTGTATCATCCAAGAATTTTTCAGTCATGTAATGTATTGGAGGTTTCCCCTACGAAGTGGCTTATTTCTAAGGTGTTGATATCTCTTTTCTTCTATTTTTGGAGTTGGTTTCTCAACAATGATATTCTGTTGCTCTGTTGGCTTGAGGGGTCCTGACCCATGTTTAGATTTAAGGTTTAACAACAAACCCCTATACTACTGGCCCTTTCGGTAATGACCTACTTTCGCATGCCAAAGTCTCACCCGAAGTAGTATAGGTGGGTGTTGGAACCAGGTTTTTGCACCCTGGGAAAGAGTGGGTAATTAAGGTAGACCTTGTTGAGTTCTATCAGTTTCACACAGAATCAAGCCTATTATCAAGCCCTTGATAGTATAAGAAACATGTAAACATAAACAAAGCTACTATTATTAAGAAAAACTTATCAACACCTTCTCATCCACGTGTGCATCAACAATTATCATCACAAAATAACACAATCGCAGCTAATTTGCATCTAATTCAAACAACATAGAGGTACTTCAGTAGTGAATACAACCAGTTTAGATAACATAACAGATTCTATGTTCATTAGCATCCAAAACCTAGTTACAAACCCAAGTCACAACCCACACACACAGCTAGCGGGGTCTGTACACAATAGGACATAGGATCTCCACGCACACTACCAGCAGGAATCCTTACCCAAAACTACCCAAACAGATCTCAATAGTTTATACATAGCATCTTTCTTACTCACTTACCTACTAGACTCCAACTATCTTTCTATTTATGTCATCATAGCATGCGCTATCCCTTGGTCCGTAAACTATGGTTTGTGTACTCTAGGGCTATCCTTTGATCCATTACAATACATTGGGGACTTTGAACCACCCCAAATCCCTTGTGCAAGACCAATTACTAAAAAAAATATATCAAAAACACAGCGTTGGAACATATCAAAACACAACTAGGAGACCCTATTCTAATAGGCCCCCAACACAATCTTGTGACTCGTCCTAAGTCACAACGGCCGTGGGGTTTTCATCTTTGCCTGGAGCTGCTTAATGGCATTGACCTGAGGGGGAAACACTCCTTTTCTCTACACGATAGCGTTCTGTGCAATTTCCACCAACTTCTATGAAGTTGGGTCTTCAGTGGCAGTAGAGACACTTTCCAGGGTCTGATTCAGTTGTTTGACTGCAACACCCAAGTCCTAAGATATCTTGAGGGCTTCATCGGCCCATGGCTTGAGGTGGTCTCTTAGAACCTTATTCTTTTGGTGAAGCTCTTCCTGGTCATCTCTGAACGCATCGCTGGCTCGCAGGCTTGCCAGATGTTGATCAGGGATTAGAGTGGGCATTTTAGCCTCCAGTTGCTCGAATTATTCTTCCTTCTGGCATCGTTCTTGGGTAAATTTGCACAGGAGAGGGTCGTGCTGCACCTTATACCACAGCTTCATAGCTGTCTCAAGCAATTCGACAACCTGAGATATCTGAGCTATAATGGTGTTCGTGGCTTCTGTGACCAATGTAGCTCTCTAGGTGTGTACCTTAGGAGGTGTTTCCAGCTACAACTTAGCCTGCAACACAACAAAATGCTACTCCATATCGGTCTTGATGTTCTGTATCTTGGTCCAAGAAGCCTTCAAAGCTGTGAATAGTCCCTCAATCTTAGCCTGGGGGGTGGCAGAGGTCGAAATGTCTTTCGTCACATCTGAAAATATTCTACTGATCAGACACTCCAACTCGGTCTTCTGCACGGTGAAAATAATGCACGCGGCCTGTGCCTGTGATGCCTCAGTAGTATTTTCAATGATTTTATGCTCGGTTGTACTTACTTTCTGCTCCACCCAGCAGTCTCTGTGTTGGATTGCCTCAAAGAGGGATGTGAGGAGAAACTACAGTGACTCATGCAGAAGTCGGGCCAAGTCTATATGTACTTCTGCGTAGGCTTGGACTTGTGCACAAAACGTAGGTGGACTGAGAGTGATTGTTGCACGTAGCAGAGGGAAGAGGCGGCTCTCGGTTGTGGAGATAAACTCAGTAGTTGTTGCTGGAGGTAGCCTCATGTGAACCATGCTTGTTTGTAGGGTATCAACCTTGAGCTAAAGAGTTTGGAGCTCAGACTCTAATGAAGAGACTGCAGCCTTCTCCTGCTCTTCCAAGGCAAGCCATCTATCTTCCGAAGTGAGGGTGACTGCATCTGCAATTTTCTCCAAATCTTCCTCGGTTAAGGTAACCTCAGTCTCCCGATCGGGCCTTGTAGCCCACTGTTTCGCTCGCTATCCCTAGAGAGGATCAGTTGTCTGTTTCATACCACGCGAGGAACCAATACCCTGCTTATCTAGACCCTCAGTCTCTATGTCCTGTTGCGATTCCTGCTCCATCCCACATGTTGTGTCTGGTGTAACCTTCAGCGTGGTGGAGCCTTCCAGGCGATGAACTTCCAAATTCTTGGTGGTATCAGGTGGGGTGGGGGTCTTCGGTACTGTAGTTGTACTAGAAGTGTTAGCCGCGATTGATTTGAATCCCAATTTCCAGTGCGATGGCCAAGTGGTGATGAGCCGGTCGATTTCCTCATCAGCGACCATGTAAGGCAGCAACATCCAAGCTGGATCCTTACAACCTGGAATCTGCACGTTGTAATCTGCACGTTGTGCATTGTAACCTGGAACGATGCGATGCTCTTGTATTTGTCGTAGACCGTCGGCGACAAGTGTGGCTAGTAGTGAATTTCAGCTATGAGCGTGCTCTGAAATACTACCCAAAAGAATTTATTTTCCTTAATCCGCTGCTCATCCTTTTAATCCCATAAGTTTTTGTATCGCGCCCTTCACACATGTCTGATTCAAGCTCAGGGTGGACTGATCATTCAGGGGATTCCCATGCAACCAATGCAATTAGGAGCAATAGCCAAGAGTAGAGGAATGCCTTGCCATGATCCTAGGCTTCAAGCACGTTTTCCATTTGTTGGCTTGAGCAGTCCTGACCCAGGTTCGGATTTAATTTTTTCCAAAAAACCCCTATACTACTGGCCCTTTTGGCAATGACCTACTTTCGTAGGCCAAAGTCTCATCCGAAGTAGTATAGTATGGGTGAGTGCTCGAACCAGGTTTCTGCACCCTGGGAGAGAGTGGGTAATTAAGGAAAATCTTTTTGAGTTCTATTAGGTTCACACAGAAACAAATCTATTACCGAGCCCTTGATGGTATAACCAGCATGTAAACATAAACAAATCTACTATTATTAAGCATATCTTATCAACACCTTCGCATCCACGTGTGCATCAGTAATTATCATCACAGAATAACATAATCACATATAATTCAAATAACACAGAGATACTTCAGTAGTGAGTACCAACAGTTCAGATAACATAATATATTTAGTGTTCATTAGAATCCAAAACCAAGTTACAAACCCAAGTCACAACCCGCACACACAGCCAATGGGGTCCACACATAGCAGGACAGATTATCTCCGTGCACATAGCCAACAGGAGTCCTTACCCAAAACTACCCAAACAGATCTCAACCGTTCATACGTAGCATATTTCTTACTCACTTAACTACTAGAATCCAACTATCTATCTATTTATATCATCATTGCCTATGTTATCCTGTGGTCTACAAACCATGGTTTGTGAACTCTAGGTCTACCTTTTGACCCATTACTATACATTGGGGGCTTTGAAACGCCCCAAATCCCCTACGCAAGACCAATTACTACAAAAAAAATATATCAAAAATGTAGCATTGGAACATATCAAAACATAGCTAGGGGACCCTGTTCTAACATGCTCCAAATCAACAGTGTGTTTTGACCTTAGGTCATGCAATGGCATGTCCCCACAACCTTCCTTATGATGTTCTGAAATAATAGAAAGTGGAAACATTTGCATACCTTGGTTTATCTTGGGAACATCTTGTACTACTACAAGGGTTCCTCCCACCGGTGTGAGGACTTCCTCAACTACTAGTGATGATGATGGCTTCTCCTCTATTATTGCACCAGTGCTGGTACAAGCATCCTCCTCCTCATGCATCTCCTGAATAATGAATGGGACTGTAAATGTCAAGATATCAAGACCAATTTGCAAAGGTGCAAGTGTTCCTTCTCCTAATGTAAGTATCCTTGCAGCAAGTGGTGGTGGAATTTTCTTTTCTTCTAGTTTCTTCTTGTCAAACTTCTTGATCAACCTTTGAGTAAAATATGCATAAATGAACTCTGGCATGAATCAAATGGTTGAACCACCAAATTTTTTTCTTTACCCTCAAGGTGCAACGTTGTAATCTCAATAGCTTCTATTTCTATTATAGGATGTAGCAAGACGAATGCATCTAACTTTATCCTCCAAGCCCTTGTTGTGCATGTAGATGACCTATCAAAAGTACACATGTTAGGTCCCTATATTACTAGTATAGTCCCTTATTATTGTTAGTGTAACCCTCTTATTTTTATTATTGTACCCTTGTAACCCCCATATTGTCATTATTGTACCCTTAATTTATTATTGTTAGGTTGGCTAGGATTACATTGTGGCCCACTAGGATTACATTGTGGTCCCATGGACTCCTATAAATAGAAAGGAGGTTTTGTAATTTGAATCATCCAAGAATTTTTCATTCATGTAATGTATTTGAGGTTTCCCCCTTGAAGTGGATTATTTCTAAGGTGTTGATATCTCTTTTCTTCTATTTTTGGAGCTAGTTTCACAACATTTGGTATCATAGCTTTGGATTCTAGGGTTTCGCTACTTCAAACATGTCATCGTGGAATTTTCGCTATAATTTTTTTTCTACAAAGTTTCATAAGCTAAAAGTTTTAGGGTGTGAAGCCGAAATCTTGAGGAACATCGTCAAAAAATTTCAGAGGTTGGTTCGCAATATTTTCGGAGATATGATCTGTGGAAGTTAGGTATTTTTGTAGGCTCCTTGATTTAATGTAAACAATTCATCATGGTATTTGTGCTATAACTTGTTTTCTATGAAGGTTCAGAATCTGAAAGTTTTAGGAAATGAAGCTAAAATCTTGAGGAAACTCGTCAAAAAATTTCAGAGCATGGTTCGTAATATTTTTGGAGATATGATTTGTGGAAGGTAGTGCTTGTTCAGGCTCCTAAATTTCATCTCAAAGAGGTGATCATGGGAAAATATTCATAACGCTCTCTCTGAGCATCAGATTGGAGTTCCCTAAAAATTGGTAGCAAGTACACAGACTGTAGTTTCTTTTCTATAAATTTCAGAGCCAAAGGATGAAACAATGACATGTGGCAAGTCGTACAATCTCGCTCTACTGCACCAGTCCAAAATTGGGTCATTGTCATTGTGGGAGATTGGACATAACTTTGTCTTGAAGAATCCAAATCATATCAGAATTGTGGCATTGGAAAGAAGCTTCAGAGGGCTACTACAGGGCTGAATTTCAGATATTGAGGATCCGCAATTATAGAGATAATTCAATTTCAATATCGAGCTCCTCAAAAGCAAGTAAAAGGTGTGTATTTTTTTTCCGAATTGCATAAGTCTTGTTTGAAGAATCAAGTTGAATTGATTCCAAGGGCATATTGTAGAATAGATATTAGTATTAGATTATAAAATGGCCCCTAAAAATAATTCAACACCCATTAAGCCTTTGGAAAGCTCTACTATGACTCATGAAGACGAAGAATGGCAACACGACATATCAAAATTACAAGAGAAAGTGCAACAAATTTTTCTCTCGCAAAGAGCAACAAAAAATGACATGGAAGTTTTGAAGAAAGGTGTGGAAACTAAGATGGATGGTTTGAAGAAAGGCATGGATTCTAAGATAGATGGAATGGAGGCTGGCATGGAATCTAAGATGGATGACATGGAAGCTAAGATCAATGAGAAAATGTAAAACATGAAGAATGTTCTAAAAGCGGACATGGAAGGTTTGACAAAGTTGATACAAGAAATGTTTCCTAGTGGTGAAAAGATGGTAGAGGAAACTCATGATGAGAACAAAATAAATGTTAATTGTGATTTCATAAAATATAATGTTGGCGGGAAGAACCACCATATTCCAAAAATGGATATGAGAAAGTTTGATGGAAAGGATCCTGTAACATGGATACTACAGATGGAGCAATATTTTTATCTCCATAATGTGCGAAACACACAAAAGGTACACATTGCAACTTACCATTTAGAACAAAATTCATTTGTATGGTATCTATGGCTTTGCTCCCGTAAAAAAAATGTCACTTGGTCAATTTTTATGGAGGAAATGATAGCACATTATGAGGATACAAAGAGCAACACCTTCTTTAGCCAATTGATAAATCTCAAACAAAAGGGTTTAATGGGGGAGCACATTGAGGACTTCCAAAAATTGAATATAAGGGTAACTGATATTCCAGAGGAACACAGGATTGATCTCTTCATAGGTACTCTAAAGGATAACATCCAACATGAAGTTTGTGTTTTGGAACCCGATTCATTGGAGAAGGCATTCAGGTTGGCAAGAAAAGTTGAATGTAAAATTATGGCGACAAGGAAGCCTACCACTCAATTCTATAAAGAAGGAAGTGTTGCTACTTCTAGATTTCCACAACCTACAAGGTTGACACCACAACAATTGGAAGAAAAAAGAGAAAAAGGGCTTTGCTACAGTTGTGATAGCAAATACACTAAAGGTCATAAGTGTGATGAAAAGAAATTATTTTACATAGATTGTGAAGAGGAAGAAGAAAATGAACAAGAAGAGGATATACACCAGGAACCAACCCAAGAAAAGGAAGAAATCAGTCCGACCATATCATGTAATTCATTGGCAGGAATTACCACTCCTCAAACTCTCAAGATAGAAGGACATATCAAGAAGAAAAAGGTAATAGTGTTGATTGATTCAGGTAGTAACCATAATTTTATTCATTGTAAGGTAGCCAAGGAATTGAATTGTTTCCTATACCCAGCACCAGAATGTCAAGTGATGGTTGCAAATGGAGGAACTATAAATTGCTCTGGAAAATGCCATAATATCAAGCTAACCATGGGGGAATATGTACTGAATAGTCCAATGCTTTCCATTCCTATGGGAGGTGATGATGTTGTACTAGGAGTACAATGGTTACAATCTTTGGGGACGGTAGCTTTTAATTTTCAAGAACTTTTCTTGAAATTTTTTTCAGAAGGAAAGGAAGTCGAATTACGGGGTATTGCGGGGAAGCCAGGAAGCATAATAAGCTCTAATGTCATGACAAAGCTTCTAAAGAAAGAACAGCGAGGCGTAATTGCACAATTATGCTCACTAGAAGTTCCAACATCAAAATCATCGATTTCTGCAGATCTCCAACAAGTCTTGGACAATCATTCCAAGGTGTTTGAAACTCCCAAAGGACTCCCACCTATTCGTGATCATGATCATGCTATTCATTTGATTCCAGGAAGTGTTCCTCCAAACATCAGGCCTTATAGATATTCTTATGTCCAAAAGAGCGAAATTGAACGTATGATTGCAGAAATGTTAGAGGCGGGTATAATTCAACCTAGTCAAAGTTCTTTCTCTGCTCCTGTAGTATTGGTACACAAGAAGGATGGATCATGGCGAATGTGTCCGGACTATAGGGAGCTCAATAAGCTCACCATTAAAGATAAATTTCCCATTCCTGTGATTGATGAATTATTGGATGAATTACATGGAGCAATTTATTTTACCAAGTTGGATCTTCGTTCAGGATATCATCAAATTAGAATGAAGACTGAAGATATTCCAAAAAAAGCATTTCAAACTCATGAGGGTCATTATGAATTTTTGGTCATGCCTTTCGGCCTTACCAATGCACCTTCTACATTTCAAGGGTTGATGAATTCCATTTTCAAACCCTTCCTTAGAAAATTTGTGCTAGTATTTTTTGATGATATACTAATCTACAACAGGTCTTGGAAGGATCATGCTCAACATGTTGACAGGGTGCTCAAACTATTGTAGGAGAAACAATTATATGCAAAAACATCCAAATGTTTCTTTGGAGTACAAGAGGTGGAATATCTGGGTCATATTGTATCTCACGAGGGTGTTAAGGTAGACCCTAACAAAATTAAAGCCATTAAGGAATGGAAAGTCCCCACAATTATAAAGCAGTTGCGAGGATTTCTCGGGTTAACAGGGTATTATCGAAATTTTGTTAAGAATTATGGGAGAATAGCAGCACCTCTAACAACATTATTGAAGAAAGATGCATTTTCATGGACTCCTGAAGCAACTAAGGCCTTTGAACATCTTAAAGAGGCAATGTGCTTAGCACCGGTCTTAGCTATGCCAAACTTCACAAAGACCTTTATTGTGGAATGTGATGCATCAGGAAATGGAATTGGTGCTGTTTTAATGCGGGAAAGAAGACCCATTGCTTTTGAAAGTCATTCAATCAAAGGAAATTATTTACAGAAACCTATTTATGAGAAGGAAATGTTAGCAATACTGCATGCACTAAAGAAATGGAGAACTTACCTAATGGGAAGACACTTCAAGGTAAAAACTGATCATGATAGTCTTAAACACTTTTTGGAACAAAGAATATATTCAGAAGAGCAGAAAAAATGGGTCACAAAGATGTTGGGTTATGACTTTGAAATAATCTACAAAAAAGGAAAGCTTAATGTTGTTGCAGATGCACTCTCAAGAAAGAATGAAGAGGTGGAAGAATTTCTTTGTGCCATTTCTATTATCTAACTAGATTGGATAACCGAAGCAAGAGATGAATGGAAGAAGGAAAAATATGTATGGACACTCATTCAAAAGTTGCAGCAAGATCCTAGTACATCTGATACATTTAGTTGGAAAATGATTCCTTATGGTACAAATATCGCTTATATCTTTGTAAGAATTCCCAACTAAAACAAAAGATTCTTCTGGAATTGCACACTTCTCCTTTAGGAGGACACTCAGGATTTTTAAAAACTTACCACAGGGTGAAGAAATATTTTTTTTGGGATGGCCTTAAATCTGATATTCAAAAGTTTGTGGCGGAACGTTTGGTTTGCCAGCAGAATAAAGTGGAGACAATTAAGACCCCGGGACTTCTACAACCTTTATCCATTCCAAGTCAACGTTGGGAGGAGATTTCAATGGATTTTATCATAGGTTTACCTAAGTCTAAAGGAAAGAGTGTCATCATGGTGGTAGTTGATAGACTTACCAAGTATGCACACTTGTGTGCATTATCTCATCCATTTAAAGCAAGTACAGTTGCTACTACATTTGTGGACAGAATTCAAAAGCTACATGGAAGCCCAAGGGTTATTGTGAGCGACAGAGATCCCATTTTTACGGGAAATTTTTGGAAAGAGTTATTTTCTTGTTTGGGTACTAAATTAGCTCATAGCTCATCTTATCATCCTCAATCTGATGGTCAAACTGAGATAGTAAATAAATGTTTGGAAGGATATCTTCGTTGTTTTGTATCTGATAAACAAACACAATGGGTCAAGTGGTTACGTCTTGCTGAATGGTGGTATAACACTTCCTTCCATACTGCAGCAAAAATGACCCCATTTATGGCACTTTATGGATATCATCCACCATCCATCACATCATCCTTAAGAGAAAATTCGAAGGTTCAAGCAGTGGAAGATCACATCGAGCATCAGCAAGAAGTTCTCCAACTCTTAAAGGATAACCTGAATTTGGCACAAAATCGAATGAAACAACAGGCAGATCAACATCGCAGCGAGAGAAGTTTTGATATAGGAGATTGGGTATTTTTACGGCTACAACCATATAAACAAATGTCCTTCAAGCAAGCTAAGAAGGATAATAAATTATCGCCAAAGTACTATGGTCCTTACAAGGTGTTGCAAAAGATTGGTACTATGGCATACAAATTGGAGCTTCCTGCTTCTTCACGAGTGCATCCAATTTCCATGTTTCATGCTTAAAGAAGGTTATAGGTGAAAATCTTCCAGTTCAAACAATATTGCCAGAACTTGATGAGGAAGGAAAAATCATATTGGAACCTGAAGCGGTCACGGAAACAAGAACTCGACAACTACGGAATCGATCAATTTCAGAGTATCTCATCAAGTGGAAGAACTTACCCACCGAAGATTCTACATGGGAGGATGAGAATTTTATACAGAAGCACCCAGAGCTACTCAAGTGTTGAGGACAACACTTTTTTGAAGGAGAGGGGCATGTTAGGTCCCTATATTACTAGTATAGTCCCTTATTGTTGTTAGTGTAACCCCCTTATTGTTATTATTGTACCCTTGTAACCCCATATTGTTATTATTGTGCCCTTAAATTATTATTGTTAGGTCGGCTAGGATTACATTGTGGCCCACTAGGATTACATTGTGGCCCCATGGACTCCTATATATAGAAAGGAGGTTTTGTAATTTGAATCATCTAAGAATTGTTCATTCATGTAATGTATTGGAGGTTTCCCCCTCGAAGTGGCTTATTTATAAGGCATTGATATCTCTTTTCTTCTATTTTTGGAGCTGGTTTCACAACAGCACAATAGGAATCTATTGTTTTTTCTTCTTCTATTTCTGCAAGGTCTCCTTTCTTATTTAATCTAAATAAACTATTGGAGAGTTATATTCTCCGTGAAAGCCTTTGATTGAGACTTATATTCTGCAAGATACTCACTTAGAATCTCATGGTCTAAGTTTTCTCCATGTCTTTCACCTTCCTCTTCCAAGAAAGTGGACATAGCGTATTGCTTTGGAGATATACGGAATATTGATTTTTCCTTCTCCTGATAGGAACTTCGTAAACCTTCCTCATTTCAAAACCCTAATGAGGTCTCAATACTTCTCCCCATTTTCATTTTCTTGACCTCCTTGGTGACTCCTTCATAGATCTGAAAAGAGATGAGATAATAATCATTCCTTCCATCATTCTGATCTCTTCTTCTCCTTCTTACTCTCCTCGTAGCATAATCGCTGAGATCCATAGGCCGAGCCAAGATTATGCTCTGATACCACTGTAATATTCCCAAATAGGGAAGTAGCAATATTTGAACACAAAAATGAAAATTGCAGTGAAAATCATTACATCAACAATGGAGCCATTCTATTATTAGTATGAACACCAAATCAATACAAAATAGTGAGGCCCAAATCATATGATATGAGCAAACAAGCCTCCTATAAACAATCACTCTCAAGAATGAGTTGCTACTACTATACAAAATGCCAAAGAGTTGCTACAGTGCAGTCATATTGTGTACAACTACAGCAGGAGATCATATAGTGATGTAAAAATAACTATATATGCCTCAGTATATGCTACACATACAGATCTAGGCTCTATATTACCCTTCCAAGACAACCCAAGAGGGTTTCCAGAAAATACACAAAATATACAATGTGTGCTGCAGCCCTAGAGTGGAAGGTTTGCTGCAACAAAAGAAATGAGAAGATATGGCTGAAGCTGATGTAGAATTATGTAGCTCTTCTCTAATATATCCTCCGGATGAAAGTTTTTCCCCTCCACTGAAGAAATCACCTCCAAAATCATACACTACAACCACCCCTACAACTCCTCCATAAAATAATGCAAATCCAAACTGAAACCACGTTGTAGGGGATAATATCACCTTGGTGTGTTGCCAAATGTTGCAATAAAGCTCAAGGGCCTTATTTTCCGGCCTCCCAATGGAAGGAAACATTCCTCCACTTAAAACAAGCTCTGGAATGACCCAAATCAACTCTACACTGATGCACCCTACAACACAACAACACCCTCAATAGAAATTGCATTGTAGAAGAAATATGGAGATTGGTTTGACGTCGGAATGTGGAAATGTAGCTCAAATACTTCTCCTAAGTGGGCACTTGAAGTCCCCTGAGGATGAAGGTGGGTTCCTCCTTGGGAACACCCTTGTGTTAAACAACATTGCAGTCTCTGCTTAACAGTTGAAGAGAGCAACAAGTCATACAGACCATAACAAAATAATAATCAAATCATACCTTCTATGGTTGCCATCCCCTTCCTTATATTCTTGGTGAGCTACCTCACCTTGGGTCCCACTCATTAAAGCCACTATCTCCATGCATTGGATCTCCCTGCAAAACTATGTTGACCCATAATGAATGTCCACTCCTCCATACCAGCATTGTTGATTTGGTCAAAGTTGACCCAGTCTTCATGCTCCAACCCCTTTTCACACACAAGGGTGGTTAATCAAGCTACTAAGATGACCCTCATTCATATTAGGAGTTTTTTATTCCTACTAAGGATATTTATTGGTCTCCATACCCTATTATTCTTCTAACTAAGAAAAAAAATAAAAAAATAATATTCCAATTAGTTGCATGGTAATTTATGAATATTACAAAAATGAACATGAACAAAACTATCTGACACACGACATTAAGCTAGAAACAATCATACATGCACTGAAAATGTGGAGATAATATATTTTGGGAAGGAGATTTGTATTTATGAGTGATCACAGTGGGTGGAGATACTTATTTGACCAACCAAATATGAATTCCAGGAAGGCTAGTTGGTTAGCTACGATCGACGAGTTCGATTTTGAAATCAAATAAATCAAAGGTAAAGAGGATAGGGTCACATATTCTCTTATTAGGAAGATGCATGTAAATAACATTGCAGTTATGAGCTCCTATGGGATAGATTTACAGGATAGGATCTTGCAGGCAGGTCAAAAATATGTTAGGTATATGGAGCTTAGGCACAAATTGCATCAGAGTATTTGTACAGGTACAGGTTCAGGTATAGTTGCAAGTGTACAAGATGTGTAATACCATCTCATTGAATATGGATTGGTTAGGTTTACAGATAGGATATATGTGCCAGAAAATAGCTAGCTCAGGAAGGTAATCTTGAGGGAGTTTCATGTGAAACCATATTTAGGACACAAAGGCTATTATAAGACATTGAATACAGTATGAAGATTCTATTTTTGGCTGAATCTTAATAGGAGGGATGTAGCAGATTTTGTGGTTAGGTGTTTGGACTGTCAGTAGCTAAAGGCAAAGTGTAGGAATCCATGTGTTATACTACATCATAATGTGATTCTATAATGGAAATGGGAGGTCATTTCCATGGAATTTATCACAGGGTTGTCAAGGGAAGTGAGACATCATGATTTTATCATGGTTTTTATGGGAAAGTTGACAAAGGTTGCACATTTCATTGCAACGAAGACTAGGTATTGAGCTAGTGATGTAGAAAAGGTATTCATAAGAGATGTGGTCATATTTCATGGTGTTCCAAATAGTATTTTGTCAGACATGGATACAAATTTCACTTCCAAGTTTTCAAAGGAGTTATTTGTAGGATTAGGCATATAGTTGGCCTTCAATATAGCTTATCATCTAGAGAAAGAGATAATAAAAACGATCTTGGAAGACATGTTGAGGATGTATGTGATGCATCAGCAATGAAAACGGGAAGAGTATCTACCATTGGTTGAGTTTTCACACAATAACAGGTATCAAGAGTCATTGGGGATGAGTCTCTTCAAGGATCTGTATGGACGAAGTTGTAATACTCTCATCAATTGGAGTGATCCATTTAATAGGGTGTTGATTGGACGGGACATGTTGGTAGACATGGAGCTGGAAATGCATATTATCAAGAGGAATATAAAGGTAGCACAAGATAGATAGAATATTTATGCAGACCAACACATGGTATTTAAGGAGTTTCGGGTTGGGGAGAATGTTTATTTATGCATCGAGCCCAAGAACAACTCCTTGAGTATCATATCATGTGCCAAGTTGGCACCATGGTATTGTGAGAATTTCTAGATCCTTAAGAGAATTGGACCATTGGCCTATTGACTTGTACTACCTCCAACAGTGAAAATCCATCACATGTTTCATGTTTCATTAATTATGAGGTATATAAAGGATGTTGGTCATGTTATTGATTGGTTTGTATTTCAAGTGGAGAAAGAAGTAAAATTCCAGCGGAAACCTCAGTGTATATTGCAGCGAAAGCATCTCATGCTCAAGAACAGGAACAGATCCATCAAGCAAGTTAAAGTGTAGTGGAAACACTTTGGGCTCGATGAAGCTACATGGGAGATGGAAAATCAAACGCGAGCTATGTATTCTTCATTGTTTTTCGGTTGAAGCAAAGAATTTTTAGTTTAATGTTTTGTATATGTCTGTCATATGTTTGGTGATATTTTGGTATATGTACATATTCATATGGCTATAAATACCTCCATGAACTAAGTTATAAAGAGCCAATAACCGATATAGATGTTATATGGTCATGTTATCATGTTTTTTTGTTTTTATCAAGTTATTCATTGGAAATAATACATCGAGCTAAGTTATAAAGCTCCATGAGTAGTATGTTTTATTTTAAATGGTTTTGCTGAGGTGTAGGTGTGGTTTAACACCAAGGTCAGTGTTACCCAAGGGGGAGGGTTCTGTAACAAACCCAGGATAAAATTTCATGTAATAAAAATTAATAAAGGAAAAAATAAGACCACGGTTAAGGGACACTTATTCCAAGCTGAATGTTAGGAAAATATATCCTAGTGGGCACCACTGGATATGTTTTTATGGCTAAGGAAAAATTGAAAAAGGCAACGACTAAGGCATTAAGGAGGAACAAAGTATTTTTGGCACATTTATTTATGAAAATAAAGGAAAATAGGATAAACGGAAGGTAAAAGCTCACAGGTTCCATGTGCAGAGGAAAATGAAGGAAAAAAATGGAAGATGAAAAAAATAGAGGCCTCATTGATAAAAATGCTTCTAAGGGTCATTTGGTACCTTTTTTAAGTGTAACCATTTGTGAATTCAGTTGTGGAGATCTCTCATTATTCTATCTCTCACACACTCTTGGATACTTCAGGTTTTTCTAAGAGAATTTTAGCATTGAGCTAAGAAAGAGGAAAGCAAGCAAAGGAATGACAAGGAAAGGAAAGGAAAGAAAATATCAACTAAGGAAGAGAAGTATCTAGAAGCTTCAGTAGGAATACTTTTAGGTAACATATTTCATATGTGATTTCCTATCTGGTTTGGACATGAATGGTTTATACATGTTGGTATTTGGTTTTATTTCTATTGGTGGCATGTTTTTTTTAGATTTTGATAGTGGATTTGAGTATTAGTTTACCTTTTTCAAGATGCCATGGTGTGTTGGGATTTTGATCTCGGTTTTGAGCTTTGGAATTTCTGGTTGGATTTCAGAATCCATGGAAAATTTGGGCTCAAGGAAAATTCCCAAAGGCCTAGTAATCCCTTGACCAATTTGGAAAGACACATGGTAAAGCCTGAGGGTGGGGTCTCAGTTTAGGGCCTAGTGATTCAGGATTGGATTTTGGTAAAGCCTTAGATACATGGAGACAAAAAATTCCTCAAGGATAATGATGGATTCCATTTGGAATTCCCATTTTGGTTCAGTTTTCTGATCGAAGCACTAGTTTTGGTGTGATCACAGTATGGTTAGGGTGGATATGGTTTAACCTATGGATTCCCTTACTTGGTTTTGTATTGGTATATCACTGATTGTTGGAATATGGAATGGGGGCTACTCGCTGAAGTGATATCTTGCTTAACCTTGTCTATTTTCAGGTCGTACGTGTAAGTCTCGAACTTGGTTGGTTATTGACTATGTTTAATGAACCCTAAGTTATATTTATTTTGTACTTATTAATATTTTGATTTAATGGTTGTTATATTATTTTCATTTTCATGGTTTTATGTTTCTTATAAGCATGGTTAATTGACGGTTTCATGTCATAGTTATTTCATATATTTACTTCTAATTGTTAAAATAATGAACGCAATAACTAATTGATTTCATATATGTTCAAGGAAGAGGGTGGTGATCCTTTTGTAATGTTTCATAAGAGTTTCCAGTCATTCATTCTTTCTCTTGCATCCTAGACCTCTAGCTTTCATTCATGCCAAGTGTTTTACAGAATGTCAATACTAGTTGGGGATGATCAAACCGAGTTCTACACTGAGTTTTTGGTTATTTTAAATTTTCTCCACGTATTTGATCATTTCTAAAAGTTACTGGAAGTTTAGGGCAGTGTCCAAGATTTCGGGCTTAAAAGGTTCCTTAAATCCTACAGACACAAGCACAGGTCTGGGCAATTGAGTCCCTAGATGCACACAAGCCCATGTTTTGGAAGCATCTAGAGCCTCCTAGGTGCACCTTTACCCATACCAAGGGAGTGTCTGGGGTGTGAATGCCTAAAAGCTAGTGGGACCTAGTGACAAGTTAGGTTGATGACTGGCATAGCCTCTGGAAATTTTGTAGCAGGTGTAAGATGTATGTGTCATGGTTTTCCATGTTGATTCCACTTACTTAAAGTCACCAAGGAGGTTGAGTCTGCTTTTAACTTCCCTCATATCATGTTTACCCTAGTTGGCCAGTTAGTTGGGTAGATGTGATGGGAGGTGTAGGTTACAAAATATTTAAATCTAGTTTAATTACCCTTCTTAGAGAAAAATTCAATATACACATAAAAAATATATATCATTCCTAAGAATAAATGTTGAGGTCTGGTGGCCTACACACAGATAATGTAACTTTATTGGTCATTGAATTAAAGGTGGAAAGGATAATTATAAGGAAGGAACCTAGAACAGGGGGTTGGAAAAACAAAAAATCCTATGAAATAAATCTCAATAGAATCATGAAAAGATAAAGGAAATGAAGTGAAAAAATTATGGAGTGAATTTGAAGGTTTTCAAATAAAAATCTCACATGTAATATATGATCTATCACAACATAGGTAAATATACAAGCTTAAAGGTACCATATGCTATTATATAACATAGATAAATATACAATATCATAGGTACCATCTGTTATCAAATAACATTACTAAATCTGCAACTTAAGAGTGAATCCAACATCTAAAATTACATAATTTATGAATAAGAAAAAAACACATGAAATTTAAATAGAGAGGAATAACACATACTACATATACAAAATGCTTGGAATCACCAACACTTCTTCATTAAGCTTTAAGAGTGAAATACATGTCACATGGACAAAATTTCTAAAATCTACAAAACAATTACAACCTCTTGAATAAGGAAAATTGAACCATCACTTGGAATCTCTCTCTAAAAAACATAATTGAAAACCCTTGTAATGATTTTTCCTCCCTTTTTATATGGAGAACATAAAAAAACAACTTACAAAAATATCTTCAAATGCTAAAGTTGTCTGAACTACACAATTGTCTAAGCATGCGAATAGCCTAACTATCCTAATGATTACATGAATATAGAATTGATTCTTTCCTTTAAAAAAATATTCACCATTGAATCAGAACATACTCATAAAATAATTAGACAGGAGTTATGAAAACTCCAACCTCCAAAACCCAACCTCTGAGATGACATCATGTTGATGTCATCGTATCCATGTGGATCCTATTTAGTGGTGACATGTGTCATTGTACCCCATCAAGCCACCCAAAAAATTTGAATTTGATCTCCATGTATCCTTTGTATTTCCAGGTCATGTTGATTTCATCTTCCTCAACATATTCTAAGGCTTGATCACTTGTTGCCATGTGTCATGAAAAGGAGAGATAAAGTGTCCCAGTTTACTTGTTTTTGCATGAAATTTCCTTTGCAAATATCCTCCTCGAAACCTTAACACTTATAAAATAATTAAATTGTTAAGGAGTTACGAAACCATGTGGCTATGAAATGTCTAGGCTCTGATATCTCTACTCTGACGTCCAACCTCCAAAAATTTAGAGTCTGTTGTTTAGACCTTCTGATATTGGGCTCCGGTGTTTATACCTTCCAAGTATTTGCTGATATCCAACATTTTGATGACTAGCTCCCAAAATTTTAGCTTTCCCTTTTAATTTTGGTCTCTAAATTTCAGCTCTCTCTTTTGGTTTTCCCTTTTGACTTTTTTATTTCAGCTCTTGTATTTTGGATTTTTTCCATCCCTTTTGTCAAGAAAGAATGCACTTATCCTTCTCTGCACTAGGGATTAAAAATAGGAGCATTCAACACAAATACAAGAGGGTATTTTAGGTCACAACAGGTCCATCCTAAACAATACACCCCATAATAAGTTGAACTTATACGATAAATAAAGAAATTGGGTGTTAAAATACCCCTTCTCTAGTTCATCAAAGACGTACCCATTTACAACAAGATTATCAGGGAAAAGTGTTTCAAGAGGCATGAAAGAAGAGAAAGAGATGTCCCCACTATTAATGTTTCTGGGTAGTAGTATGATCTAATTTTTGGGAGGGTTATCTCCCAAAAGTACTTGGATCCTAATAGCCCAGTAGTGGATGTGCCTATTAACAATATTGTAGTTCTGAACACATTGATCGACCTTGGGGATACAACCAATGTCATAACCAAGGAAACCATGTTGAAGCTCAACCTCCAAGGAGACTTGAAGAAAACCACTACAATGTTGCATCTTGCAGGTAAATTCACAATAGCCCCCAAGGGATTTATTAAGGATGTGATGGCCTCCACTAAATCATAGGAATATCCCATGAACTGCCTTTTCCTCCAACCCAAAAATGAGCTTAATGGGTACCCCCTCATTCTAGGGATACCTTGGTTAGCCACTATTGATGCTTAAATTAGTTGTAGGGATGGAAACATGACCATTAAAAATGGGCATCTCACCAAGGAGGTTATATTATTCCCTTACTGAACCCTTTTTTGAGCATGATTTACCTTCGTGGGTAAAGGAAGAGGAGGAGGAATATTATTATCAACCATCCCTCTACCCAGTTTGTACATTAAATAATTCTATAAGAACTAGGAAGTTATATGAGGATGACCTTATTGATGACTTCTTATGGAATCATCCTCTCGTTTCCATGCCAATTAATGAGCTAGTGGAAGAATCCTTAGGGAAACTTCAAAACAATCCTTTGGGTGAATTTTTTATTTTCAATTCTGATCTAGAGAATGCTACAGTTGTGAAAATAAATCCATCCAAAACTCTAAAAATAAACCCTCCCCTCTCAATAAATCAAGAAGAGAAATTATGAATTATATTGAAATAACATCCTGATTCTTTTTCTTGGTACTATAACGAAATTAAATGGGTGCATAACTCATATTTTGCCCATCATATTTACATTAAGGAGGGATGTAAACCTATGATCCAACCCCATAGGAGAATAAACCCTTCCCTTAAGGATGTTGTGAAAGAAGAATTGAAATAACTATTAGATGCAAGATTCATTTACCCCATTTAAAATAGTGAGTGGGTGTCATATTTTGTCATAGTACCCAAGAAGAATGGGAGGTGGAGGAATTATACTGACTATAGGGAACTCAACAAGGCCACAAATAAAGAAAAATTTCATTTTCCTTTCATAGATCAAGTTTTGGATTTCCTTGCAGGGAATAAATTATTTTAATTCCTCGATAGATTTAGTGGATATAATCAAATCCACATCATCCCTAAGGATCATGAAAATACCACCTTTACATGCCCATGGGGGACATTTTCCTATAAGGTCCTTCCATTTGGTTTGTGTTATGCCCTGATTACCTTCCATATAGATGTTTTGAGTATTTTTTTTATATTATTCATGACACAGTTAAAATATAAATGGATGACTTCACCCCTTATGGAAATTATTTACATGACACTCTTTCCAATCTGTGCAAAGTCTTAAAGAAATGAAATGAAATGACTATCTCACTAATCCCAGAAAATTTTGAATTTCTTCTGAATGTATGGATTGTCCTAGGTCACTTCCTTTATAAGGAAGGGATCAAAGTTGAAATTAAAAATATTTCCATTATCAAAAGGGGCCCTATCCCTCAGAAGAAAGGGGATGTTAGAATTTTCATTGGACTAGTTGGATATTACAAGAGATTCATTAAGTATTTTAGTAAGTTGGCTTCACCTATGTTTGTATTGTTGACTAAAGTTTCAGATTTTTGTTTGATAGATAAATGTCAAGATGAATTTGGAGAACTGAAAGAGAATTTGACCACTGCACCAATTCTTAGAGGTCCCAAGTGGGAATTTCCTTTCCACATCAACACAGATGCATCAAACAAAGTTGGAGGAGCAACTTTCGGAAAAGTGGAAGAAAAATTTCCTTATGCCATATATTTCGTCAGTAAGAACCTATCCAAAGATGAGCTTAATTACATAGTTACTAAAAAATAACTCTTAGTTGTTGTGCACTATTTGAGCAAGTTTAGGAAATATGTCACTGGATACCAAATTTTCTTTCATGTTGATCATGAAACCATTAAATATTTAATGAATAAACCATGTGTAAATGCTAGGATCATGATATGGTTATTATTGTTACAATAATTTTATCTAACCATTGTTTAAAAGTTAGGAAAGGAAAATGTGGTTGCAAATTTTTTGTCTAGACTAACGTT
The DNA here is from genome assembly GCA_034641835.2 of Pinus albicaulis. Taxonomy (NCBI): domain Eukaryota; kingdom Viridiplantae; phylum Streptophyta; class Pinopsida; order Pinales; family Pinaceae; genus Pinus; species Pinus albicaulis. The sequence goes on from CM076582.1 coordinate 990,183,807, forward strand.
GCCTACAATAAATGAGGAGATGATAAATGATCAACTTGTAGATGAAAACCTTTTTCCATCTCACTAACATCTCCTTGGTTTGCTAACATAGTAAATTTTTTGGTTGTTGGATTGGGGAAAATATTTTCAAATTGGGCCCAGATCAGATCTTGAGGAGATGTGTGAGGGATGATGAGTTCTTTGAAATCCTCTCAGCATGCCATGATGGACCTTGTGGGGAAATTTTTCTTCTAATAGGAAAACCTTCAAAATTCTCCAAGCTGACCACTATTGGCCAACTCTACAACAAGAGATTAAAAGGCACACTACTAGTTGTGATGAGTGCCAAAGTATGGGAAATACTACACTCAACGGTGAAATTCCCTTGCAACTTAAAGTGTCTCTTGAGCCATTTGAGAAATGGGTCAATGATTTCATTGGGTGAATTGATCCCTCGTCCGGACAAAAGAGATACATCATTGTGTGCATGGGTTACTTAAAAAAGTGGGTTGAAGTAAAAGTAGTAAAGGCATCAACCGAGCATAAGGTGCCATGATTTCTAAAGGAAAACATATATTATAAGTTTGGATTCACAGGGGATATGGTCACTCATCAAGGACCCATGTTTAATTCAAATCTAATTGAGAGAGTCATGGAGCCACATCATATAAACATATACAATCCACTTCCTATCATCATCATAAAATGGGTAGGTGGCGTTCACAAATATAGCTTTCGAGAACATCTTAGATATATTTTTCAGCAACAACAAAAAGGATTGGAAAGCTCAAATTATAGAGACCACTTGGGCCTATAATACCACCTGAAAAAACATCATTGGATTCACCCACTTTGAGCTAGTTTATGGAAAGAAGGAACTATTTTCCATTGATTTTGAGTAAAAAATATTAATAATGGAAGAATAATTAAATTCAGATATCACTACATCTCAACAAGAAATGTTGCTCCAACTCAATGGTTTTGATGACTTCAGATTGTAGGCTCTCATGCACAATGATTTGTTCCAAATATAGAGGAATATTTGGCATGGTAAAAACATCAAGGAAGGGACATTACAAGAAGGTGATTGGGCCCTTTTGTATGATTCTAGGTTAAATTTTTTCAAAATAAAATTGATGACAAGATAGTTGTGTCCTTATCTGGTATAAATGTGTCATGAGAATGGATCTTTCAAAATAATAAAAATTGATGAATAAATAATTCAATTTTTAGTTAATGGTTATTGATTAATGTTGTACAAGAGGCCTTTGTGGAAGGAATATTTTACCAGCTCAATAAGTAACGAGTTGAAGGTAATTTGGGTTCTCACAACTACCAGTTCATCCATCCTCTGATCAACAGAAAAAAAAAGGAAGAAATAAAAAAGAGCCTAGGTAAAAACCTCTATGAGGCACTTGAGCCTAACTCTAGGGCTGAAAACCTCTATGAGGTAGTTCAAGGGTCGAAAATAATAAATGAAAATATCCCCTAGTGAAATCCTCCTTTGAGGCACCTGGGGTAGCCCTGTAGGTTGAAAATCTATTTTGAGGCAACACGCGGGTCTCAAAAAAGAGAAAAAAAAGAAAAGATGAAAAAATAAAAAGAATAAAGGGAAACCTTACATCAATATTGCTAAAAAGTTTTTGCGGGATTACAACCACAACCAAAGAAGAACAACAGTAAAAGTAAGAAACCTGCACACTCCACTTTTCTGCCCACCAAGCTAGCCATCTGTACGTCGTTCATCATTCTATAAACCTCCCCAAGTTCCTCCATTACTAGGAAGCCTACCTCAATCAATTATTCCTAAGTATTGAAGATCTACTTGATTGTCCTCAAATGCTACAAGATTTTCTAGATTTGTTATAGGATTGTGATTGACATAGGCAAAGGGTTCAAATCTAATTTTTCGATAGGGGAATGGAAGTAGAAGTCCACCGCATCACCATCATGCATCCTCAACACCATTTAGAATCTTCTCCACCCAAAGATCTATGTTTGTCCATATAAAAACACCATTTTCACGCCTTCGTTCATTATTTTCACAACAACAAAGGTTTCTGATCCTTTTCTGTGAGCTTAACATGAATTATAAGATTTTGTGGATGTATTATATGAAGGTTATTACGATCATAGAGGTGTCTGTGTGATTGTTACAGGAAGAAATCCAATCCTATAGTAGTCTGAACAAACCATATAGGACCATAGTTGAAAGCACTTGGAAGTACAAGAGTGAATAATTGACCATCGTGAAGCATTAAGGGATCATCTCCTTGATCTTGGGTAGCCACAAATATTTTGTAATGCTGCTACAAGGTTAGTGTTCATCTCCAGAAAAAAAAACTTGATCCACAATCAATAGAACCTGCAGTAATAGGCCTCGTTCAGCCAAGAACATATCAAAAAATATATACAATTTTTTTTCCCCAAACTATAGCCAAAGAATGGAGCAACTAGTATGGGAAATGGCACCTGAAATAGTCATAATATCAACCACCACTTCTGAAGAAACATGAAAATTTCAAAGCAGTGAGAGACCATCATGTAGGCATAGGTATGAACCTCCTCACCTCTTCCTTTAAGTGCATGATAGTTCAAAAATGTTTAAAATGTATGAGGAATGAGGTTTTTCTAGGGTGAAGGTGGGAAACAATCTTGGCCAGCTTTGAACTATAAAGAGAAGTAATCTACCTCTCTCATGCAATGTGGAGATAATGATAAATAGGTAAGGGTGATAATTTCAAGGACTGGGCCAATGATTCATTGAGAAGTTACAACGGTGGTAGGTGGGGTCAGTCATATACAACACATTGAGCCCACCACCAAAGAACAAAAGGAATGAAGGATGATCCTAAAATTCACTTGTACCAAGAGTTCATTCCCAAAAATGGTAAGAGAGACCCATTACATCGTCAAGATTCAAGATAACTACCACCGGGGGTCCCCTAGGATAGTACCAAGGTGCTGCAGGGTTGAATATTAGATTCTACACTATCCAAGTTCAGTGCTACAGCATTGCACATAACTGTTATAGGATTGTAACCAATTTCTATAGGATTGGCCTGAGTGGTGGAAAGGGCTTTATTTGGTGTGAATTTCCTCCAAAACCTTGAAGCCATGAAGGATTCTCAAAGGGATAGGTAAATATTTCATTTCCTTGACATTCCATGCAAGAAAATTAGAAAATTGGGTCAATTTCCACATCCTATAGAAAACACTTGAAAATTGAGATGTTTCAAACCTTTTTTTTGTTTGTGTGGAAATAGTGATAGTAGAAGAATGATTTTTTTTTAGTGTGGGATATGATTTTCATAAACTTGGTTAGAAGAAAAAAAATAATCCTCTCATCTTTATTTTGAAACCATAGGCTGCCCAAAAATTAAGAATTGACCAAAAATCCTTTGAAATAAAGTTAGAGAAGACATAATAGAGAACTGTTGACGGGAAAATTTGTCCGGCCAACAGTAGGGGATCTCCCCGGTAGAAAGTCCCAATTAGACCTTAAACCGTTTGGAGTAGGGATCCCGTCCGGGGTGTGGGTCCGGCTACCGCTTAAGACGCCTTCCCTTCCGGTCTCAAAAGAACCTGATTGAACCTGCAGACACACACTTATTCATAAGATACGAAATACATGATTGATGCATTGAACATGTCCACAACACTATGCGTAGCAAGAGAATAAATAAAACATATACGCCCGAAGAGATGCAGTTAATGATACGTCTTTGGGGTTATGCTTGTAAGGTATCTAACCATAGAAGAAATAGTTCTCAATGGCAAGATTCCCCTTTACTTCCTGAAAGATAAAACAGAATGCTAATAGACAAAGGTATTAACATTCATTTAGAAAGCGATAAAAACTGAACATCATTAACACAAGCATAGATAAACATGATGCATAAATGATGTCATTGAAAATGCAGTTTCATTAATCATAGGATGTTCTGAAAACTGTTCAAAGAATACACACAGTGCTGTCACAGCAAAAACACATCATCCGACAAAGGGGTTTCAACAAGTATTCGTATTCATATGCTTAAGAATATGATCTCTAAATACAATGCAATGTAGCTCTTGAGTCTCCAAAAAGAAAAACCTTTTACACTTTCCCCGTAGGGAGTTTTATAGCACAAAACTTGCCCTTTGGGCTTCTCGACTTTTTGCTTGCCTGCCTATTGAGTTGCCTCGTGACCTTGAAGAGGTTGCGACCTGCGACCTGTCTGGTATGTGCGACCTGCGACCTGGATAGAAAGTGCGACCTGTGACTTGTCCGGGTGGTGCGACCTGCGACCTACCCCTAACTGCTGCTCATGACTTGCTGCTACCGAGCTGTGGGGATGGACATGCAATGTTGAGGTCAGGGGCATCAACCTGCTGTTCCTTGAGAAAATCTCGCCATGTCTGGTACTCTGCCGCTATGGGGGAAACCAGAGGGACCTCCTCCTTCAACCGATGCATGCATTCCAAAGCATTTGGCACAAGGGTTTCCCTTTTCTGTGAGATCTGGTTTGAAAGAGAGGCAAGTTTGGTATAAATCCGAACTGGAGTGGCAATAAACTGACTCAGATGTTCTTGAGATGCTGCGGGCTCAGGAGCGGCAGCGGCTTGCTTGATAGGCTGCAAAAATGACTGGATGTCCTGATCCACTTGTTCCCAGGCTTTCTCTTCGTCCAATGCCCCAAGCGATGGAATGTGGTGCAAGGTGTGCATCGAGTCGATACCGCTAATCAGGTGGTTGTATGAAGACATTACTTTGTCCAGGTCCTTAGATAGTTTGTCCTTAGATTGTATTGCCATACGGAGCTGAACCTTAGCATCCTGTGTATGAATCCAATCCCTCTTGGGAAAACTTTCAAGTGCCTGAGGGTATTGTACTGTCCAGCCCATCATTCTGTCTAAGGCTTGTGAGGCCTCCCTGAGCGTCGCCGCGTGCTTTTTGCTCGTTCTTCGTACTCACTGCAGGGCGAACGTTTGTTTGATGGTGAAATATTTTCCACACACCGCCTTGCGTGTTGGCTTCTAACACTTCGAAGCACTCTTTGAAAATGGCCGCGACCAGTCGGGTGAGTCCGGTCGTACACCTTTGTATCTCGCTTCCTCAACTCGATTAGTCGTTCGCTCTTTCTCGCACCGGCCGCCATTTGCGGGCCTATTTTAAAAGAGAGACTATTTCTCTACTCATTCTAGTTATGTTATCTTCCATGGCTGCGGCGAAAGCAGTGCCCGCCGATGCTATCATTACCGGATTAGTCCTGGTATCAAGGACTATGTCTTTGCCTGTTGCAACTGTGGATGTGGCAGAGGGACTTTGCGCCAGAGATCTTCTTTTCTCTTCCCGGATTTTGAAAGAGAATTGATCGAATGTGAGTATGGTGAGATCAAATACATCCTCTTCCTGCCCCTGGGGGGATCTAACATCAGAGAGCTTGGTACTGCCCAGAGTCACCTCGATGTCTTCTAGCATGTCATCCTCCTTTTCTCCTCTATTCTTCTCCTCTTCTTCCTTTCGCCGCCGTTCAGTTTCTGTTGCTGCTTCTATTTCGGCCTTCCTCTTCCGCTCAGCTGCAGTAGCCTGTTCGGCCTTCTTTTCGCGCTCAGCTTCTGCTTTGTCCAGCTCTGCCTTGAGTGCCTGTTCTGCTGCGGCATGTGCCTCCTTTTCCTCCTTTTCTTTCCTGGCCTCCTTGGCCTACTTCTTCTTCTGTGTTTCCGTCGCACTCTTCTGGCGTGCTTCCTCATCCTCTTTTATCTTCTTTTCCCTTTCTTGCTGGGCTTTTGTTTCTGCTTCTTTCTGTTGGATAGATGTAGTAAGCCCTGTGCTGGTTCGAGACTTCCTGGGTAGAGAGGAAGAGGCACCTCCCAACTGACGACTTCTGACTTCTAGGCTCTGATCATCCGGATCTTCTTGGCCCACGTCTACTCCCGGAGCAAATTGTCTCTCAGCGTTATACCAGTTCCTTCTTTCATCTTCTGCCGGGCACTCAATATGCTGATAAGTCCACTTGAATTTAGCTTTCAGGCAGTGTTCAGGAACTATTCTCTCTGGGTCATATGTTCGGTGTTCTAGCGCCCCAAGCTGATAGCTTTTCATCGCTTCTCCCTCCGCTGCTACTTCCTTGAAGTCTTTAACTGTGCATGTGCCAATGGTGAGGGGTAGCGTGGGCCACGGCTTCTTTTTGCCTTTAGACAAGATGCTGGAGAAGCCTTGAGACATTTGGAAGCATACCTCCTGAATGAGCATTTTGTTCGTAACAAAGCGAGGCATAGCATGTGGTGCCCTGTAAGATCCAAAGACTCAGATGAAGGTATATCCAGGGAAAGGGAACCAATGTGCCACTTTGACTAGAGTCTCTTTGGCCTACCAAGACATGCAGGGGGTGTCTTGGCCAAATAAGTTTCTATATAGAGAGGGGATAAATACTTGGGAGATCTGCTCTATATCCTGTTTGTACTTGGACTCCCAAAATACCCTGATTTGCAGATGAATTGCTCGAGACTGCTCGGAGTCCCAGTTGTGTGCCAATTACATGATGATATAAAACCAATTACAGTTTAGTGATGAAATTTAGCTGAGACATATGTAAAACTGGGTTACTGGTTTACTGGGTCGCAGGGTCGTAGATTGCAAGAAGAGGCCTAGGTGCGACTTTGCGACCTTGCGACTAGGTCGCAGGGTCGCGGGGTCGCAAATTACGAAAAAAGAGGAAAATGCGACTTTGCGACCTCGCGACCAGGTCGCTGGGTCGCTGGGTCGCAACTCTCCGAAAAATTGGGAAATGCGACCTTGCGACCTTGCGACTAGGTTGCTGGGTCGCTGGGTCGCAAATCCCAAAATCTGAAGAAAATGCGACCTTGCGACCTCGTGATTAGGTCGCTGGGTCGCAAGTCGCGTTAGGGCTTGCAGGGGGGTTTTGGGCGCGCGCGGCGTGAAGGTTTCCTCCCTCTAACTGGAAAATTGTAAGGCTAAAAGGGTCCATGCAGAGTTGAGGAGTGGCTTTGGGAGCAAGGGACAGGGCCATGAGAGTTTGAACCAGAAGTGCGGTGAGTTTGGACGGTTGTGGTGAAAGCAGGGTCTCAAACAATCCTGAACTGAACAAAAAAAAAAAAAAAATGTAAAAGCTCAGACAAGGGGCAATTTAAAGGCCTAGGGGACATGGGTTTGGTAAGAAAAGCTCAAAAAGGAAAAAGCAGGAGGAAATGGCAACTTACTTGGGAAAATCGCGCCAGTCGAGCTGTCAGAGGCGTTTTTCTTTCAATTCGTTGAATGTGCAAAATGCGACCTAGCGACCTCCTTTATATAGAAGGTCGCACGTGCGGGCATTTAATGCGGGGTCGCTAGGTCGCAAATCTATTTGTTCCAGCGTTTTGCGACCTCGCGACCTGGCGACCTGGGGTCGCTAGGTCGCAAGGTCGCTGAGTCACGCTTTTCATTAAAATTGGAGATTTGCGACCTTGCGACCTTGCGACCTGGCGACCTGGGGGTCGCGGGGTCGCAAGGTCGTTGGGTCGCACTTTTCATTAAGATTGGAGATTTGCGACCTTGCAACCTTGCAACCTAGCGACCTGGGGTCACGGGGTCGCAAGGTCGCGGGGTCGCAATTTTCATCAATAGTTTATCTTTGCGACTTGGCAACCTAGCCTTAAGGATTCTTCACTTGGCTTTTCTCTAGTTTCAAGGGGCTCCAAAAAATTTGAAATGGTGGTCCTTTTGGAGGGTGTTGTAGGGGCTACAACAAATGGCGATTCACTGGACGAACTCAGAGTCTCTGCCGATGGTTAGTCTTGGCAGGGGGAGGGAGGGGCCTTTGCTGACGGTTTTCTTTTACCTTGCAGTTGACACTTCCTAACTTTTGGCACCTTGCTGGGTTGCTCAATCTGCTGGCCTGTTCGGGTGCCGTTCAATCAAATTCCTTTCTTCAGGTCTCCGGACTGGAAGGGTTGGAGAACTCCAGGCGGCTACAGGGTCTGGTATGATTATTTTTTCCTCATCGTTTTGCTCCGCTGCCAGCGAACCTCTCGGTCCCAGCGGAGTCACTACCTAGGAATCGTGAACGTTGCTCCGCTACCAGCGAGCCTGGTCAGTACCCTGACGGAGTCGTCACATCACCTCTCTACGCAGGAAGCCTTTCTCAATCCTTTACCCTTTATTAGTGTGCTATTGCACTTATTTTGAATGTGCCTGAGGCACTTATTTAAATGTGCTCGTGGCACTTATTTGAGATGGAAATTTAGCCTGGGCGGATGAAGGATCCCGACTTATTTTGCTTGCAAAGAGGTTGTTCCTAGTCTGGTATGAGGACTTTGGTTTTTCCCAGATACCCTGTCGTAGCATATAGTACCTCTTTTCCCTTCTGGTCTGGTTACCACTACATTGCATTTACTTTTGTAGACACCCTGTCAGACTGGCGAGGTAAGCTTCCCGCTTGATGACTCGAGCTCGACGATATGCTACCTTTAGGTGCAGAGAACAAGAAAGCTTTTTCCGCCTTTGAGTCTATCGGAAAAGGCTTTCCATCAGCATAGAACCTGTTGCAGTGTGCCAATTGCGTGGCTCTAGAAAATCCTTCCTTAAACTTTTATTTTATTTTATTTTATTTTATTTTTAAACAAAGGTGAGACAAGAAAGTATGGTACAAAAATAAGATAGCCCTCTAAGGGCTACTAAGTAAAATAGTGTTTGAGGTCATGCCCGTTTACCGGGAGGACCTCGACTCATCCTTCAAGGGTTTGCAATCTAAAAGTGTGGGATCCTAAATTTTCCTTAATTTGGAAAGGGCCTGTCCATAGTGCTTGGAACTTGGAATGCTTTCTCTTATCCTCATGAGCTTTGTCCCATTTTAGGACCAGGTCTCCTACCTCAAAATTTTTATTCCCCATGGATTTTCTATCAAACCATCTCTTGATTCGACTCTGGTGGATGGCGAACTTTTCCCGGGTTTTTTGCCTTTCCTCCTCCAACTTCAGCAGGGTGTCGATTCGAGTCTGCAGGGTCAGACATGGGGTACCATGACATTCTTGGGACAGCTGAAGGGTAGGGAGAGATAGATGAGGAGGAAGAACAACTTCTTTTCTGTACAGGAGAAAATATGGAGAGGTGCCTAGGGAGGACTTGGGAGTAATACGGTCAGCCCAAAGTGCATTGTGAAGGGCATTGTGCCAGTTGCGCTGGTGGGACAGCAGGGTCTTTTTAATGATACAGATGAGATTCTTATTAGTTGACTCAGCTAATCCATTTCCCTGGGGATAATAATTTGCAGAATGTTTCAGAACAATACCATTTTCCAGCGCAAAATCGTATAATTTAAAAGATGAGAAGTAGGTTGCATTATCGAAAACCAAAGAAGTTGGAACGCCAAACCCAGTGATGATGGAATGCGTGAGGAATTATATTACCTCCTGATCATTGATTCGGCATAAAGGTGTTGCTTCGACCCACCTGGTGAAATAATCAGTAGCTGTAAGGATATACTGGTGTTGGTTAGAAGAGTGAGGTGTGATTTCACCAATTACATCCAAACCCCATTGTTGGAAAGGCTGCTCCACTGCTACTGAGAGTAAGGGGGCGGCTGGCCGTGCTTCTCGGTTTGCGAATTTCTGGCACTGAATGCATTTCCGAACATATGCATGCGCATCTCTAAAAAGAGTAGGCCAATAGTATCCCGCGCGCATTATTTTATGGGCGGTAGTATCTCCGGAAAAATGACCTCCAACTGGTCCATCATGCAGTTCGGTTAAGATTTTCTACGCTTCGTCATGTTCCAAGCAGCGTAATAGGACCCCATTGTGATGTTTCTTGAACAACTTACCTTGGATCAGTTGATGAGATGCAGCTTTGAGTCTTATTGCACGTTTCTGCCGGGCAGTGAGAGCAGGGTCCATGGTGCCTTGGGCCAAATACCTTGAAATGCCGGAATACCAAGAAGGGCTACTTTGCTGAGGCACATGGTCGCTTTGATACATTTCAATTTCTTGTTCCCAACATTCTTCTTCGATTCCATGGGAACTTGCGGCTTCCGCGGCCATTTGGCATAAGCCCTATCCTTTGACGGTGTGTGCCGGTTTAAATTCTAAATCATATTCTTGTAAGCACGCCACCCAGTTGCCTCGCCTTTCGCCTAGCTCCTGCTGCACGAAAAGTGAGCGGACAGCTGGGTGTGGAACAAAAACCGTGACATGATTTTTCAAGATGTAGGGTCTAAAATGCTTGACCACTTTGTAGACCGCATAGGCTTGCTTTTCGATTTCTGGATAGTTCAACTCCGCTCCTTGTAGACCGGTGCTCATGAAAGAAATGGGTCGTTCATCGTTGTTGCCATCTTTCTGCGTAAGGACAGCTGCAAGTGAGGAATCTGAAGCAAAAGTATACAAGATAAAACCTTTGCCAAAATTTGGACTTTGGAGGGAAGGAGCTTCAGCTATAGCCTATTTGATTTTTTCGAAGGCCTCCCTTTCCGGAAGATTCCATTGGAACACAACATTCTTTTTGATCATTCCATGTAATGGCTTGACTATCTGTGCAAAATCTGATATAAATTTCCATACGAAATTGATCTTTCCCAAAAAATATTGCATCGTTTTTTTACTCCTGGGAAGAGGAATTTGAGCAATGGATTTCACCCGTTCCGGATCGACGACAATACCTTCTTTAGTTATGATATGGCCCAGTAAATTTCCTTCTGCCAAGGCGAAAATTCTCTTCTTCGGGTTAAGTGAAATCCCGTACTTTCTACACCTTTCAAAAAATTTCCTGAGATGGCGTATATGGTCGCCCCGGTGTTTTGAAAACACGGTGACGTCGTCTAAGTAGACAACCACACTCTGGCCTATCAGCCCCCTGAATGCTATATCCATGTCCCTTTGGAAAGTTGCCCCTGCGTTAATTAATCCAAAAGGCATACGTCTGAACGCGAAAGTTCCCCACTTGGTTCGAAAGGTGGTCTTCAATCTATCCGGTTCAGCCACCAGCACCTGGTTGTAGCCGGAGAACCCGTCCAATAAGGAGAACATTTCTGACCCGGACACAGCTTGCAATATTTGTTCCATGGGGGGTACCGAGTAATTATCTTTATTTGGGGCCCGGTTTAAATTTCGGAAATCTACGCATAAGCGGATTTCGCCTGACTTTTTCCGTACCGGGACCAAATTGGACACCCATGTGGAATGGCATACTTTGAAGATGATGCGCGCGTCTAAGAGTTTTTTGAGTTCTTTCAGGATCAACGGTTCCAAAGTAGGATGTACTTTTCTGAGCTTTTTCTGGAACAGTTTTGCGCCTTCCTTCATGGGTATAACATGTTGGATAATTCGAGTATCATACGTACGTAAGTCGTCATACATCCAAGCAAATACGTCACGATACTTGCGAAATAGCATGGTGAAAGCCTGCGCCTCTTAGGTGGTGCAGTCTTTCCCAAGGTTGACGAACTTAGGATTATCTTCTGATCCCAGGTTCACTTGTCGATGGGCCAAGATGGAGCTTTGCACTTTGGTATTCGGGGGCCCTCGAAAACGGCTCTACAGATCGAAGAGTTTCTCAAGTGACACTACTCCCTTTGGCATGGGGTTATCTTTGCGTTTCTCATAATCTTCCTGCATAGCTTGATTTTGATCATCTTCATCTATGGCAGCGTCTTTGAATGTTTCCGAGTTACACATAAACTCCAGTACCTGTTGATCATCATCAAAGACGCGTAAGTTAGTAATGTTGTCTGGCACAGAGGGTCTATATATAATTTCAATAGAAAAACCATCCCTCAGAGGGGTGAATCTAGCAGCACCATTAGCCAGAGTATCAGCCGCTACATTGTGCATTCTAAGAATAGATTTAATTCCAAATGCATCAAAAGCAGAAATCAATCGCCATACCTCTTGTTGATATGCCTTTAAATGCGGAGATAGACAGTGAATAGTGTTGCATACCTGGCGAGTGATAATCTCGGAATCCCCAATGACCTGTAAGCATTTTACCTTCAAATCCAGCGCCTTCTTAAGTCCGAGGATTAACGCCTCGTACTCGGCAGTGTTGTTAGTGCACTGGAACTCTAGCCGGCATGAGATTAAGAACTTATTCTTGTGAGGGTCAAGCAATATGCAACCCGCACCAGCTCCGTCATGAGTATTGGAACCGTCATAATACAAGGTCCACATGTCACTTTCCGGCTCCTTCAGGGTAATAGGTTGTGGAGGGGTTTCTGCTTGTGGTGAGACAGGGTGACTTGCTCCTCCGCGACAAGTGCTAGTTCAGATTGGACCTCGGGGCCTACGGAAGACTGAGGGGTTTGGTAACATCCGAATATGGCTTCCAGAAAAAACATGCCAAGTTCCTCCTGGGCAAAGATGATGGGTTCATTAATGGCATCCAAATCAGTTACGGTGTGTTTCATATATGGTTCACTTTCGACCCTGATTTGGTTGTTCCGCCCCTTGTAAGGAAGCCACAAGTGGGACCAGTCGGTGGCGAAATAGCTTTGCAACTTGCTGGACTAGTCCCTGCTAAGCAATAGGTCGTATGCTTCAGGGATGTCGACAATCACAATGTTAATGCATTGATGGACCCTAGAGTCTGACGACAGGCGGATGATGACATTGTTCAATTCTCCTACGGCTAGAACTTGTGATCTGTCAAGTTGTATGATCTTTGCGTCGGTCTTCTCCAGGCGAATGTTCAGCTTTTTACAGACAGATAGGGGCATGAAGTTTGTTGAGGCACCGGAGTCAACTAGACAGTTGTGGACGTTGAAGTTAAAAATCTGGAAGGACAAAAGGAAAGGAGGCGTGGATCCTCTTGAGTTGGTATTGATGGCGTTTACTATAGACTGTACATCTGGACCGGCTTGCGCGGACGTGTTGCTCACAGTTTTCGTAGCTGAAGTATTTGCGAAAGCCTTTAGAATGAGCTATTTTTGGTTAGTAATGCGAGCCAGCTCGTAGAGAGAAATGTTTTCTCTTGTTTTCTTCATATCCTCAACAATGTTATAGCTAGACTCTGGCTGAGGGCTAGGCTCGGTAGAGGTCTTTGAGGATTCTGTCGGGAGCTTGCCCTTTTGACTTGCTCGGGTAATGTTGTTGGTGGGCTTCTCCGGGGCAGATTGTTTTCCATTTCCTGGGGGCAGAATTTTCCTTAGGAAAGCCCTTTTCTTGTCTTCATAGGATTGCTCGGGAACAGGTCCTTTTCTCCTTAAACTATAATTCCACACGGGCTGGTCTTTGGGATTGTCTGCCATGTTGATATCGATGGAGGTGAGGTTGTCCCCACCTCGGATTATGTCAAAAGCTGGGACAGAGGATCTTGGTTCTTCGTTCGAGGGCAGATCCTCATCGTGATCTGAAACATCATCCTTCGTCACATCCCCTGGAGTTTGGTCATCTAAAAGTTGATTAACTACTGCTGTCATGCTGCCAATCCATTGAGGGCACGTTTTTCCAGAGTGGGAAGCTTGGTGGAAAGAACATAAGTTATCTTTCCCTATCTCTTCCACATTGAGAGCAGTATTCGGGTTAGACGGAGGTCTGTTACTGTTGGGATTACTTTTTCTGAAGAAAGGTTTGGGTGGTTTAGTGCTATTTGTGGCTTCTGTGCCCTTTCTCCTTAGGTCCGTGACTTCATTCGTTAAGAGTTTGAGGGTTTTTTCCATGCTTTCAAAATCAAACGCATCTTTATCCCTATCGGTGGTCTTAAGATTGGAGGACTGACCACTTTTTGTGTTAGACTTGTGATCATCTCTCCCTTCGTGATCGATGGCTCCTATCGAAAGCATGTCTTTCTCTACAGCGAGAGCAGCCTCATAATTAGCCGTAAGGGTAGCGCCGGCTTCACGTTTGACGAAAACTGCGATGTCCCTAGGGAGAGCCTTGGTATAGTAGTCAATGGTGATTGAGTCATCCAACGCCAGGTTTTGGGGAAACTTCTGCAGTATGGTAGCGAAGCGCTGGTTGAAGTCCCTAACAATCTCCTTTTTATGACACTTGATGGTGCTCAATTCCGTGAGAAGCATGGAAGGAGTTTTATCTTCTGAAAACTTTTGTAGGAATACGCGACGGAATTGGTCCCATGAAGTGATAGAGGCACTGGGGAGAGAGCGGTACCATGTGGCCGCTTTGTTTTCGAGAGTATGGGGAAACAGTCGACATGCGACATCATCAGACTGGACTCTCATGATTTGCAGAGACAAATAGAAGCTACTGATATGATCTTCAGCTAAGGTGCCTTTCTCAGGATCAAACTTGGGGAGGTGTTTCTCCGGATGCCTAGGCAGATTGTGGAGTGGGCCAAAAATATTTAATGGGGATTGAGCCATCCAGGCTAGGGGTTGCACTCTCCTAGCCCGCTGGTGTTGCCTAAACTCAGGCTCAGATTCACCTCCCGAACCTGAGACCGATGCTTCTGACTCATGACAAGAGTGTTCGTCTTGGTGTATCCCACGGTAAAGAAAGTCCCTAAGATATCCCAAGTTATGGACAGGAGGCCTAATTGGGTTTGGGTGATGGTTGCGAGCTTGGTTCCCTTGGGCTCGGCCTCTGTCTCCTCTACCTCCAGCCCCTCTGCCTCTATTTCCTTCTTCTTCATTTCTGCGAGCTCTATTCCTTTCTCCTTCATTTCTGCGAGCCCTATTTCCCCCGTCTACATTTCCTCGGCCTCTGTCTTATTCACCATCCCCAGGTGGGGGATGTTCCTGGTTGTTTTTTTGTCGAGTCTGGTTAGGGTGGGAGTCGGGGAAAGGTTCGGTGTCACCAAATTCTTCGCCCTCTTGGAGAATCGGGTCATTTTCCTCAACAGCAGTACCGAGGTCTTCCAACATGAGATTTACGAGCTCGGGTATAGTACTCGCAAGGGCACCATTCCGAGTGATGTTCTTAGGAGGGGTTCTAGTATGGGCAAGGTATTCCATGATTGGAGTAAACCGTAAATTTCTGATAAGATCGCGGGCAGCTGGGCGCAAGGCTCTCAACTGCGCTCTGGTGATTTTGTAATATCGAGTCTCCCTCCCTGGGATATCTTCCAGAGGAGGAGGGACAGGTTCATTGTTTATGACCTCCCCTTGGGGAGTTTGTGATGGAAAGTTTGTTGTATGCTAAGAGGCTGCCATTCAGGCCCTCCTTCTAGCGCCAAATCTGTTGACGGCAAAATTTGTCCGGCCAACAGTAGGGGATCTCCCCGGTAGAAAGTCCCAATTAGACCTTAAACCGTTTGGAGTAGGGATCCCGTCCGGGGTGTGGGTCCAGCTACCGCTTAAGACGCCTTCCCTTCCGGTCTCAGAAGAACCTGATTGAACTTGCGGACACACACTTATTCATAGGATAGGAAATACATGATTGATGCATTGAACATGTCCACAACACTATGCGTAGCAAGAGAATAAATAAAACATATACGCCCGAAGAGATGCAGTTAACGGCACGTCTTTGGGGTTATGCTTGTAAGGTATCTAACCATAGAAGAAATAGTTCTCAATGGCAAGATTCCCCTTTACTTCCTGAAAGATAAAACGAAATGCTAATAGACAAAGGTATTAACATTCATTTAGAAAGCGATAAAAATTGAACATCATTAACACAAGCATAGATAAACATGATGTATAAATGATGTCATTGAAAATGCAGTTTCATTAATCATAGGATGTTCTGAAAACTGTTCAAAGAATACACACAGTGCTGTCACAGCAAAAACACATCATCCGACAAAGGGGTTTCAACAAGTATTCGTATTCATATGCTTAAGAATATGATCTCTAAATACAATTCAATGTAGCTCTTGAGTCTCCAAAAAGAAAAGCCTTTTACACTTTCCCCATAGGGAGTTTTATAGCACAAAACTTGCCCTTTGGGCTTCCCAACTTTTCGCCTGCCTGCCTGTTGAGTTGCCTCGCGACCTTGAAGAGGTTGCGACCTGCGACCTGTCTGGTATGTGCGACCTGCGACCTGGATAGACAGTGCGACCTGCGACTTGTCCGGGTGGTGCGACCTGCGACCTACCCCTAACTGTTGCTCATGACTTGCTGCTACCGAGCTACGGGGATGGACGTGCAATGTTGAGGTCAGGGGCGTCAACCTGCTGTTCCTTAAGAAAATATCACCATGTCTGGTACTCTGCCGCTATGGGGGAAACCAGAGGGACCTCCTCCTTCAACCGATGCATGCATTCCAAAGCATTTGGCACAAGGGTTTCCCTTTTCTAAGAGATCTGGTTTGAAAGAGAGGCAAGTTTGGTATAAATCCAAACTGGAGTGGCAGTAAACTGACTCAGATGTTCTTGAGATGCTGCGGGCTTGGGAGCGGCAACGGCTTGCTTGATAGGCTGCAAAAATGACTGGATGTCCTGATCCACTTGTTCCCAGGCTTTCTCTTCGTCCAATGCCCCAAGCGACGGAATGTGGTGCAATGTGTGCATCGAGTCGATACCGCTGATCAATTGGTTGTATGAAGACATTACTTTTTCCAGGTCCTTAGATAGTTTGTCCTTAGATTGTATTGCCATACGGAGCTGAACCTTAGCATCCTGTGTATGAATCCAATCCCTCTTGGGCAAATTTTCAGGTGCCTGAGGGTATTGTACTGTCCAGCCCATCATTCTGTCTAAGGCTTGTGAGGCCTCCCTGAGCTGCTCGTGCTTTTTCTTGGTTTCCGCTCGTGCTCTTACCAGTGGGGCGACTATTTGTTTGATGGTGAACATTTCTCCATAGACCTGCCTCATGGTTACTTCTAACACTTCACACTCTTTGAAAATGGCCAGTGGGACTTCATTTACCGGTGGAGTCTGGTTTCGGAGTTGTTGAACTTTTTCTCTCAACTCTGATTTCTCCTGTTCTACTCTTTTCTCTACTCATTCTAGTTACGTTCTCTTCTGTGGCTGCGGGGAAAGCAGTGCCCGCCGATGCTATCATTAACGGATTAGTCCTGTTATCAAGGACTATGTCTTTGCCTGTTGCAACTGTGGATGTGGCAGAGGGACTTTGCGCCAGAGATCTTCTTTTCTCTTGCCGGATTTGCAAAGAGAATTGATCGAATGTGAGTCTGGTGAGATCAAATACATCCTCTTCCTGCCCCTGGGGGGATCTAACATCAGAGAGCTTGGTACTGCCTAGAGTCACCTCGATGTCTTCTAGCATGTCATCCTCCTTTTCTCCTCTATTCTTTTCCTCTTCTTCCTTTCACCGACATTCAGTTTCTGCTGCTGCTTCTATTTCGGCCTTCCTCTTCCGCTCAGCTTCAGCAGCCTGTTCGGCCTTCTTTTGGCGCTTAGCTTCTGCTTTGTCCAGCTCTGCCTTGAGTGCCCATTCTGCTGTGCCTCCTTTTCCTCATTTTCTTTCCTGGCCTCCTTGGCCTGCTTATTCTTCTGTGTTGCCGTCGCACTCTTTTGGCGTGCTTCCTCATCCTCTTTTATCTTCTTTTCCCTTTCTTGCTGGGCTTTTGTTTCTGCTTCTTTCTGTTGGATAGATGTAGTAAGCCCTGTGCTGGTTCGAGACTTCCTGGGTAGAGAGGAAGAGGCACCTCCCAACTGATGACTTCTGACTTCTAGGCTCTGATCATCCGGATCTTCTTGGCCCTCGTCTACTCCCGGAGCAAATTGTCTCTCAGCGTTATACCAGTTCCTTCTTTCATCTTCTGCCGGGAGCTCAATATGCTGATAAGTCCACTTGAATTTAGCTTTCAGGCAGTGTTCAGGAACTATTCTCTCCGGGTCATATGTTCGGTGTTCTAGCGCCCCAAGCTGATAGCTTTTCATCGCTTCTCCCTCCGCTGCTACTTCCTTGAAGTCTTTAACTGTGCATGCGCTAATGGTGAGGGGTAGCGTGGGCCACGACTTCTTTTTTCCTTTAGACAAGACGCTGGAGAAGCCTTGAGACATTTGGAAGCATACCTCCTGAATGAGCATTTTTTCCGTAACAAAGTGAGGCATAACATGTGGTGCCCTGTAAGATCCAAAGACTCGGATGAAGGTATATCCGGGGAAAGGGAACCAATGTGCCACTTTGACTAGAGTCTCTTTGGCCCGCCAAGACATGCAGGGGGCGTCTTGGCCAAATAAGTGTCTATATAGAGAGGGGATAAATACTTGGGAGATCTGCTCTATATCCTGTTTGTACTTGGACTCCCAAAATACCATGATTTGCAGATGAATTGCTCGAGACTGCTTGGAGTCCCAGTTGTGTGCCCATCCCTCAAAGTGTAATCTTGCACAGACAGCATCCAGTAGGTAAGAGGCCATGTAAAATTCGGAAGGCATTCCCTCATCTGGGGCCAATGCCGCGGACAAGTTTGTCTGCATCGAAGTCATCAATATGCCGGCCCAGTTGAAACGGGTGCCATGTGTTGTCACATACTCCATGATAGTAGCCCAACTACCGCTGAAAGTGGAGCAATCTGGGCGCCCGTAAAGCTTGCAAAGCATGGCGGCAACTAATTTATAAACCTTTCTCAGGCTAGCCACCAGATATTCTTGGTCTTTCTTGACCTTAAATTTCTCGGGCTCCTCCCACCATTGTCTAATAATATCAACTACCGGAACATCGTGAGAAATAGCCCATTCTGGTGTGAAGTACTCATCTGGGCGAGGCAACGAGTAATAAAGGTGGGCATCCGAGCCTACGAGCGTAGCGAAAGCCCTGCCTTAGCTGTCTCGGATCACAAACTTCTTGGGATCCGTCTTTTGTATGATCCAGTCTATAACCTCTGGACATGGAAATATGGCTGGATGCGCCCCTGCCAGATGTAGTTTGGACTTTTTGACTACCAAGTATATTTCCCGGTCTGGGTGATCTTCTGGAAATTACTTTTCCGGTATGGCGAACTCATGATACACTTGGTACCATCGCATGCTGTCCTCTTTTGCAAATGTACATAGTGTATCCCTGTATATTGGGGGTGGGGATACCACGTCTAGCTCATCAATTTCTTCCACCACTTGCTTGTCCTTCTTCCGGGACAGCGGGGGTGCCATGTCACTAGAATCTGATAAAACAGGTATGCACTCTATGTCTTCTTGAAGTTCACCTGTCAAATTCATAAAGGAATCCCAAGATAAGAACGACATGATGATATAAAACCAATTACAGTTTAGTGATGAAATTTTGGCTGAGACATATGTAAAACTGGGTTACTGGTTTACTGGGTCCCAGGGTCGCAGATTGCAAGAAGAGGCCTAGGTGCGACTTTGCGACCTTGCGACTAGGTCGCAGGGTCACGGGGTCGCAAATTACGAAAAAAGAGGACAATGCGACTTTGCGACCTCGCGACCAGGTCGCTGGGTCGTTGGGTCGCAACTCTCCGAAAAATTGGGAAATGCGACCTTGTGACCTTGCGACTAGGTCACTAGGTCGCTGGGTCGCAAATCCCAAAATCTGAAGAAAATGCGACCTTTTGACCTCGCGACTAGGTCGCTGGGTCGCAGGTCGCATTAGGGCTTGCCGGGGGGTTTTGGGCGCGCGCGGCGTGAAGGTTTCCTCCCTCTAACTGGAAATTTGTAAGGCTAAAAGGGTCCATGTAGAGTTGAGGAGTGGCTTTGGGAGCAAGGGACAGGGCCATGAGAGTTTGAACCAGAAGTGCGGTGAGTTTGGACGGTTGTGGTGAAAGCAGGGTCTCAAACAATCCTGAACTGAAAAAAAAAAAAAAAAATGTAAAAGCTCAGACAAGGGGCAATTTAAAGGCCTAGGGGACATGGGTTTGGTAAGAAAAGCTCAAAAAGGAAAAAGCAGGAGGAAATGGAAACTTACCCTGGAAAATCGCGCCAGTCAAGCTGTCAGAGGCGTTTTTCTTTCAATTCGCTGAATGTGCAAAATGCGACCTAGCGACCTCCTTTATATAGAAGGTCGCACGTGCGGGCATTTAATGCGGGGTCGCTGGATCGCAAATCTATTCGTTCCAACGTTTTGCGACCTCGCGACCTTGCGACCTGGGGTCGCTGGGTCGCAAGGTCGCTGGGTCGCGCTTTTCATTAAAATTGGAGATTTGCGACCTTGCGACCTGGCGACCTGGGGGTCGCGGGGTCACAAGGTCGCTGGGTCGCACTTTTCATTAAGATTGGAGATTTGCGACCTTGCGACCTTGCGACCTGGTGACCTGGGGTCGTGGGGTCGCAATTTTCATCAATAGTTTATCTTTGCGACTTGGCGACCTGGCCTTAAGGATTCTTCACTTGGCTTTTCTCTAGTTTCAAGGGGCTCCAAAAAATTTGAAATGGTGGTCCTTTTGGAGGGTGTTGTAGGGGCTACAACAAGAACATGGGAGGAGGCTTCAATCGAAGGGGACCCTCAGACTAAAAAATAATCCACCAACATCCTCCCATTAGATACATATTCATAATTCACCAATGAATGGGGTTCTTTGAGATAATTAAAGGATATGATAATGAAATAACCTATGAATTTTTCGTGGTGCTTCAATCTCAGGGAGGAAATAATGTGACTAAAATTGTAAGAGGGCTTTCCATTCATTTCAATGTAGAGCTCATTATTAGGGTGACCATATTTCCTTTTGGAGTTAGGCTGGCAAAGGACAATAGGAAATAATGCATCACAACTAAAAATATTTTCTTCCTTCTTGAATAAAATACATTTGATAATAAAAATAGAGTTATAAAGGAAATATTTTCTTGCCCATGGGATGAAATAGCCTACAACATATTAAAATACATATCCTATGAGGGGAGGCTAAGTGTTGCATATTCCTATCAGTTTAGTTTTCTTTATGATTTCATTTTCTAGACATAATTTCCTATCCCAAGAAAGCTCAGTATTCCTCACTTTCTTCTTTAGGGCATAGTAGAAATGAGCCAAAGGGTGAGAGAAGAGAAACACGAATACATTTCTCATCACGGGCTCATAAGAATCATTTTCATGGATGCCTTCTGTCATCTCAAGAACCCTGTACCATGGAAACAATTTGTAGAGATGGACAGGTAGGCATTCACTGAGACTTAAGTGCAACCTATGCTAAAACATGAAGAGACCACAAAACATACTATTGTTGAAGAATAAGTCTAAGAAGAGAAGGAGAAGGAAAGGGAGAAGAAGTTTAAGGGGGGAAGAGGAAACAAAAGAGACTCTTGGAGATCCTTCTAGGCCTCAAAAGAAGAGGAAACCATTAGAGAAACTTAGAGATATAAAATCGGCCTCCTAAGGAATATTATAAAATAATAGTTGAAATAATAAAACAAGATTAGATTACATCATTTAGTTTTGGAGGGGAAAAATAAAAAACTAGTTTTTCAACTTATCTCCTTATTAATTTAATCAAATTTTGAGCAGGAGCACTCATTGGATGCATAATTTATTTTTTCATCCAAGGATTACTAATGTTGCATACCTTCTATGGGCCTTAATACATGAAACAATGTGAAATACAAGAAAAATATGATTGCAATCATTTTTTTTCGTTTATTTCATATTTTTTGTATAGTATGTTCCATAAAAAGGATGCAATATGGGTACTCCTTGGATGAAAAATTAAATTTTTCATCCAACAAGTGATCCCGCTTGAAATTTGAGTAAAATTGTAGGGAGATAAGTTGAAAATGCGAGTTGAAAAAATAGTTTTTATTTTTTTTTATTTTTTTTAAATCTTTTTACCTTTTTACACCAAAAATGGTGAATCATCCCCCATTTTTGACATCATTATATTGAATTCTATTGGCTCTTTCAAAGTTTTTTTTTTTTGTACATTTTTGTTTTCAAACCCATTTTTAACCTAGAAATTTCTTTTATGAGTAGAAAGTAAGCCTCTCAGAAGAGAAAATTGAACAAAAGGTGATTTCCACCCTAGAAGCCTTTGGAACACCTATAAAAATAAAAAGGGGGAAACCCGAACAAGGTCCCTTGTACTTCAAACAAATAAGGATTACTAGAATAAAAAATGGGAAGCCTCGCCCTCCCACAACTACTCTAATCACCATTGAAGAATCATTCAATCATTAAGAGGGAGATCTAAACAGGTGTAATGGGAAAATTGAATAGGTGACCTCACTCATATCTAAATAAAAACAACCCTAGGCCTACCCAAGGAGGTCTAACACTAAGGTAGCTAGGGCCAAGCAACTAAAATTAAAAGCTACCCAGCTACATGAAAAAACAAGATTTGTATAAGAAATGGAAAATTTTCTACATGGTAGGGAGATATTGCTACAGGAAGGTATAAAACACCCCAACAGGAAGGGGAAGGACCACAAAAGCTACAAGAGCCTAATACTCAACTACTTCTTGGGTCTTACTATATATTTTATGAGCAAGGACAAATTATCCCTACTAAATTTGTAGTCCCCATCTTACTTGACCTAGACAAAGAATGGAGTTGAGCCCATCAATGGATGGACATTGATAAGTCCAAGGGAGTTGAATATGTGGGCCTTGTGGAAGATAAAATGAATAAAATTGGTGAAGAAATGGCTAATTTGAAGCTAAGAGAGTTAAATATGTGGGAGAAATTGCAAATGGAAAATTTGGGGTTAAGAGAGAAGTTTTAGGAAAAAGAAGGACAACTTGCCACCATGGTAAGCTTGGCTATGGAGGCAAGCCAATGTAGACACCCACTAAAAAACATATTCCATATTCCTCAAAGATAGGTGGCTTTAATTTATAATCAGAACTCTAGAAAAACATGGTTCACTACCCTTCCAAAGCTACAAGAAGTTTATTGAATTTTGTGACAAGGCTAGTGTCGATGACAAAGCTAATATGGAAGTGTTTTACATGCACAACCTCATATTAACTAACATGAATCTTTTGGATCCAAATTCTAGGATGGGGAATGTTCAATTAATGGCATTAACCTCTTGGTTGACCCATGAGGAGGAAAGGGCTAAAGAAGAAAAATGAGTCATATCCAAGGAGACTAATAAGCCCTTGTAAGTTAGAGAAGAGTTGATGGCCCCTCGCCTGGTCATCAACAACCACAAGATCATCTGTGAGGATCCCAAGTTGGCACCACTTTACATAGAAAAGCAGGAGTAATCCATTCAGCTCTTCAAGGACATGTTTAGCATACTAGGGACCAAAGGCTTGTAGGGTTATCAAGGGAGATGTCATTCATTTTACCATAGCTTGCAAATCATGGAATATCACTCTCCACAAAGGTTAAGGAGTGCCTTGGAGAAGACACCTATATATAATAGGGTAGTCCAAAGACTGAAGGGAAACTGGATTGGGCTCATGTTCATCCCTCCTTTATTGTTATGGAAATAGGAGGGGAGGAATAAAATTTAAGAATAAAAAGAATAGGTAGAGACAGAAAGAAATTCAGAGTTCCATCATTAAGAGGGAACATCTTCAGATAAATCTTGGGATATTAGGGTAGCCACTAAGGCTATACATGAGATGGAACTAAATGGCTAGGTTGCTAATAGAATGAGCAACACCTTCAGCAAGGTGGTGATGGTGGGCCTCATTAATAGGTAAATAATAAGGCCCATTTTTCCTTCCTTCAGCCTATATTCACCTCTTTCCTCGCATTTAATGGAAATTTTTTTAATATTATGTGTTTATTAGGAAGACTAGGGGGGGATTGTCATACCGCATGGCATAATGTGATTAATGTGCCGCAAAATATCATTTAAGTGCATTTACTATGTATAGATATGATTGGATGAAGTTGGAGAAGATGTAAGAGGATTTTTACCCACATTGAATCACCTACAACTTGAGTTTCAACCTAAAATTACTCACCCAAATTTTGAATATCTCCTAGCAGTCGATGCACTCAAGGATTGTGAGGATCTCTGGGAGCTAGATCCACCATTTTAGGAATTTTGGAGAGAAGCATCCCTCTTTCCAAGGAGGTTTCCTCTCAGTAACTTTTCTATAAATAACAAATCCTAAGGGCTCAATAGGATTCAATATTTTGGCGGGAGAATAAAGGCTATTAGGAGCTAAGAACTTGTTGCTTCCATTCTATTTTCTGGTGTAATTGAGCATTATTTTACATTAATGAAAATCCTATTATCGATATATAACTGACATTTTTTTAGAGGACTAAGCCCCCTTAGGTTAAGGCCAAAGCTAGAGGCTCTAGTCTCTCTTATTTGTATATTTATTCCATGGATTTCCTTTCCTAGCCGTATTTTCCTTGTTTTTCTAGCATACTTGTTTATGAAAACTTCTTATGTAGGTCATAGAATCACATCTCTTTTTGGATGCGTTGTTGGATATATATTATTTTCAAGCCAAAAAATATATAGTACCTTTCCTTACAGTAGTTAGGTCTCTTATTTTTCCTTATTTTACATACTTTGTATTTTTCACATTTAGTGATTAATATAGTAGGATTCTTTAATATTGGGAAGCATAATCTCGTATGGATGTACATATTGTGCATGATACAATATATATTGTTTTATAATGTAGTATATATCTTTCAAATAAAATTCAACTCATCCTTTATTGGCTATTTCCATTTTTTGCAATTTGTTTATTAGTTTACCACTCTTCTCAAGTTGCAAAAGAATAAATTTTATGGTGTGTAGGTACAATTTTTTCTTTGGAGCACTACACTTTTCGTTCATACTCCTCTCCCTATCATAATCTCATTTCCTTTCACCTCACAACTCTCCCAAAACATTGTTCAGCGAGAGCACATTTATGGATTAGTGAAGGTCACCGTGTGCATGGATTTTTGTGCAAGATGTGCCCCTGAGGAGCACTATGCTTGGAAAAGGTTTCATAAAACCTTAATTTACCCTCCATCATGATTTTATGCCTTAATATCACCTTTACGAACCTGAAAATGCTAACGGATCCAATCCTACAGAAAAACATGTCAATCACGTAACATTCTATAGCACTATGTAAACTTGGCTAGGATTCCTCCTAAAGCTGGATTTTCTCCTCCTACCCTTGAATAATGTCTCTTAGGCTCTGAAACCATGATTGGGGGAGAGAAAAGGCCACCTAGGACTTTCCTTTTCTCACTGTGGCACATTTATGTGATTAGTTTTACTAGAGATATTTATGAATTCGCTAATACAGTGATGATTTTCTTGATTATCTCATAAGATATATAATGAATTATGTCACTAACTCTAATCCCTTTAGAACAAAATTGTTAAGTGTTGATTACATGATCTTTTCCTTATGCAAAGTAGATTTTATTGCTTTCTTTGATCTATGGTTCTTAATCTAGTGTTTCTATTTCAAGCATTGTTATTTCCATGGCATAGACTATGTTTCCTTTTTATGCAGCATTTACATTCCACAAATAAATTAATGTTTACATTTATGAAAGTACTGTAGAGTTTACATTCCTGAAAATAGTGTAGCCTTTAAATTTATGCAAATAGGATTAGCATTCACATTTGAGCAAGTATAATCTCCATTTATTTGCAAATAGAGTAACATTTCCATCTCTACAAACAGATTAAAACTTTCCTTTGATGCAATTTTTTTCCTTTTCAATCTAGAAATAGTTGATAAAGTGGTATTTGTATTCCTTAGTCTGGTCTATTTCTTGAAAGTGACATGAGTAGAGCTTAGCCTATTCTGCATACAACACTATCACCTCTTACGTTTGTATGAACCTTGGATTGATACTTAAATATGGTAGCCTTGGGAGTTGCAACACTCTTCTTGTAATGTTGAGGTTCATCAATATCTTCAAATTTAATTTATAATATTTAAACTACCCTATAATCTATTTTCTTATTTGATATAAGTTATTAGTTTTACTAACCAAAATTAAATGTTTAAGATTTTTTCTTTTTATTCCAATTTTGTACATGCGTAAAACTGAAAGTAAACTTCATAGAAATTTAATGTTTTGAAACATTGTTATCCTCTAAAATCATCGATTTTATAAAAATTGTCTAAAAATCTCAAACATATATGCCTTCCTATATATTGTCTAGGATAGAAATGGATAAGAGAAAACAATTGATTAGACCGTCTCTACAAATTCATTCACTAAAATATGAAGTAACACAACTAAAATCAACTTGGAGTTGGGATTCCTCTTTATCATTTACAAGTGATTAATTCAATGCCGATCTAATATATTTAGCAAAAACAATAGATTTGTTAAACAACCACATGGTGCAGGAGAAAATAAACACACACATAGAAAGATAAGCATGAGTTGCATATTACCATTGATATGATGTATATTTATAATACAATGAGGTGACACTTGGATTCCACATTCCAAGGTCACTTGGACTCCTTTTGTGGCGATTCAGCTTCCACACCTACCCATAGAGAATTAGGTGTCCAACATTGCCCCCCTTAATCCGAAGGGGTATGTTTGAGTCCAAGAAGAGAGTTGTAATAAAAATCCGCAAAGTATGCATGGCAGCACTTAGGCTAAATCAACTCTCTGAAATGTTGGCATAAAGAGGTGTTTTAAGGATGATCACCAACACTGGAACGCAACGCTTATTTCAGTTCCCAGAACTCTTCCAAATCTGGCAAGAAGCTGAGGGCTTCTGCTAGAGGAAGTGTCCCTCATATTTGAAGAATGAGACCTTCAACCTAGAAGAAGGGAGGTCTATAACCTGCGATGGTTTAAGGATGAACACCAACACTGGAATGCTTAATGCATTGCCTAGAACTCTACCAAAGCTGACAAGAATTTGAAGTCTTCTTCTAGAGGAAGTGCTCTAAATTCTTTGAAGAGGAAGAATATGAACCTCGCATACATGGTTTAAGGTTTACCACCAACCAAAGGCATGTTCATAGGCATCCGTGTCTCTGGCTAAAACTCTGATTTATGGCCACAACCTACCATTCCAGATTCCCAAGGTCTGATGATGGGCTTGGGAGGTGCATGCTGAAGTTTGACACCTGCATGCAAATTTTCTCTTGAACTAGGCACTAAATGTGAATCAATCACAAGATTATTGACTTGCTGGTTATGGGAGTCTGTTTCAATGTTCTGAATAGAAACAGGTTCATAATGATGACTCCGTTGTTGTAATTCTTCTTGCTGAAGCTGAGATTCCAACTGAAAAAATTCAATCTTCTCATGTGCATTTTGCAGACAGGTCTTAATGTCAAAAAGGGTGGTTTTTTTTATTTTGATTGTGTCATCAACTGTCAAAAATATAATATTGTTTAGTAATTCTAATATGCCATCTACCATTTTATGATTGAAGACTATTGGTCAACCCAAATGAGGTACCTTCACTCCCAACAAAACTTATGGAATAGCTACTGCCAGCAAAAAATAAAAGTGCAATGTCTATATGAAGAAAAAAAACAAGTTATTGTCCAAACCACTTCTATATCACAAGAGATGAATGCTGACTTTCTGAAACCACTTCAAGATAGTTCTCCTTGCGAGAGAAAACTACTCCCATAATAAATATGAGAGAGAATACATCATCAAAGAAAATTATTTTCTTTCGAAAACAAAAATTTCACCCTCTATTGTACATATAAAAGATCTCCACCACAATATACCACAATATAATATCACTCTTCAAACTGTATATTAAACATCACCATGTATATGTGAGGCCACACCATATTACTACATGTGATATTCGTTTCTCCACTCATTCACTTGATGGTCTTCCAAAAGGTATATAAAATATCTAAAACTTCATTATGAGTCATGAAATATGCCACTATACATCCTCTTTAAAAAATCAAGGTTTATATACTCATCATTTAAGAATTTCATGAAATATGGCTCCACTACTCACCACTTAATATGCTCTTCATTTTTAAATATGGCTCCCAATCTGGGGTTGGGACCGCTCCCAATGGTAGCGCATCACTCCCCGGTTTCCGCTCTATAATATCACACATATATGACTCGAATAATATCTTAAAGTAGGATACCAGAACACAATATTTTCAACTCTGGTAGCTCACATGATTCAATTCCAGAACATATAATTGAGAATTTCTTCAATGCACAGGTCGTGGCCTTCATGGAACAATTCAACGCACACTTTCACGACCTTTCAACCATATGCGGCCCTTCGATTGCCAGCTTCCCAAAAATTGAAATAGAAAATGAATTTGCAAATGCAGGAAATGAATTCTGGCTTAATTTGCGAAAGTAGATAATGTGTTTTAAAACTGGAAGCAAATGGATTGAACCGACCAAGTGAATTTCACTTGCTTGGTCAATCAAGCTTTCTTTGGATCTCATAGATATCTTCCCCTATTCACAACTGAAATTGACAGGGACTTTAATCTAATCCAATCGGTCTAAGACCATCTGGACGGGCAAGTTTTTAACACAACAAATCTACAAGTGTTTGGGGTGATAGAGTGTGACCCAAGTCGTATTTTTAGATAGATATTGGATGACAGAAAATGTGGATCTCCCTTATTCAGAAACTGGAATAGGCTTGATGCGAGGCTCTCAGCCAGGCGTCTTGGGGATAAAAATGGTGAGCACACCCTTCTCCATCATTGCATTCACTTCATCAATCTCACAATTGTTAGGCAGCCTGAGATGACGAGAGAAACTTCCCTGCAATATTTCTAAGTACAGATACATTTTGTTCTGGTTCGCTTCTTTCTTCGACACTTCACCACTTATTTCCAACACTCATATTTTTTTTTCGTTAAACCAAGAATGTTTTATTTAATGATATGTGCCTCCGGGATGTCTTTCCAGTCGACTTGAAGGTGGGAATTCTCCATGACATTGGATAGCCTGTTAGAAGCCTGTTAGAAGCAATGGTCCCAACGACATTGTTCTTAATAATTTAAGCAACCAATTTGTTGGTAAGAAAACACGCAGAGCTTTGACCATATTTTTAGCACAAACAACCAATATACACCATCCTTCAAAGAGAATGCACAGGATTCATTCATTGAAATAAAACATAGATGATGCATAGACCATGACATTCAATGAACAGATGGAGAGAATGCAGAGGGACAGCCTATAATGGGGAGAAAATAGCAGGGAATATTGTAGATGTGTCAATCTGCATAAATGTTGAACATAGGCAGTAGTATTGGAAAATTTCAGAGCGTTAGAAGAAAAATAATAAATTGCAGAGCAGAAAACCTAATACATAAATGCACAACTACTCAATTAATGATTTAGAAATCAAAGGCCACACATCATGGCTCTAATACCATGTTAAACAACCACATGGTGGAGGAGAAGATAAACACACACATAGAAAGATAAGAATGAGTTGCATATTACCATTGATATGATGTACATTTTTAATATAATGAGGTGACCCTTGGATTCCACATTCCAAGGTCACTTGGACTCCTTTTGTGATAGTTCAGCTTCCACATCTACCCATAGAGGATTAGGTGTCCAACAATATTTAGAGGGTTGAGCTGAAAAAAAAATGAAAGTGTTTTATTTAAGTCTATAGTGGATTCATTTCCTTATTAATGCTCCAAGTATTATATATTTGCATGTAAAATATATCACCCCACTCATAATGACTCATCATCCCAAATAATGATATTTTGTCTCATATTCCTCCCGCTTCACAAGTGGCTCTGCCAATCCACAAGAAACTCGCACGCCTCCTCCAAATTCATTGCATTCCCCTAGTCTTTCCAACACAATATTCAAATCCTCTACCAGCATTTTCATAGCCATCAAATCTTCCACAGGCTCCACCACCGTTGTCGAAACCTCATCCAATGCCTACGCCTACACCTTAATCACTTGTAGTACCAAGATCACCTTTGGCTCTCGTTCCACCTCCAACTCCTCCACCTAAGCCTCCGTCCCCCTAATCTTCACCAAGTCCTCCTCCTATCCCTCGACCACTTCCGATCAAGTTATCAGGTTCATATGGATTATCAATATCATGTAATCCACTCATAATTTTAGCCAAGTTTACATCACAAGAATATGCACCTGTCACTGAATATCCATAACAATAATGGTCAAGTGCCATTCCTCTTTGTCATTGTTTTGAACTAGTCCTTTTGTAATTGTTTTGAACTAGTTCAGCGTAAAGGCTTATTCTCTAGCTTAGTATGATGGTGATGGAGATGTGAAATTGGTGTATCTTTTTAAAATGAAAACAAAATATTCCTTAAATAAAAAAACAATGTCGGCTATAATAAAACACAAAAATAATTATATATCATTTGATTAGTTTGTAATAAAAACATTAGAGAACATCAATAATTTCACTCTCAATCTACTTGCTTCCTTTATTCCATTTTTGATATCACGACCCATATGAAGGAGAATTGGTTAAAAACACCTTGACTCTCAATCATGAATAAATATTTTGATATCAATATAAAGTAACATAATCTCACTTTTGAATGGGAGAAAGTTGTATAATTATTATACTTTTTAAAAATAGTTTAGGAGAGGACTTAAATAAACTATTTTAATATGCATGCAGACTAATTTATTTCAATATCACCTTCATATATGTATATATATGGAAAGAATATAAAAACCTAAAATATTTTAATTTTGATCGTAATAAAATATTTCAATCCTTTAAGGAAAGGAGTAATTGAAAGTGAAAATATCCAATACTTCCTAATACTAGTAATTTGGTGTATGAGACCTTGTAATTCACTTCTAAGTCTAGCAAGGTGTACATACTCTATATTTCAATCTTTAAAATAAAATATCTCAATCCTTAAAAGGAAGGAGTAATTGTACATACTCTACCCCCTTTGGTTTTGAACATGTGATTCTGTAGGAGGAAACACATCCTCTTAACCATTAGGCCTACTCAATCTGTGTGGCTCACTCAAGCTATATGTAATATTTAAATCATTATAAATAATTAAAATTCAATATAGATCATAAATAACATATTTTAATATAGAAAATTAAGTAATATTGATATATGTTTAAAAATATATAAATAACATTAAAAATACATTTTAATATTAAAAAAATAATCCATAAAAAAATTATTTCAATAACTATATTGAATAAAATTTTGAAATTTCAACTATGAATATAATATATATGATTAAGAAAATACCTCAAAGTTTCATGCGACGCAGACGCATATTTATCGGATACGCGGTGAAAGTCCAAATTTTGTTATTACCCATGATTTTTTGCGTTGTCTTATTTATTCGACAATAAGCGTTAATGGAAGATATGTCCGCAAAACCATAACGATTGGATCTCAAATATGAATGGAAGTTGACCCTAAACAGAACATAGTCGTTGGCTAAAATCCAATAAAACCCTTTGTGTTCTTTGTATCACGAGGGGCAGCTCAAGTGAGGATACACTAATTTTCGGCGATGTTCATCCCATTATTAATTTTTCGCTTTTGATAAAGTCAACTTAATAGTAATTAAAATCTTCATATTTTACGTAATTCGTTTATTGTAATAAATATTGAGTCATACAAGTTAAGTCGATAAGCCAAATATCACTCTTTATTAGTCCCTGCATGCATAAGGCATAGGCGTCGTTGTATTATTCTGTGCACGGAAATCAAAACATTAAACTTAAAGTTTTAAGGACAATGATTTAGTATGTTTTTTTTCTTCATCCTATTAAATAGTTAAAACATTTTTTGTTAGCCAATGAGGAGTTTTGCAGTCTTATTTTGCTTCTTCCTAAAGTGGAGAGGAAGAGGATATGTTAAAAACATAGTTTAAGAAACAATATTCTTAACCAAAATTTTCATGATCAGGTAATGCTAGCATTACTTGGTTAACATTAAATGTTTGTTGTAGAGTAAAAATAACCATATACAATGTGCCCTACTGTGCAAGAATACACGTGGTTGTTCAACTTCCCAAATTAACGTATTCACCTTAGTAATATCGTTGCGATCAAAAGTCAGAACCATCAAATTTCTTGTAAAAAACTTTCTTCGTTTGTCAAATAATAGTATTGAACCCTGTCATAGATTGGACTACTTTTTAATTGTATTTTCGCCATCTAATTTCTCCGCTTCTTATTATTTTCTCGTTTTTCTTGAAATTCCAAAGCATATGCTCGTAAACGCATCACAAGTTCATGTGCAATATATAAAAGCAATATACAGTCAATCCATCTGATCCATTAGTATATACATCAACATATACAAAGGAATAGGTAGCATGGACATGAGTCGGAATAGAAGCAAAGTAAGCACCACCTATAGCATAACGACCAGTAGCATCAGTAATAGGTGTGGAACCAGAACCACCTAAAGAAGCAAGGGTGGAAACGTAAGTTCCTATTTTGCATGATTAGTCCATCAATTTGTGGTATAAATGCATGTTGGCCCTCACGGCATGAGAGATATGTGGTTATAATGCGGGTCACCTTTTAGATTGTAATTGGTGTTTAATTAAATAAACAACAAATAATTATTTTAATTATTTTCTAATTGACGTCCATGTATCCTAGAATATATTAGATTTGATATTCATGTTTCACATGTATCTGTCGTTGTGACTTCTACAGTTCAAAAGGGTCAAGTGTCCAGATATTTGAATATATTTTGTAAGAGAAAAAATGAAGGAAATTGACTGATGGTGGCTCGCCATGACATACCCGTGCTTAGTAATGAGAGGAGAGGACACAAGTATTTCAATTATCTGTTTTTTTGGAAGCAATTTATTTCAATTATTTTTGTTTTTGTTTTTGTGTTTGAAGTAATTTCTTTCGATCCAAATTCTGTAGTATTTCTTATATACTAAATCTACAACTTTGTTCAAATTAGGTCTCTATACTGGTGTAAGATGCATCAAACTAGTGTGGATATGGTTATAGAGAAGCGGGGTCTCTATTTTTATTCTAAATCCACATTGATGATATATAATAGTGTCCCAAACTCTGTAATTAACTAACTGAGTAACTATTAATATGTAATAATGTATTTCAAAGGACATGATATGTATGATAGAGTATTTCAAATATTTTGATAGCTATCAAAATGTGGATATCAAGCACTGTAAAGTTTTTAATATTAGTGTATTTCAATATCCCTTAATAAACATTAGATGAGTATATTTCAAACATTGTATGAGCTACCAATATGGCATCACAAGTATAGTAATGTATCTCATAACCGTATGCAGGTTGTAGGTTTAAAATGTGCACATGGGTCTCTTTATACCATGTAAATTTTCCTTGTCATTACAGCGCAATCCATGCCCCAGGTCAATGGAGTGCTCTAGCTAAAGCCTCTGGTAACAAGATCAAATCTCATTATGGTAATCATCTCATATTGGGTAGTTAGCCTCAAGGTTGTTTTGGATTGAAAGAGGATTGTGTTAATTAGTTTTTTTTTTGTAGGGATTCAAATATGTAAGAAAAGTTGTAGAATGAGGTGGGTAAATTATCTTCACCCAAATCTCAAGCAAGGTAGCATAACTCCATAAGAAGGTGCACCATATTGGATCTCCATGCTTTATGGGGAAACATGTTTTTTCTTTGTTGACCTCAGCCATGCCTAATTATCCTTCCTCCTAATTATCCTTCCTCATCCATTTTTGTGCATATATTGTTGAAAAATGCAACAAGAAAATCTCAATTTGATTTTTCCTTGATTAAATTGAGAAAAAAATAATTTCCAAATCGATAGACAACTTCGTTGATGTTAACTTGAATGACATGGCTTTTGTCACCCATTTTACTCAGTAAATTCGAGTTGGAGGAGTTAGAATTCAGTTAAGCATGTCTAATTGCAATTTGTAGAAATAAATATCAATTACAGAAGGTTGTTTTTACTAAAAATAGTTCCAACTGTTGGAATAACTAGTGGAGGTTCAAGTTGTGTAGTTAGAATTCAGTTAAAATCAGTGATCATCTAGTTAACTAATAAATCAACACAAAATAGCTAGTGCATGCAAAGAATTCAAGTTACCTAGTGAAGATGAAGATTCCTAGTGTAACATCAATTGTAGACTAGTTCTGAGTGTACGGGTATTGTATGTAGTCAAATGATCAGCCTAAAGGAATTGCGCAATCAATTTGAGGAATTTCCAAAATAACAGGGGCCTAATTCCTTAAGGAACAACACAAGGAAATAGGAGCTCAAGATAAGGAAAAATTTGACAAAGTCTAGGTCAGAGGCTTTTAATGAGAAAAGAGATAGGTTGTGCACTTGCAGGGTGAGCTTAGTTGAGAAAATAAATTGTAATACACCTCTATTTCATTTGATTAATGCAAGAGGCATTGGTGTTTTTAGAATATTAATTTCCCCAGATAAAAATACTTGTTGCATGTATGTTATTCATTCTCTGTGTATGGAAATTTTTTCTAAATTGTGAAATAATATCCACAGAGAAATACTATAGGTTTTTGTCTTGTGATTTTGATTAAAACTTCATGAATAGTTGAAAATATAAAACATAATTTCTACATGGTATCAAAGTTGGATTCACGTCAGAGAAAAAATTTGAAGCTGTTTCCGAGAGGTTTGAATTTGAAGATCAATGTTGCAGGTTTACTTCAGAACTAAGAAGATGTTTTTCAATGGACTAACGCTAGAGTATGACTTGGAGGGAACCTCCAATTTTGTTGCATGGATAGATCACATGGAGGTGTTATTGGATGGAAATGGATTTCTAGAATACATCAAGTCATATGTTGCAAAACCACAAGCATTTGATGCACATAATCTTGCTCCATGGAAGAAATATTTAGCAAAAGCAAGGAGAATCATATTAGAGGGAGCACATGGTCATATTGTATCAAATAATTATAGAAAGGAAAATCCATTTATAATGTGAAAATAACTGACATAATTGTTCGAGAATAATAGTGACCATAGAAATATGGCACTCAAGGATAAACTCCGAAGTATCAAGATGCAGAAGAATGACACAATTTTGCAGTATCTGAGTAGGTTCACACATTGTTATGATGAACTTAGGGTGGTTAGTGTGAATGTCCCCGGAGATACTTGCTAGTTCTAGCCTTTTTGTGTCTTCCCAAGAGATGGAACAACTATTAAGATTCAGTCAATGGGAGGGAAAAAATACTGAATTTAGAGCGCTTATGGTATGATTTGGTACAGGAGGAAATAAGGCAGGATACCAGAGATGGGACTTCATTCAAGGGCAAGGATGAAGACAAATTTTCATTGGATGGAAAGGAAATGAAGGGAAGGAAACCAAATCCAAACTAGAATCTAGTCAAGGGGGAAAGAGCAAACATTTATCAAAAATTAAATGCTTTCATTGTCATGAATTCGAGCACTATGACACAAAATGTCCACAAAATAATAAAAGCAAGAAGACATCGGGAGGATCAACAAGTGAATATTTGGCTTCACAGTTCAAGCTAGAAGTTACCTTCGTTGCATGCATTCCCAAGAAAATTATGGCAAGCATGTTGTACTTGGACTCAGGCGCACCATTCCACATGACTGGGAATATATATTTTTTGAGTTACCTGGAGGAAAAATGTTTGCATATGCGCATTGATATGGGGGATGACAGACGGTACAATGCAACCGAGGTTGGTACAATCGCTCTTCAGAGGGAGTTAGGATCCCCTTCAGGCTCAAGGACGCCATGTTTGTGTCGGGCTTAAAGAAAAATATCATATTTGTTGTAGTTTTGGAAGACTATGGTTATGATGTGATCTTCACCAAAGAAGAGGAATTCCTCAGACATATATCCACGAGATAGGGGAAGCGGATCGAGGTTTGTGTGAATAACCTGTACAATCTAAATGTGTAATATTGTGCTGCATTGGGAAAAAAGGTGGAGAAGGTGCAAAGCCACAATGTTGGTGAAATTTGGCATAGAATACTTGGCCATTTGCATCATGGTTCTTTGAATATCATGCAACAGATAACTACAGGCCTCCTCAAAGGAGCACTTGAGTAGTAGGATGTATGCAAAGGATGTACATTGAGGAAGTACACAAAATCTGCTTTCCATGATCAAGAAAAAAATTCACATGCAGTCCTGTAAAGGATACACTTTGATGTCTATGGACCTTTCTCGACGACCTACACTAATGGGCACAAATATTTTATCGTTTTTGTTGATCACTTTTCATGAAAGTGTTAGATCTTCTTCATGCGGAAGAAGGAGGAGACATTCTCCAAGTTCATTGAGTTAAAGGAACTGGTGGAGAAAGAAACAAGAAAGAAGATGAATGCTCTCAGGAGCGATAATGGAGGTGAGTACGTGTCAATTGTGTTTAAAAATTTTTGGACGAGAGTTGACAACACCCCACAACTCACAGCAAAGTAGGGTGGATGATAGGAAGAACTATAGCATTGTGGGAGTAGCGAGGGAGATGTTGAATGACCATGGCTTACTTCTGCACTTGTGGTTCAAATCATGCAACACAATAGTATATTTGCATAACCGAAGTCCACATTAGATTTTGGGCATGACTACATAAGAGAAGGATTTATCGGGGAGGAATCTAGATGTGTCGCACTTCAAGAGTTTTGGAGCCTTTCTCTATTACCATGTCTCCAAAGATGCAAGGAAGAATCTACATCTGACAACAGAGTTTGGGATATTTGTGGGATACATAGAAACTCCTCACGACTACCATGTTTAATTTCCATCCCTCAGAATGAAATTTTTGCAAAGGGATGTAAAATTTGATGAAGAAAAGGTGATGTGGTGTTCTCTTGAAAAGGAGCTTCAGATCCCACAAGATGAGGAATTTTTATCTCCAAATTAGGAACCTAAAGAAGTTTTGGAGCAACCACAAATTGAGGAGTAGAGAGTGGAGAAGACCACTCAAGAAAAACCATCCAGAGAAGGTGGGAAAAGAACCAAGGTACGTGAGAGACTTGTCTAGGATGCGAGGGAAAATGCGGTTTGTCCTTCAAATCAATGCAAGAAGAGAAGGTCACCAAATCGGTACACTAGATACATGGATCTAATGATTGAGGTTGTAGAGACTGATCCATCCTCTTTTAAGGAAGAAGTAGTGAAACCTATATCGGTTGATGCAATGGTGGAGAAGTATGAATCCATTATAAAGATAAATGTTTGGGAAGTGGTCCCAAGACCAACAGATAAATCAGGTGTAGGTTCGAAATGGATCTTCAAGGTAAAGAAAGCAGTAGGCGAAAAAATAGAAGAGAACAAGGCCAAATTTGTGGCCATGGGGTACTCTCAGGTTGAATTGATTAACTATGAGGAGAGATTTTCTCCTGCAGCAAGGAACTCATTCATCAGATAAATTATTTCTCTGATTAAATACATGGGGTGGAAGATCCACCAGATTGATGTGAAAACAACATTCCTCAATGAAATTATTGAGAAGGAGGTGTATATCGATAAACTAGAAGTCTTTGAGACTTTTGATCGAGAATTTCATGTGTGCAGACTCAATCGAGTGTTGTACAATCTCAACCAAGAACCCCATGCTTGGTACACCATGATTGATAGCTATCTCACCAATTTTCACTTCACCAAAAGCGAAGTGGATTCAGACCTATTTCATATCTTGGTAGAATGTAAATTGTTAATTATTGTCTTATATGTTGATGACTTGATTTTAACTGGTGATGAAGATCCAATCATATATTGCAAGAAGCGTTTAAAATGAGGGACATTAGACTCATAAACTACTTCCTCAGATTGGAAGTATGGCAAGGAGATGGGGAATGTTTTTCTCTCAGGGCAAGTATGCCAACGAGATACTTCATAAGTTCCACATGGAGAGATGAAAACCAATGGACAAACCTCTAGCAATCAACTGTATGAAATAGGATGCCACTTGAGGTGAGGAAGTGGATGTTATTGTTTACCAATAGTTCGTGGGTTAATCACTCATGTATCTTGTGAACACACGAACATATATCTGTTATGTAGTCAACCAGTTGATCCAAGCTATGGTTTGACCAACAAAATTATTTTGGAGGGAAACTAAGCATGTTCTACGATACCTCAAAAACACTACCCAATTTGGATTATGGTACATATAGATAGAGGTAGTTACGCTACATGGCTTCACAGAAAGCGATTGGGAGGGGAGTCCATCAAACCGAAAGACACATCAGGTAGAATTTTCAGTGTTGGGTCCGCAAATATTTCTTGGTATAGTAGGAAGAAAATATTTGTCGCACACAGCTAACCATAAGCGAATACATGGATTCCAGTCAAGAATTTTATGAGGCTATCTAGGTGAGAAAGATACTTGTTGGATTGTTTGGTTAGATGATGGATCCAATTGTGATAATCAAAGTTGCAGAAAGCTATATGAAAATCCTAATTTTCACGATCGATCCAATCATATAAATATCCGATGTCACCAGTTGGAGGATTGTGTGTAGAGGCGAATAATGTTGTCGAGATACATTTCAACAGAGGAACAAGATGCTCACATTTTGAAAAAGGCCTTTTCAATAGGGAATTTCAAGTTCCACATGTGTAGGATAGGGGTGGTTGATAATCTCTTTCTTGTTGAGAGAGACTGTTGAAAAATGCAGCAATAAATTCTCAATTAGATATTTCCTAGATTAAATTGATAAAATTCGAATTTCCACATTAACATACAACTTGGATGATTTTAACTTGAATGACATGGCTTGTGTAACCCAGTTTACTCAGTTTTGAGAGGGAGGAGTTAGACTTCATTTAATCATGTGTGATTTTAATTTGTAGAAATCAAGGTCACTTATCTAAGGTTGTTTTCATTTAAAATAGTTCCAAATGTTGGAAGAATTAGTGGAGAGTCAAGTTGTGCATCGGGACTTCAATCAAACTCAGAGATCATCCAGCTAACTCATCAATCAACCCAAAATATCTTGTGCATGAAGAGAATTCGAGTTACCTAGTTGAGATGGAGATTCCAAGGCAGTGTAACATAAATTGTATACTATTTCTAAGTGTACAGGTGTTGCATCTAGTTAGACAGTCAACCTAAATGAGTTGAGCAATAAATTTGAAGAATTTCCAAAATAATAGTTGCCTAATTCCTCAAGGAGAAAAACAAGGAAATAGGAGCTCAAACCAAGGTAAAAATTGACTAAGTATGGGTCAAAGGCCTTCATTCAGTAGAGAGATAGGTTTTTCACTTGCAAGGTGGGCATAGTTGAGCAAAGCAATTGTAATACATCTATATTTCATCTGATTAATGCAAAACGAATTGGGGCTTTTATCATACTTCTTTCCCCAGATAAAAATACTTGTTTCATGTGTGTTATTTCTTCGCACATGCATGAAATGTTTGTTCTAAATTGTGAAATAATATATGTAGAGAAATAGAGCATGTTTGTGTCTTGTGATTTTGATTAAAACTTCACGAGAATTTGCAAATCTAGAGCATAGTTTCTACATATATCATTTGAAAATTAATACAACATATAGATATTCGGTAAGAAGTTTACTATAAGCCCTATTTTGGTTCCCTGGAGTCATGCCTATCCTAAGGTGAGTATTCGTTGGCTATGAGACAAGTCTTCTTCATTCAATCCCAAGGGAAAATTTCCTTAGCTCGATTACAAGCGTGTAGTTATTAATGACCTACAAGATTTACTGAAAGCGCAAGGTTAAAACTAGCTATATGAGGTATTTGACTAGGAGAGTGTATATATGAATGAGGTAGCAAGCTAAAGTTGGGCCAGATTTCTCATAAGAAAGCACGTTCCCTCCAACTACTTTCTATCTAATCCCTTGAATTTGTCTTTAGAAATAACTAAACTAAGGGATAGAGATAAGAGGGACATATCGGCCATTTATATCTTTCCTTCGCTACTAATTTTTTTCCATTGATCCTTGGGCACAAGTTCGGTAAAATATGGTTAATGAATGAGTGGTTTATGTGCATAATCATACATAATATGTTGTAACTCGTATAATTATGCATTTCCTTTTAGTTTAATGTGGTAGCATAAGCATGTATGTTATTTTATCAAATATTTTGTTAGATATTTTTGTGTGTTATTACACGGAAATTTGGAGCCCTCTTTGCATCAATACCTTTCTCAATATTTGCAGCATTATAATGTGTCCTATTTTGGCTAGTTAGTAAAGTACATTTTGAAACATGTTATATATGGTAGATTTTTTTCACTTCTTAATGAACCTTTCATGGCTTCTGATTGTGAAACATTGTTGTTGTTATCTCCAGTGGTGATTGTTATTTCTTTCTTGTAGCTTACCAACACGAACTCGATGCAAAATTGATGCATGGTTTGCAAAATTAACCCCACAATTAGCCACATCAACATTATGGAGTCAATGCCACTCCATATGCCCCCATCAGAATGAATTTTCCCAAGTATCTCCTTGGGTTTTATTCAAATCCTTAATTCATAACCCACTTTATATTTTATAAAATTAACATTGTTTATGCATATATGCGGAAGCTTATATTATAAGTGGTTCTTGGGTTGATAACTCATATAAACATATAGTAAAGTTTTTTTTACCTTTATACCATGGTTGCACCTTCACATTACCTTATTGCATACACAACCTCACAACTTTGTTCCATATCACATTTTAAACCCTTCACAATTCATACCGTATCACATATCCACTATGCGCATTCTTGAAACTTATCATCATTTCGTTGATTTATCTACTTCGTAGTTCGTAACAAATACCATTTTGCAATTCACAGAAAATATTATATATCAGTCTGTGCCCATTTATTATTCCACCAATCGTTGATTTCTATCGCATGTGATATGCGATCGCATAGCATCGCATCACATACTTTACCGATTTTGCAAATCGAAAAACATAAGATTTCACATATCGCAAATCTTAAATTATCTAACTTCGGATCTTTGCAACATTACTCTCATCGACACTTCGCAATCTTACACTTGTCGACACTTTGCATATTTACCTTCCCACCGTTAACTGTTATGCCATATCGCAAGCGCTATGCGACATGCGCATGGTTGCTACACCTGACACGTGGCTCTTCTTCACACATTCCCAATTTATCTTGCGATGAGATCTTTGTTGGTAATCTTCCCCTTGATCCTTGTCATCCAATCTCTTCCTTTGGAAAACTTCTAAGAGTTTTCTCTAAATAAATTTCTTCTATTTTTCAACTGCCACCGCTCTATAGCTCTGTCTCCTCAACGCTACTCCTCCTTAGCTTTCTCTTCTGATTCTCACTCAGATATATGGCCTTCACACTACAACACACTTATCACACTATCTTCAATCTAGAATACCATGGCGTATTCATTCTCTGAATCTGGAATTCAGATTTGCTTCTTTCTCTCAGCCTGCACACAGGTTTATCTGCACTTATTGCCCTTTTTAGCTTCATTTACAACCATTTAACTCTAGACTAGAATCACACAGATTGTACCTAGACATTAATCTTCTATCACACAGTAAGACTTATTCATTCATCGTAATTCATGCAATCAGTTAATTATTTCACAAATGTCGATATTGTTCAATTACAGATCATTGAGCACGTAAAAGAAACAAAACACAGCCTCCATGAATTCAAATTCTCATTACTCAATAAATCATAGAGATACAATAAAAACTGCTTACAATCTAGCTTTGGTCTGATGTGCCTTACATGGCCCTTTTCTCTTCTACAGAAACCTCTATGTTCTTGGTCTCTTCTCCCTCTACTCTATCTCTACTTCCTACTTCCTACTTACTCTCTCTACTTGTCTCTAAGCTTACAATCAAATCTCCTCTATTACCTAGCTAATAATTTTCTCCTAATGCCTTCAAGGCTTACAAATATATACAAAAGGTTCTGCAACCAATTCTGCTTTAGATCCCCAATCTTCTCAACTAAATCCTAGGAATTCTCTAAATCCACAAAATCATCAACTAATTCCTAAGTCTAGGATTCAGAATCCCTATGAAATCTCAACTAGACTAAATCTCTCATGTTCTCCTACATTCGAGAACATTTACAAATATGCCTCACAATATTTAATTAAATCATATTCTAAATGTCTCACATAAAATCACTCAAAATATTGAAATTGCATTAATTAAATACTTATGAAACCAACTCCCTTGAAAACAAAAGACCCCCTAGATTCTACTAAATGTAAAAAATATGGAACCGTGATGCTCCTAAATCAGACTCCCAAGGTAGAAATTAATCATGATCTCCAGATCATGTGTCTTCAAAGTTGATGGAATTCCTCCTGGATGCCAAACTTTAGTTTGTAATTTGTCTTTGACTACCTCTCTTCCCTTCTGTTGTTTTGTTGTTGTTGTTGTTCTCTAGGTCTCCATAATTTATGTTGCATTGCCTCACTGGCTATGCTCTCACAATGTGCTACTTTCTTTTTGTTGTTGCTTTGCTTTCTTGCTGATGTCTTCTTCTGAGACACTTTCATCATAAACCTTCTTATTCTTTCAATCTCCATGTCCAGTTCATCTTATGACTGGTACTCACACTGCCAATTGTTGTTGCACTCTATCCATTTATCTTCAAACTTTTGTTTGTTACCTTCACTTTGGATTTGCTGGATTCTTACTACCACCCTTACATCCTTACCGTCTTGTTGCTTCTAAAATTTTATCTCATCTTCAAAAATCCTTTGTTCAATATCTTTGCTAAAAATATCATACTTAGATGCTTCCAAGAAACAGTTCAATAGTTCACTTTCTACCTGATTCCTTTCAAACATCTCATCACTATGTCGCTTGTCAATTCCAGCATAACTCTCCTCCTTTTCCTTGATAACATTCCATAGTTGTCCTTCAGCTCCTTGATTAATCCTCATAGTCAGTTCAGTCTCCTTCAGTTCTAAGGCCAATTATTCTTTAGCATGAGACATATCTACCGCATCTTCCTCTTCATTACTACTATTCTCTTTGGCACTATTATGTGAAACTTTCATCTGTCCTTCTGGTCTAACTGAATCTTCCTCATTCACATAGGTGCCTATGCATCCCTCAGAAAACCTCATTTCTTCATCGATATTACTAAAAAATAAATTATTTACCTGAGATATCAATCCATGGTTTGACTCAAACTCCCTTAACATATTTTCTAATAATAAAATCTCTCTGTTAGCTTCCTCAAGCATTAAATTTTTATGCATGAAATCTTCCTTCACTTATGCTTTCTTTGGCTACCTATATAAGTGAAACTCCCTCTTCTTACAACTCTGGCAGTATGATGAAAAGTAATATCTTCCTCCAAGTGTTTATGATCTTCCTCATGAGACCTAACTGTCTCATCCTTCTTCTTTAAAACAACATTCAAATTTTGTCTCCTGGCTTCCTCTTCTTTGACAATAACTAAATAATTTCCATCATTATATATTTCACCTGCAAACATACACAAATTATTAATTTTAAAAACATAAGACCCTGTGGTCTCACTTGATGCCTCAGCCATCAGGTCTTCTTACTACTCTGTATCCTTCATATGATTCAGAATATCCTCTGTAGATTTCTCCTCTATCTCTTCATTACATTCAAAATGTAATGGGTCGCGTTCTAGTTCACATACCAAAAATTTCTCTGCATACTCATTTATTATGAGTGACTCTTCCTTCAGTTGAGAATTCACTCTATGCTCCCACTTCATTTGCAACCTATGCCATTTGAATTTCCTTCTCGTAAGCCAACCATACCTCTGGTCTGCCTTATTCATTTGTAAAATTTCCATCAATAACTCAAGACAGAAATTTCTCTCATCTTTCTCTCTATCAATCTCTTCTTGACTTATATTCTTTATGCCTTTTACCTTGGCATGTTTCCTTTTGCTGTGCCTTTCCTTTGAACCTCTGCAATGACCCTCAGTTACCTTCGACTTCCCATCCTTTGGGAACTCCATCTCGTTCACTTGTGGATTGCACTAAGTCTTTCTTTCTTAGCAAGTATCCATACCTGCTACAAGTACCTGACCAAGCCTTCTCTCCTTTGAGCTCGGTCTTTTGGTAACACTGGTTCTCTTTCTCTGGAACCTCTATCGAGCAACTCCTTTGCTCCTTGACTTCTGCAATTCCACTTCCTTCTGAGAGCACTCTTTTTGTATTTGTCCAACCTTCAGCTGGAGCATTTAGGTTCTTTCCCACTTTTCTTCAGAATATCCACTTTACTTTGCCTTCAAGAACACAACTAGTCCTTCTTCTTACAACTCATTTTGTTGTTCTTTTGCTGAGATATTCTCTCTTTGTCTGCAACCTGAAATATGCAAACATATTCTCAAACTAGAGTTAAATAAAAACGTACCATATCTCCTTCAATATCTCTGCATGATCTTGTTCCACCATTCATCTGCACTTTGAATGGACCATTCCCTATTCCTTTGCCTCTTAAAATTCTCTTAAGAGTATCAATTACTCTCCATATTCTGCCACACTTTGATCTCAGTGTGTCTGTTTTCTGTCAGGTTTAAAATCTCATCCTTCTTCCTGCATTCACAATTGTATTCTGCACATACAAATTCAAGAACATAACTCTTCTCTAACTTTCTCCCAAAAGAGATTTTACTGCTCTGATACCAAAAATGACGCAAGGTTTGTGGAATTAACCCCACAATTAGCCACATCAACATTATGGACTCAATGCTACTCCATATTCACCCATCTGAATGGATTTTCCCAAATATATCCTTCAGTTTTTTTTGGACCCTTGATTCTAAACCCACTTTATATTTTATAACATTAACATTATTTGTGCATATATGCAGAAGCTTATATTATAAGTGGTTCTTGGGTTGATAATTCATATAAACATATAGTATTTTTTTTTACCTTTATACCGTGGTCATCGTTTCGCTGATTTATCCACTTTGTAGTTCACAAGAAATACCATTTCACAATTCACAACAAAAATTATATATCACTCTCTCCCCATTTATTATTCCACCAATGATCGATTTCTATCGCATGCGATATGTGATCGCATCGCATACTTTACCGATTTCGCGAATTGGAAAACATAAGATTTCCCATATCGCAAATCTTAACTTATCTCACTTCGGCTCTTTGCAACATTACAGTCATCGGCACTTTGAAACTTTACACTCGTCGGTAGGTCGCAAATTTACCTTTCCACCATTAACTGTTATGACATATGCGCATCGATGCTCCTCTCGACACATGGCTCTTCTTCACACATTCCCAATTTATCTTGCGATGAGATCTTTGTCGTTAATCTTTGCCTTGATCCTTATCGATCGATCTCTTCCTTTGGAAAACTTCTAAAAGTTTTCTCTAAATAAATTTCTTCTATTTGTTGACTGCCACCACTCTACAGCTCTGTCTCCTC
This sequence comes from Pinus albicaulis, assembly GCA_034641835.2. Taxonomy (NCBI): domain Eukaryota; kingdom Viridiplantae; phylum Streptophyta; class Pinopsida; order Pinales; family Pinaceae; genus Pinus; species Pinus albicaulis. The sequence continues at coordinate 990,228,779 of CM076582.1, forward strand.
CACGCTACTCCTCCTGAGCTTTCTCTTCTGATTCTCACTCAGATCTATGGCCTTCATGCTGTTGCACACTTATCACACTGTCTTCAATCCAGAATACCATTGGGTGAAAATGTGAAGTTGGGTTACACTTTTTTCCCATTTTTTAGAAAACAAGTTCATTTTTTTCTATTCTTCAACTTTCTGGAAACCAAAACAATTTTTCTGTTTAGAATTTCATTTTGCAATAAAAATAAAAGTTGTCAAAAATTTGATTAGCTTTCTATTACTTATTTTTTGGAATTTTTTTATACACATTTGATATGTCAAATTAGCGTTTCTTTGAGTGTGTGTTTTTTAACAATCAAAGGATTCATAAAAATTCATGTTAATACGCGCTAGTGTATTCTTTGAAAACTTTGAGTTTTTGAGAAACAAAATGTGTTACAACAATCTAGAGAGAGTCTACTTCGGCTTCGTTATATTTATGAAACCAACTGATGCATATCATCATTACTAGAATTTTTTGAGCTGATCCAATATGAAAAAACTGCATATTTTGAATATGTTTCAGGATGCACGAAATTTCTCAACATATAAGTTATAAACTAAAAATCTAAAAACTACCCATTACAGACGAAGGCCCAATGTAATTCACCATAATTTTTCCAATTTTTTACAATGTGTTTTGGAAGATACATAATATTGATTTCACTGAATCATAATGGCCTTCAGCAATTGTTTACACCAGTTTTATTACAAAATTAATTAAAATTGGTAAATATTTATGAAATTCCATAGAAGTTATATTTCCTAAAAGTAGATTGAATTCTGCAAATTCGTGTCTTGGTTGCGACAGTTAATTCACATATTTTCATGGAGTTTAATCAGTCCAAAGTTGAAGAAATGTGTTCAAAGCTTGGCTTTGTGTAATCGCAGACATGTTAGTTCGGCCGAACTTTAAAAAAAAGTTAGGCCAAATTGTTCTTTGCCCTGATGGCCCGTCAAGTCTAACGACCCAAAAGTTCGGCCAAAATTTTTACAAAATTTTTGCCGAACTTTTAACTGAATTTATGTTGTCCGGAAAATTCAATGAAGCCCCTCCAAAAAATTATTTCACATCAATATAAATTGACGTAAAAGGATTCATTATTTTTGAAATTTCACACCATTTCATATTCATTCTTTGAATCTAGAATTCACATTTTCTTCTCTTTATCGGCCTGCACAGAGGTTTACCTGAACTTATTGCCCCCGTTAGATTCGTTTACATCCATTTAACTCTATACTGGAATCACACAGATTCTACCCAGCCATTAAGTCTTCTATCACAGAGTAATACTTATTCATTCATCAGAATTCATGCAATCAGCTAATTATTTCACAAATATTGAAATTGTTCATTTACCGATCACTCAGCACATAAAAGAAACAAAATAGAGTCACCATGAATTCAAATTCTCATTAATCAATAAATCAGACAGATACAATAAAACCTTCTTACAATATGGCTTTGGTCTGATGTGCCTTACATGGCCCTTTCCTCTTCTACATAACCCTCTCTGTTCTTGGGCTCTTCTCCCTCTACTCTATCTTTACTTCCTACTTCATACTTCCTCTCTCAACTTGTCTCTAAGCTTACAATCAAATCTCCTCTATTACCTATCTAAGAATTTTCTCCTAATGCCTTCGAGGCTTACAAATATATACAAAAGGTTCTACAACCAATTTTGGTTCAAATCCCCAATCTTCTCAAATAAATCCTAATAATTCTCTAAATCCACAAAATCATCGATAATTCCTATGTCTAGGATTCACAATCCCTATGAAATATCAACGAGCCTAAATCTCTCATGTTCTCCTACATTCAAGAACATTTAAAAATATTCCTCACAATATTTAATTAAATCCTATTCTAAATGTCTCACATAAAAACACTCAAAATATTGAAAATGACATTCATTAAATACTTAGGAAACCAACTCCCTTGAAAACACGAGACCCCCTATATTCTACTAAATGTACAAAATTTGGAACGATGATGCTCCTGCATCAAAAACCTATTCATTATTGGTGTTTGCCTCTTTCTTGGATTGTCCATTTCGCAATACTTTAATGAGTTTTTCGTTGTTCATCTAGCTCAATCTTCCTCTGCGCTTGCTAATTATGTTGAACCTCAGGCATTCCATGGACCAGTTCATACAAGGGCCACATGGATGAGATCAACATGCTAGTTATGGATTTCCAGTCTCACGCCTTCCTTGCAATGGAAAATGTCAAAAATGTGTAGAAATTATGACTTTCAACAATTGAGAAATATAAGATTTGCTGTAAGAAAGAAGCCTTGCTATTTTGCCGTCAATAATATGTACAATTTTTTTTATTCATTATTATATGCTTTTGTGACTACATAACAAGAAAGAATATGCATCTAGATGGGCATCAATTATTACCTGCCCTGGTGCCCCTTTACTAGCACAGTGCCATTTCCATGAGCATCAACATATGTAAGTGTTGTACATTTGTTGACTAGATTAAAAGGTAAGAAATTGACTTTAGATTGAGTCGAAGAGGAAGCACCATCGACAACATATCTGAGTAGAGATACAAAAGCATTAAACCCATGAGACAATTAAGACTTCTTTTCAAATGCTTGAAACCAAAATTAGAGTCATACACAAGATCCCTACAAGCATTTCATTTTAATCCCTCTTAACAATCAAGAGAGCGACAATTATTGCAACAAGGAATACAACCACAGAAATAAGGACAACCTCCACAACCCTAAAAAAATGCTTGTATTGTATTAAAAACTCAAATATGTGTATTGTATTCAAAACTTGAGTGTTTATTGACATATAATTTTGAAAATTTGCAACAATAGATAGCTTCTATCTAGCTGTTATGGTAAATTTATCCAAAAAAAACTATTATTAGGACTCCATGCATTGACCTATGGTTCTAGCTAATCTAATAGCCAAGTCATCCATGTTGCAATAGTGCAAACAAGAAACACAAAATGAAGCTAGAAGGGAAGATGGACCTTTAAAACCATTCTCAATAGGCTTGAAAGTGATTTAATTAGTAAACCACCAAGACCTAGAGGAATAAGAGAGAAAGACACATAGAGGAAAACAATATTTTTCTTCATACAAAACGATTCATCATGACAGGACTGATTCAAATTATGACATAGTATAGGTAAAATTTACATATAACCAATGACCTTTAAAAAAAGTAAAGTGAAAGGCATGAAAAATATTGTGTCTTTCATCAAAGTCTTTGACACAAACGAAAGATTTGAAATGCCAAGCATGCTAAATGTGTTGTGATATTGAATTTTTGCAATTTTTTCCCTTTACTAAGTTTGGTGGAACTTAATGATATACTTAATTTGGGGCTTATACCTATGAAAGGTGGTCACTCTTCACAAAAATACATGTGAGGGAGAATGGACAAGAGATAAAAAAATACTAGAGGATCAAAGGATTTATCGAGAAGTTAGATTACTTCTACTCGTTAACAAAGACTTCCCGTTGCACAACTTTTTTTTTTAAAGTAATGACGTTTCACAAAATACATTTAGGGATATATCTCATTACCTATTTATATAGAGTTCATTGCTATAGTTATGATCGGAATGGACTCTCTTTACATGTTCTGAGAGTGGTCCTTATCTATACCTCACAAAAATCTATTTCTCTCATATATTCAGTTTGTTTTTTAAAAGACACAGTGAAATACAAAATTAGTTCATCTTTAACATAAATTTAATATTTAATATAAAATTTTAAATAAAATAATAATAACAATAATAATAATAAATTTTCAATTTACAATTTCACATCTAATTTCAATATATACCCTTATAATACATTTTTTATACAATATTTTATTTATTTCGTTAAGTATTTCAAATCTATGAGATATGTGGGCAATTTTATGATGAAAATTTTGTTATATAAATTTGAAGGTGTAATTGAAAAATCATTTTTATCTTTTTATTTCCAAAATATTTTGAAAAAGTGAAGTGGGTATCACTTGGTATGCCAAGGTGACATTGTTGTGCTAAACAAAGAAAATCTCAAGACACTATAATCTTAACGCTATAATATTATTTGTTTTTAGCTTTAAAATAATGTAATTTTTGGAACCCATCATAATTTTTAGAACCCACCGTTATAATTGTATTTGGGAATTCGGTCAACATAATAACCACTTCCTAATACATATGTACTAATAATAAGAGGTGATTATACCATTCTCAAATATTTCGAAAGTGAAATTAAATTTAGCACTATCGAAATGTTTGATGGAAGCCTTCAACTATATGGAGTCCTCTATTGTTCATAAATTAACTAATTGAACCCGCATGAGAGTCCGGCAGTGGTTCCGTGCTTACATAATCTGTGGTAAAGAGTGTGCCATAACCCGTTTATTCAGTTCCAAATCGTTTGCTTCGAACGTTGTGCTAGAATTGGTTAGGGACGATCACACGGAGTCCCTGTTTATATAACATACAGGTGATTTAGTAATGAATCGATATCATTAATAATAAATGTTCTAGTAATATTTAAAAAATTATATAGGCTAATGTTAAAAAAAAAAATTCACCAACTTAATTTTAAATTTATCAAATTAATTTGTATTTATTAATAATTAATTAATTTTTATATTGTAAATGTTTGATAATTATAAATAGTATTTTTTTTTAGTACAATTTGTCAATTTTAATCATTTAAAGAGGTGGAAGATGAAAAGCACTTCACTCTCAATTCTCTACCATCTACCATGCTCTTCTTGACCTTTTAAACCAACCCACCTATAGCGATCTTGGAGCACTTATTTCCCTTCTCTTTGACCATAGAAACAAGATTATAAAGAATCAAACCTAGGTTCTTTCTCCTTTCTTAAGGTCCGATAGACCGCATTGGTCTTAACGGATGGTAACCATCATCATCATTAATAATTTTATTGTATAGATTTTAAATATTTGTCTTCTATTTAGGACATTGGATGTTTAAGACAAATAACATTTTATTCATCATTAATTATTGATTAATTAACTTTTACATTTAAAATTTTTTCAAATAATCATATTTATTGTTTTAATTTAAATATTTTTAAATAATGTTATTTCATATTCTCAATAAATTTTATGGCTCAGCGTTAACTTTATCACGTAAAATATTATTAAAAAATATTAAACATCCATTTTCTTTATAACGTGTTTTTTATTTCCAATGTCATTATATTTAATTGAAGAGTTCTATTTTTTGTTTTTTTTCTAAATAGGATATATTTAGGTTGGGACTAGTTCCAATGTTAGATGGAAGAACCATGTAGCCAAGTGCAAAATGTGGTCATATACCTAGGTTATGGCTAGTCCCAATGTTGGATCCAAGAATGATCAACATTTCCATGTAAGTAGGTTGGGTCAGCCCCAACCCAATGTCGGATGGAATAACAATCAAGTTGCTACCACTACGATTGTGATCGTGGCAGAATTTTTATCCCCCAGAGGTGCCTCCTCATCCTTATACCCTCCCCCTGAGATTTGAACTAGTAACCTCATGGGGAGTACCCTCCACAAAAACTAATTTGTTTATAGTTGTGGACTACTATTTTAAATATTATGGAAAGGGGTTGATGGTGGGAGCCATTTGCTGGGAAAAAAAATATCACCTAAGGTGTGGATGATTGAGTATCCCACAATGGTGCCAATGATTGAGTATCCCACAATGGTGACAACCTCCTACAAGTGAACATATCATTCTTCCATCCAATATTAAGGCTAACCCCACCTAACACAACCTACTTGGATTAAAAACATGATTTTAAAATTAATTAGAAACATATTAAACTATTTAATATACATTTATCAATCAAATTAGTTTTATTAAATTAATTAATATAAAATTATTAAACTTTTTAAAATTATTTAATTTAATGTATTTATTTGTTTAAGTTTATGGATTATCTTTTAAATAATGTGTTAATTTTTAATATAAAATCAATATATTTCATAGCATGAAGTATGTCAAGATAAATATATGATTAGATCTAGCTAAGAAAAATTATATATAAACCAGAAGGGTTGTGGAGCAACAAGTCCCTGCCACCAGCCAGTGATAGAAATGGTCAACAATCTAATGTTGCTTAAGCGTGTGTGTTGTTTCACTACCTTTAGTTCAATTGTGAAATTTTCATCCAATTTCTAGCTTGTCCATTGTTTATAGAAGTAGCTTGTGTGTTGTTTCACTATGTTTAGTTTAATTGTGAACTTGTCATCCAATTTCTGGCTTGTTCCTTGTCTATAGAGGTAGTGCATTCTTCTTGTCCCTTATTTTTCAATAAGGGATTTTTTTCTAATTAGAACAAAAATAGGATGCATCTGCAATCGTAGCCCTGAAAAGATAACGGGTTGCTATGTTTCACGATCTTTGCAAGTTCACCCAAACCATTGTTTTTTTAGCTGGAAGACCTTTTCATTTGACAAAATACTAGTAATATTTTTTTCAAAATCCTTAACATCTATAATTTCTAGGTTCTAGGGAAACTCCATATTGCTTCTCGATCTTTTCCTCCTCGTCATACCTGCAGAATAGAAATCCATTAGAAGGGGAGATCAATTTAAATATATAAATATTTAAACACAATGAAAATCCTCTAAGTTACTTGAAATGTGAATTTTTAAGACATTCTCGACAAATTTAATTAGAAAATATGTCCAAAAAACTTTGAAAACATAAAAAAGTTAAACTATAGCTAAATCATCTAAAATCACAATTTTTTTGTCAAATTATGTTTTTTTGTTTTGTTTTTTTAAATCCTATTTTGAAGGTGTAAATAGATAGAAACACAATAGATAAAAGTAAAACTAGAAAAAATAAGACAATCGATAGAAGAACCTGTCAGCAATCGATCAGAAATGGGCATAGCATATAATCCCAACTAGAAAATGATCTCCCCTGGCCCAGCCTAAAAAATGCGTCAGAAGTCATCCCAGCGATAATTGGCTCAAGTCCAGCAAACGACCTGCTCGAAATAACTGGAAGATGATGTGTAATGGAGTCAAATTTTATCCTTTCTCTGAGAGATCATCATCAGATCGATTAACTTGCCAATTTGTATGGGAGAATCCAAACTATAGTTACAACAAGTATGATAAAATAAAACCCACAAATTTGTATGGAAACTTATGCCAATACATGGTTTAAAAAGTATAGATAATACGTGAAACATGAATTATGGGTTGAATGCATGAGATTCAAAATTTAGTACAGAATTTGAGATTTTTTTTTTTGGTTTTTCAAAAACCACAGTCAATGTTTTTAACTGAAGTCATATTTTTTGACAATTCATGTCCATTGTTATTACATCTATTTGCAGGGAAAAAGGTTAAAGTCACCAATCCAACAAGCAGAGTAGAAATTGACATAATGGCATGCCGCCATCCTCTAAAGACTTCTGCAAAAGATAGGTGTAATGCATGAAGAGATGTATACAAATATTCCTAATCAACTATTGGCAAGTTAATTAAATATAAGTCTATGTGGGCCCATAATAGCCCACAATATCAGCACTAGTCTCTCTTGCCATAACCCAACATGTAGGATGGAAAACACGAGGAAACGTTATGCAGTGAAGCTAATTAAATATAAGTCCCTATATTCTTGTAGCTGCTCTATCGAAACATCTATATATAAGGTAAGCGGTGCTGCCAATCCATTTGCTAGCATGAATCCGAACCGGCAAGCACTGCCAGCCTAAATAGATAGAGAAAAAGTTTTCTATTATTGAAGCAACAAAAAAAATTGAAATTTCTTTTGCTCCATCATTGAAGGTGATTTCCTGAATTCGAACAGTTAATAGCCTCGCTACCAACCAGTACCTGGATTACAAAGGCAAAATAGTGCAACCTCCCTCTAGGTACATTTTTCATTCCATGCATAGGCATGTTCGAGTGCATTTCACATTATTCGCTTAGCTCGTGGATATTTATGCAAGGTTGAGCCCACCTAGCAAGCAAGATGCAAAAACATATTGTGCTCAGCGAGGTTCATTCAGGGAGGCCAGCTAGCCACGGGATTTTATCTTAGATCATTACTGCAACAAGAAGATGCAAGAACAAGTTCCTGACAACAATATCGTGGAAGGGAAAGGGTTCCAAATGCCCAATTTCATTTCAAGAAAGCCTTCGAGCATTTTAAGTTTCCCCTACTACTCATGCCTCAGGTGTTTTTGTAAGCCTCCTCATTGTTTTTGTAAGCTCGTGGACAGTTACACAAGGTTGAGCTCGTCTAGTAAGCAAGATGTAGAAACACCAGCTTAATATGTGCAGGGTAGGTAATACAGTAATTTAGGAAATAAGAAAAGAACACGCCATTAATTATATAGTGGTTATATAGCGTTCACCAAGTTAATGTGTAGGAAGTATGTTATAGAAACAAGAAGATCATTACAACAACAAAAATATGAAAAAATAAGGTCCTGACAACAATACCGTGGAAGGGCAAGGGTTTGAAACGCCCAATTTCATTTCAAGAAAGCCTTTGAGCATTTCTGCAGTCATCCTCGGCTCCAGTAAGTTGACCCTGCTACTCATGCCTCAGGTTTTTTTGTAAGCCTCCTCATTGTTTTTGTAAGCCTGTTGCAAGGCAGTGTAGGTGACACCAACATGTGCATGGCGGTGTATGTGTCAAACTACGATGTATGTGGCAGTTTGACAAAAACTTTAATTTGATGCTGCCAGAAACTTTGATAGTCAAACTTTGGTGGCACTCGCATATATAGCACTCTCATGTATAAGCATTTAATGTCTTCAAATAATGTTAGCATTAGCTCAGGTATCATTTAAGTTTTCTAAAATATGAAACAGATTCGTAATTTAATCTATGCTTCTACCTCCCTGCCTCAGGAAGAGGACAATAAGACGATAAATCAATGTCGGTTTAAAAGCTTTGGTTATAGCTGATCAAAAATCAACTTATATTAAAAATACTTTTGTTATAAGTGATGGAATTTGATTAAAAAATAACCGAGACGAATGCTAACTTTTTTGAATCAGTCACAACAGTCCCAGTTGTGCCTGCGGCCAGGACTAATAAAGTAAAAAGAGATAACATGTTTCCATCAATGAAGTAGGTCAAGATAACTATATGATTCGATCTAGCTAGGAAAATTTATATATAAATAAAGTAAAAAGAGATAACACATTTCCATCTAATCTTTTTGGAGTAACCACTAGTAGAGATTGAGTGAATAGATATAAGAACTTAGTATGTCAAGATAACTAAGTGATTAGATCTAGCTACGAAAAAATATATAAAGTAAAAAAGGGATAACATGTTTCCATCTAATCTTTTTGGAGTAACAACTAGTGGAAATTGATTGAAGAGATACAAGAACTTTAATATGTGATCAATGTGAGGCTTGTAAACTTGTTTCATGTTACAATTTAGCGTTCGATGATGATTTCTTGTAGGGGATATATTATTTAGATTTTTGCTCATTTTTTTTCGTCTTTTTTTTCAAAGACTACCTAAATTATAGAATTTAAGTATATTTTCAAATAGAAGAGAATTTAACTATATATTTATATGTAATATAATAAATTAAATATATTCAATTAGCATAAACAAGGAGAAAACCTTGAATTAATTAATGTAAACCATTGTTTGAACTTGTATACATATGTTGATGTAGTTTGGTAGTGTGTTCTTTAGAGTAAAAGAAGATAAAATATGTTGCAAATAACATTGCGTAGCTACATCACCAATGCATAATTGTACCATAATTATGTGTCACAAGTTAAATTGTTTAATTATAGGTTATTAAGGAGGTTATTAATTTTGTTACAAGCATTGTTTTTAAAAGGAAAATAATTATTTTAAAATATAAAGACAATTTTGTTATATTTATTTTTACGCTATAAAGCGTTTTTATTTGAAAACAACTTTCCTAAAATGCGAGATGTACTATTGTGTATCATTGATTTCAATGTTAGATGATTGAAATAATGTGTACTTTAGGATTAAAAATTGTTATTATTAATCAGTTAAAGAGAAAAAATGTTTGCAATCGTAGCGTAAATTTCTTGGAAGAATGATAAAAAAATTTCATCTTATCCCTTGCCATTGGGGTGACCACAAGTCTTGCGATAAATAGAGTAAATAAAATGGTGATCTTCTGCACAAAATAATAGTACTGAAACCTACTATTCATTGATTTTTGCTGAAAATTAATGTCGTAATTAAAAATTGAGGAGGAATATGTTAGGTACTTTTGCTAGCCATTAAAGAAAGCGGTTAGAATGATTGAATTTAGATCTAGTGGAGAATGATTTACAGTTCTTTTTGTCAGATGCTTAAGAACATGGAAATGGAATGAAATCGCGACCCGCATGACCAAATGTTCGACCATGTAGGCTCTGTATCCTAACAGTTGGACATGACTATTTCAAAGTGGTAAATTTTTGACAAAATTATTAATTTATATTGTCTAAAGTTTGTTTTGGAGTGCATAAATAGATTTAACCCTAAAAAAAATCAATGAAAGCATTTCATTTCTGAAAATTACATCACTAAAATGTTTAGGGGCATTTGATTTCTGCAAATTACATCATTAAAATTTTGAAATTTCAATTCAATTTCAGTCAAAATTGACCCGGCAAAAACAGTTTCTAGGTTCAAGAGGGATTCGAACCAGGACCAAGACATACCCACACATCACCAAACAATTCTGCCAACCCCTTGCAGGAAAAGCACTAAAGACTTTACATGACTGAATAAGCAAGGCGTAGCGTAACGGTCAGTTGCGGAGCCTTAAGTTGATCCATTTTTTCTGAAATATTCAACAGTTCCTTCATTAAATAGCTTTACGGTCATTTCACAGCCATAGTTGGTGACAATCCCAAGTTGTCTCATCCGTTGGAAAATTATTGAAAATGTCCTCAATGCTTCCATCCCTTTTGTATATTTTAAATGAAAATTTCCTTGAAGATTCCATCCCCTGTGGAGATTTTACTACTTGAAAATCCAATGGAGGTATATTTCTATAATGTGCTTAAAGGAACTTTTTGCAACTGTATTACTTTTAAATGATCAGTAATTAGTAATAAGGATTTGCTAAATTTTCTTTTACTTGAATATGAATATCTTTTATTCAATTGTAGATTCTGAAAAAAAAAATGAAATTTTATTGGAACATGATTCTTCTATATATACAATTGTTCTGTATATTTTAGAGTTAAAATTAAATAGATGGAATTTGACCTGAATAGGATTCTTCCAGGTATATAGTTGTTCAGTATCTTTTAAAGCTAAACTTAAATGGATGGAAAAATATTCCCAAAATCTACCATTTAAGTTAGACTCTTGACTATGCTTCACAATTGTACACAGAGATGTATCTTGGTGTAAACAGACTGTATGAAGAAGAAGAGACAAGAAGAAGAGACTATAGTGAGTCAACTACAAATAGTAAAGTTATTGAAATAGGATTTAATCAATTAGAAGCAGTAATACTGCTTGAGAGAGGACTTACTCAATTAGAAGCAGTAGAATGGTTGAAATGGAACTTACTCCAAGTTCAAAGGTGATTTCACCCTTCAGCTCAATATTTTTTTTAGACTTGTTGAAATGGGACTTAACTAAAATCAATAAATTGGTTGAAACTTGAAAACAGACTCTCTGTCTATGTAGGTTTTTCTTTTTCCCTGAATTCCTAGGTTCTGATTTGTGCTGTAATTTTACTTTAAGGGGAGTTGGCGGATACTCTGATGGATACAATGAGGGATCATATAAGAGGCAATGAGTGCAGCTAAAATACACACTAAATTCTCCTTACGACGGTTACTTGCAGGGGAAATGATATGGGAGCGGTCCCTTCCAAGTGGTGCACCTTCATGGGCTCCCGTTCAACTGTGGGGAAACTAACATAATTGACTTCTTCAGTGGGCTCAACATCGTGGACATTTTGTTGGTAAAGAAGCAAGGGCGCTTCTCCGGCCATGCCTTCATTGTCTTCATCATGCCATTACAAGCCGACCTCGCCCTACGGAAGACTGCCAGAACATAGGTCACCGCTACGTTCAGGTGTTTCGTGCCTAGAAATTGGACTACTACAGGGTGGTTGCTGAAGAAGTTTGTTGTGAGGTCTTCTTGATCGACTTTATCCCTCTGTGGTTTTGGTTTAACTATTTCTTTTAGTTTATAATAATGATAACTTTATGTTATTTTTGGAAATATTTTATTAATAAATAATAATATATTGAAATAATAATACATTTTATTTTTTTTTCTTGAATAAATTTTCAAGAAATTGGACTACTACATGCCGTTGCTGAGGTGTTTCGTGCCTAGAAATTGGACTACAACAGGGTCGTTGCTGAAAAAAGTTTGTTCCGAGGTATTATTGATTGACTTTCTCCCTTTCTGGTTTTGGTTTAACTACTAGAGGGTCGTTGCTGAGGTGTTTCGTGCCCAGAAATTGGACTACTATAGGGTTGTTGCTGAAGAAGTCTGTTCTAAGGTCTTATTAATCGACTTGCTGCCTTTTTGGTTTTGGTTTAACTATTTATTTTAGTTTATAATAGTGATAAGTTTATGTTATTTTTGAAAATATTTTATTAATAAATAATAATACATTTTAGTTTTGATTCTTAATATATTGAAAAAAAATCATATTAGAAATTGGATGAACAACATCTCTCAAGTCTGTAGTTGTAGAGAAACTTTGTTTTTTATTATTATTATTTTGAAAGAGTGTGCTTTTATTATTATTATTTTGAAAGAGTGTGCTAAATATCATTAGCTTGATGATATTTTATGATTAATCAGTATTAGGAAATCTGTATGTGTATTTATCCCTTTTAACACAAGAAATCTGTATGTGTTTTTATCCTTTTCAACACAGATCTGTGATATTCTTAATTTGTATCTCTTTTTAACACAAATTTGTGATATTCCTAATTTGTATTCCTTTTTAACACAAATTTGTGATATTTCTAATTTGTATCCCTTTTTAACACATATTTGTGATATTGATAATTTGTATCTGATATTGTAAATTTGTATCTCTTTTTGACACACATATTTGTGATATTGCTAATTTATATTTTGGTAGTGAGCTTTTAATAACTATTTTTTAATTTATTTTTTTCCCTATAAATCTAAATTTAAATTTCTATTATTAGTTTTTCATTTTAATAACTTCTTTAATTTTATGTAATTATTCCATATCATTTATATGAACAATTTTCATTGTTATATTTTTCTAAGTATGTTTACAAATTGATTTCTACTTGATTTTGTTGTTTCATTTGAGTCATTATAATATATAATATGCCAGTTTTTTATATTAGTTGTGTTCACAATATAATATGGTAGTTTAATGAGGTTGATGTTACTACGATAATTGTTCAGCTTCAAGATCTTAGGTGCCTTAGGGTTCTTGATGGTGTTGAATTCATTTCCACTATCAATTTTTTTACCATAAAAAAGAAGTGTTATATTCTTGTTTGATTTGGGCCAATTTATTGTTTGAACAAAATTGTGGTCTATATGTATTGGAGTCTTTGGCTAGAATCCAATGAAACAGTTATGCCTTTTTTGACTAAAAAACTCGCAAATGGGCCACTTGGTAATATTGGTCTTGTGAGTTGATTTGAAAAATCACATACCACATTATTATTAGAAACACTAAATTACTCTTTCCTATGTTACTACTTTACAACGTTTCTTTTGCAACATATGGTGCAATTTCTAGTAATATATCTTTTCATATTTAAGTAAGAGGTTCTTACACAAAAATACCAGGGAAATGTTGCAAATATAAGATCATATTAAGATCTGAAAAAGTAAAATAATTATAATAAAAAAAAATTTAAAATATGTAAGTTAGTGTTACGGTAAACTTAAATTTATATTAATCAACCAAGTTTAAAAAAATGCCAATACAAATCTATCTCAAACATAGATTTATAAAGTGTTCACCTAGATTAAGTCTTATGAAGTATACACTTTTTTAAAAGTGAAAATCTCAACCAAAAGTTTTCAACTCAAAATATTTGATTCATCTCAATACTTTATAGATGTAGAATTAAGATAAACCTAAATAACTACCTTTCAAAATTAATTATATTATTTATTGTCAATATTATTTGTTAAAATGCTTACTTATATATTAAAATGAATAATTACATGATTAAGGTTTTCCTTTGTTTGGGGTTCCAATAAAAGATAACTTCTTTATATAAATTATTTGGGTTTAAAATTTCTAAAAAACGTTATATGATTATTTTCAGATTTTAAATTGATAAACAAGACCGAATTATTGTAAATTTTACTATTTAAGATAATTTATTTTGGTAGTATTTTTTTCCTCACGGAAATGATCTTCATATTTCCATATTTTAAAATATACCTTATATTCATGCAATGTACCTATCTAGGTCTAATATTGATTTGATTTATATCCGTACAATGTCTGTGCACATACGAAAAAAACGTCTAAAATCTTACATAATATTACAAAATTTACAAAACAAGAGAATAAATTCTTATTTCCTTAAGATTATCTATCTCATGTTCTCAAAAAATTGAAAGATAAAGTGTTAGAGATGACGGAAAAAAACACATATGAGATGTTTATTCATGAACTCTTGATATTACAACACCCTTAGTAAGATCTAAATGGCTTCTTTGGAGAATCAATATGTCCAGCAGTTAAGTTCCTTGTATATAATTTTGCATGCAAACCATTTCAAATTATTCATAACATGTTTTATCACGTGTAGAATACGAGCAAGATGTGGAAAAATAATGCCAACTCAACCATTTACCCATTCTATTACCAGTTTGGAATCCCCATAATTTGAAGCCTTTTTTCCTCCTTTTGACTTGCTACCAAGACTAAGGTACAAAGGGGTAAAACTACTTCCTGCATATTTGTGCCACTACCAGGTACATATTTGATAACCTAGGCATCACACGAAGTATTTTATTTTTACCCTTAATCTCTTCTCTAAATAATTTTCATCCATGTTTAATGGCATTAGAAACAAACTCCAACATAATTTGTTTATCATGTAATATGAACATATTCTTGGGACACTAGATAGAGTGAAAAAATGTTGCATGAAAAAATAGATAAACCATGGGAATCTTGGATCATTTTCCCATTCCAGAAGGAATTATTTCAAATATTATTTATTCTAATGGGAAACTATTGAATTGAAATGATATTTAGCCAAGGACCAAACCTGTAGAGAGAAAGGAAAATCGATGAATAAATACTAGATGGATTCATTATTCGATTTGCAAAGGGAGCAACACCTGGGGAAAATCCATCCTCTCTTTAAGTAGTTGTCCCATATGAGAAATTCATTAGATAGGGAGAATCACATGGCTAATTTATGATTGAGGGGACCTTTGTATTTCCATAGGAATCACCACCACCAAGTAGGTGCTCCATTGGGTTTTTCTTCTATAAGAACTTGAAATCTGAGCTTGGCAATGGATGTATCTGAAGAGGGATATTTTATCTAGATGATTTGATATTCATCTCAACTTGGAATTTTGATCACTTTTGTGACTAGAGCACCTATAAAGCTTTTCAACTTTTTTTTTTCTTCAGGTTGTGCTATTCATAGCTGATGAAACATATAGCCACACCTCCCAACATTTAACTTCTTTTACAACCTTCTAGGGTAAATGTGAGGCTGAGTGCTACTATGACATGATCTGAACTCCAAGTTATAGTTATGGAAGTGGGTCCTACAATACTACCACAAAATGACATCCCTCAGAGACCACATACCACTCAGGAGGCTGCAAACCACCCGACGTGGTCAATCCTTGAGATGGAACCTTTTTCACTAGGGAAAATCCTCAACCAAACCCATAACACTACATTTGTGTAGTTTTGACACTCTAATCACACTCACTAACTTTCATGCATGTGGATATTACCTAAATTTCCTAGTTCAATACCAACAGTTCTAAGATATTAGCACTTTTCTAGGCTAGTCTCAATACCACTACCCAAAACTTCATATAACTTTCCATAATCATGGTTAAGGTAATAAAAATGCCAAAAATTCAAAATTGAAGTAAGAACTTGACCTATATTTCCTAGTACACATTAGACATTTCATCAAACATATGGTAAACATATGAGTTACAGGTCATGAATGCATATATGATTCTAAATATCTAAACTTCATCTAAGAATTACCAAGAAGTTCTAATTCCCTCTCATGTAGTTTTGACAACACCTGTTATCCCATGCATTTATCAATGATTCAAGTACTTAAAAAATCATGAACAAGATCCATAGCTAAAGGACATTATATAACCATGTTTATAACCAACATATAACCAAAATATTAACCATGATAAATCAACCATCAAATCAGCACAATAACAAGTAAAATATCTCATGAATAATGATAGCAAAATAACTCTTATTAACTTATGAAAAATCCAACCAAGTCAGGGACTTCCATGTACCACCCAACCATAAATTGGGCTGGAACAAATATTATTTTCATCCAATCAACCTTGTTCCATATTCCAAGCATGAATATGGGATCGCATGGGTAAACCAAGACATAATAGACTAGGGAATCTAGAGGTTAAACCACCTCCACCCTCAAGTTACCGTGATCTCACCTAAACTGGCCCAAATATCAAAAACCCATACGAAGCTTGGATGTCCGAGAATTTATTCCACATACCTTGAGTAATTTTCTTGTCTCCACCCACCTGTTGAGGGATTTCCAGTAATAACCATATCTATCCCCAAACCTTGGGAATTTTCCTGAGAGCACCTCACCTAGTTCCAAAACCTTCTGACAATCCAACACCCAATTAGGAATGAATCCCATCACACCATGGCTATACATGAAATGGAAATGAAAGGATGAAACCATTTTTAAACTAGACAAAACACATGGAAAGGACAAAAAATGAACCAAATATTAAAATGCATGTACCATGCATTCATACCTCAACTAGAGAATCACACATGCAACATTTTTCTTGCAAGGTATTCTTGTTGAAGTTTCAGATCCAACCTTCTCCTTTCTTTCCTTCGCTTCCCTTTCCATGTCCTTTAATTTTCCTTCCTTTATTTATATAAATTCAAATGAATTCCAAAATGATATAAGAATACTCTAAATGTGCAAGAGTGTATGAGAGAGAGAATGAATGGAGAGAGCCAAACTGAACTGAAGAAATCTCAACTGATAAAATTTGTGAACTTATCCTTTGATGCATTTTCATTAATGATGTTTCCCTTTTTCCATTTTCCTTTATTTTCCTTCTAATTTCCTTAAAACGCAAATTTGTGTCTCTTCACCTTCCTTTTCTCCTCTTTTCCTTTATTTCCTTTATCAAATGCCAATTATTACCTCTCTGCCTTTGCCAATTTTCATATCCATTAATAAACCGAAACTGATCCCCACTGTAGTTTTTTCCCAACATTTAACTTGGAATACATGTCCCATGACCTTAGTCTCATATTTCCTTTATTATCCTTTATTACATGAAACTTTAACTTGGGGCTATTAGAAACCCCTCCCACTTAGGGGAACATCGTCCTCAGTGTTCTATGACACCTATGACAAAAAATTCGATAAAAACAAAACATACTACCTATGGATCTTTATACCATAGCTCGATGCAATATTTACAATGAAATCGTGATGAAAACAAAACAAACATACCAATTATTGGAGCTTTATAAATCAACCACCTCTTTCTTCAATTTCAACTAATGATAGAACTTATTAAGTGATTGTAGTGTCTTCTGATATCCCGAGTGACCTGAATAAGACTTAACGTGAAAGTCCTTCAATATAAGCTTCTTGAGCTCCCTATTATCTAGCACATAAATCATGTTCCTAAATATGACCAAGCCATTTCTTGTGAGGAGATACTCCTCATCACTATCAACTTCACCCTACTGCAGCAACTTGTGCTTCAAATTTTGTACTTGTGATCATGCTGCCTTTCCTGCAATATCTTCTCCTTTGAATCTGTCCCATACGATCTCAGAACTGAAATACATTTCACTTGCACTCTCCTACTAAGAGCATCTATAACCCTATTCTCCCTCACCTTGATGTATCTAATCTAAAATTCAAACTCACTAACATTAGCCAACCATCTAGCATTCCTAGAATTTAGATTAAGTTGGTCAAACAAGTACCTCATTCCCTTATGATCACTCATCAAAATAATCCTCCTGCTAAGAAGATAATATCTCCACATATTCAAGGCATGAATGATAGCTTCCAACTCAAAATCATGAGTCACATAGTTCTACTTGTGCTCATTCAACTTCCTTGAATAATAGCATACCACTTGTCCTTCTTGCACCAAGACACCAACAATTCCTCTTTTTCAATCATCCATACATAAAAAAAAATCCTTGTCGAGATCTGCAATCTTGAAGGCCAAAACATTTGTAATAAAATGCTTCAACTTCTTAAAAATATCTACACACTACTTAGTGCATTCAAACTTCTTTCCTTTTATTTGAAAAAAATTAATGGGATTTGTTAGCCAGCTATAAAATTTGTTATACCAAATGATGGCTAAAACTCTTTTGAGCCTTCAAGGAACAAATTTTATGACTAAAAAGTGTTGCCTCTTGAAGACTCTTGAAGGCCTCCTGCCTCTGTCCCAATATTCACTACTGTGCCTTTTTCCCCTTCAGAAATCCTGTTGATTCCCAAGGAAAAATACTGCTGCAAACGCCCATTTCCTTTTCCCCTTTTGCAAAAACTAACCTCAGTTTTTATCCCTCCATTTCCCACGACAATCCCTTATTTTCATATTTTTCCCTTTTCCCCTTCTTCAGAATCCCCTTGACAAGGTTGAAAACTCCTTCTTTACCTTATCAGAACCCCTCTAACCCTTTGAAAATCATTCAAAAACCATAAAAATCACATTTTTTATGGTGTGGACTTAAGCCTCCTCGAGCTAAGTATTAAGCCCCTTCCTCCATAAACCCCGGTCGTATTATCCTCCATACACCCAAAGGTCTCATAGTCCAGTGCCAAGCCGCTTTGTAAATAATATTTTAGACCTTGGTTTATATTAAAAAATCGTCGGTTTTATTATTTTATAAGATTTCCGCCGGTTCCAAATTTAATTCATTCTACACCATCGATCTGATCTGCAGATTGACGGTGCGGATTCTGTCTCCCCGGTGGTCCCCGCATTCCACTCACCTGTCCAAAAACCGTGAGGTATTCATCGCACCGCCTTTGGGCAGCGATGGTTTTTTCCCAATCAGCAGCGATTCCATACGCTGTCCGACACGTGTCCCATGCACTATTTCTATTTGGAACCGCCCCCCCCCCCCCATTGCACATTAACTATCGGCAGCAAACCGGGCGCGATATCACTGTACACCGTTCGATCTGAGGCTGCCCATCTAACGACTATCGCTCTCCGAAGATACCCGACAGTTAACCGGGCTATGGCGTCGCATTCAATAGATCTCCGCCATCGATCTGATCTGTAGATTGACGGCCCAAATTCCATCGCCCTGATTCATCACCCGGTCAAACATTTTCTGGTTTATCTCTCCTTCCGTCCCCCGACCTTCGTATCTCTCGTTACCCACGCCCGATTTAATCAATCTTTCCGCTTTCCTATGACTTCTCCCGTTCGGAGTCCCCGATCATGGATGATGCCATCCAACGACCACACTTCCTCCACACGTCCTCCATAGTAGTAAACCTATATATGTAGGATTTTTTAATATTTGTTTGTATTTTTCAGGGTTTAAATGGTCTCCTCGCTATTTTTGAAGAAAATTCGAAGGAAGAGGGTGACGATCCTCCTACCTTCGATTCACCAAAGAAAATCATCACAGGGTTTAAAATCCACGTTTTATCAATGATTCGCGAAGCATTGATGCTACATAACCCCCGCACAGCCCTGCGTATATCGAAACCATGAATCTGGCGTCAGAGTATCGTTGACAAAGATCAAAATGAACCAAGACAAAGGATGAAAGATATATTTTTGGGGATCACGGCTAAGAATGTTTATCAAAAGCCTTATCCCCAATTTAAAACACAATTTAAAGAAAATCTGAAGTGTTTTATCGACAGGGAAACCTCCACCGTCACAATTGAGGCAAATTGATTCCTCTAGCTACCATGATGCCACCTGTGCCTCAAAGTATTCAATCAGAGGCTGAATTTATTGATCAGGATCAGATATTTGTCTCAAAACACAGCCAAAGAGGAAACTTTGCCAAGGAAATTAATGACAAACATCTACAGAGTTACTTCGACGCCACACAGAGCCTCAAAGGTCAACAAAAGCTCCCACCGAGCTTAAAATCTATGTAAAAACATTTAATACAGAGTACACCCATGTAAGTTTCTTCATTGAGCCCCTCAAAGGCCAAGAGGTCATTAAATTTGTATTAATTTTAATTAGAGATATTTTTATCAGATCTCACCTCCTCATTCTTCTATATATACTTCTGCAGAAGATGAGTGAGGGGTTCGTTGGTTGGTTTTTGGTTGATCACTAGTTGTAATATTGAAACTCTCTGAAATAAATACATAGTCTATTGAAGTTGAAGAAGAAACTGAAGTCTTGGAAGCTTTGATGATGTTGTTGCATGCTTGTTCCTGAGAAGGATCTATCATTGGATCCATGAGCTTGGCTATTGGTGAAGTATTCTAAACTGTTTATTGTTTTCTCCTATTTTCATTCTATTCCAAAATTTCTTACTACAGTAGGATAGAAAGTATTAGGCTAAGAAATGACTCCTGGAAGCACCTTAGACCTGTTCATCCTTCACTGTTTTATGGTTTCCTCTGCTGAAGTATTTTAGAGTCTTTAATCTCTCTCTTTAGTCTTCATGCATGTTTATTTCCTTAATAGTTTGAATAGTTGGTTTCAGCATGATTTATGGTTCTCCCTGTTTGTCTGCTGCCACTTAAAAACTGTTATTGAAGTCTCCCTTTGAAGTTATTTGTTTATAGTGAGTCAACAAGGTATGTTATGATCTTGCCCTTTGTCATTGCTTAAACAGTTGGCTTAAAGGTCGTTATAATTGTGATCATAGATGTATTTAGGTGTTCCCTCTTCTATGATTTCTATTATCAGTGAATCTTTTATGTTTTCTAAATCATTTGAAATAAAATATTTGAGGAAATAAGGTGTTCCCCGAATCTTAGATTTCATTTTAAAAGTTGTTTTGAAATCATTATTTGCTTAAAAGTGTCATTTGTAGAATTTATGGTTAGCCCTGTCTATCAAATAGCTCTTTATTTTTGAATTTGTGCTTTCAAATTCCCTTTGTTTGAGAATTAAACTTCTCTTTCCAAATCATTGATTTCCATCTCATTCCAAAACCAAAGGATCCTGCGGCCAAGTTATATTTTCCCTCTGATATCCCATATCCATTGATAAGTATGTTATGACCTCTTCTTGACTCCATTTCCCAATGAACCAGATTTTTCTCCGTTCTATATATCTTTCCTAGATCTTTTATGTTCTGTGGTATCAATCCGACCAACCAAACAAACAAACACCTACACTTAATAACTAGTCTAAAATCCATATGCTAAGCACACAAGATAAACCTTTGCAAACAAACATTTGAGAGATCCCTCTCTGAGAACAGGAGGACTAGATCCTGGAACTCTAAAGATTGGTTTTGATGTTGCCATGTATTTTTATTTGCCAAACTATCAAAACACAGGACACCAACATAATGGCGATCACGGTGGGACTACTGAGTTCATAGTTTCCCGGAAAGATCTTATAAACTCATTAGTCTTTCAAACAACCATAGAAACTCGAAAAAACCCAAAAATAATTCATTTTGGCTTCGTAATAAATAGGGTGGTGGAACCATAAAACATTTTACCTTTACAAAAGCTAAAAATTTTCCACCTGGTGACTCCACTAGCCTCTAGTAGCCCTATTACCCTTCCAGTCCTTGTAGAATCCCTTGGGGATGCATTGAGAAAACCTAATCATGCTGCTGGTGGACAACAAATTTCAAAATTTTCCACCTGGTGACTCCACAATCCCAAAAGACCTAATAACTCCACTAGTAAATGACTCTGAACTAGTTAGAAAGACACAGTGACCTCTTATTATAAACATGGATCCAAGTATGGATAGAGAAGCTAAACTAAACACATTATTAGACCCAATTGGGAAAATAATGTACATACTTGATAAAAGATTGGGAAAGCATGAGGAAGATATAGATGTCGATTATCCAGAGCAACCTGTATTTTTCCCAAATCAATCACAAACTCAACCATTACAAGACCTAGATAATGAGAAATATATAGATGATGATCGAGACTTTATAGAAGAAGGTGAGCAAGATTATAGAGAAAACAATAAAGAAAAATTGCTGGTCATGATGGAAAAAACTGTGTATATGCTTGGGAAAAGAATTAAATGGAATGAGGCTAATTTGAATATTGATGATCTAGAGCAGCCCATGCTCCTTTCAAATCAAGAACAAACCCAAAAATTACAAGATATGTGCATTGAACAAGATTACAAAAAAATCAATGAAGAATGTTGTCAGGAAACTCCTGATTGCCTACCTATATCTTGTACAATGCTATTAAGAGAGCTTCATAACCAAATTGCAAAAACTTATAGTAAGCACTGCCTTGAGGAAAACATAAGCCATTTTGAACCAACAAAATCTGAAATAGGAGAAGAGACAACACAACCAGAGTCTCTGCCTTTATGTTATGACTCTTTTCAGATTATTAAAAAACAATGGCATCTTAATAATATGCTTGAAACAACTCATGAACCTTATAGTCAAAGTGAATCATGAGGAGTTGTTCGAAATTGAGATATATCAGGAAAAGGAAAAGAATCCTCAAATTTCCCCTACAAACACAAGTAATCATTCCCTAGAAGAGGCTCAAGAAGACATCCAGCCTCAAAACGAGTTAACACAAAAGGGAGAGGACTGTTGTTCTTATGTCCAAAGTAAAGAGAAAATTCCTTCTCTTTTTATAGAGGAAGAAATTGATCAGATATTAAATAAACAACCAGCTCTCAATTCTTTATTAGAACAAAAAACTTCTGCTCCTTTTCCTACTAAATCTTGTTGTCTTGAAACAGAAAATAAACTTGTAGATCAGCTAAAAGAACAAACTGATAACCCAATATTCTTGATTGGTGAAATTGTTTATACTAATGATTTTTCAACTTCTGATCAATCTGATGATGATGAGCTCCAAATAGAAACTGATCATGCAGGGAAACTAGCAGTCGATTGGTGTCATGAATTTCATTATAATCAGCTTGAAAGCATCAATCAGCCAGTCCCATTCATCAAAAATAGCTTTCACATAATTGGGAATTAGCAATCTACTAATTGTAATGTTGAGGTTGGGAAGAAAGAGAAATTTCTTGAGCATGATGAAGATAAGGAGCCTCCTCCTGAAAGGGTTGAGGTAATAAAAGATACCCTTGTTAAAAAACATGATGATCTCTTCACAGAGCACAGTCCTCTGAATCAGAGCATACCAGGACTACAAGAGGACAACACTGCAATATATGATGAATCCTCTATTTCAGATAATAATGAAGATGAGGAAGTTTTTCTTCCTCATAAGAATCTTTGCCTTAATCCAGTGGAGAAAGAAGAGATGATCCTGGTTGAAACATATCTTCCAAACACCCACAACCAGGTATTATTTCAAGATCCCTATGCTCATTTCGTGAAAATATTTGAAGAAGGGATAAAGGTCATTAGGAGCAGTATATTCCCAAATGCAAGAGTATTATTTACCACTACTGCTAAAAAACAAAAGGAATGGGAGTGGCCCTGTTTTTCCAGCCTGCCCAAGGAGATGAAAAAGGACCAATCGTGGAATCATTTACTGGATTGGTTGTACTGGAAAAGAGATTTCATCAGCTAAACATGTAAATACTCCAAGATTAGATTAGGTTAGATTAGATTAGTAAAATAAAAAGGAACCACCAAAAACTCACAATGCATATACCTGGTATGGAATGTAGTCTTGTAGATATCTTATTCTTTGATGTGCACTTGATGATATCCTAATATAGAGTCAAACTTTGAGAACATTACTTCCCCCTTCAACTGATCAAACAAATCCTTAATCCGCGACAGTGGATGTCGATTCTTGATGGTCACCTTGTTCAACTTCTTGTAATCAATGCACAATATAAGAGTGTCATCCTTCTTCTCTACAAAAAAAAAATGGTTCACCCCAAGTCGATACCCTTGGCCTGATGTATCCCTTATCAAGCGTCTCTTTAAGATGCAACTTCAATTACACCAACTATGAGGTGCTTATCCTATAAGGTTCCTTTGATACTAGTGCTGATCCTGGTACCAACTTGAGAAATCCACTTCCATGTGAAGTGAAAAATATAAAATATCTGCAGGAAACACATCCTAAAATTTCTACAAAATAGGATACCCCTTCAAGACTTCATCATACTCAAAATCCTTCCCCTTTTCACTAGAAACATGCACTACAAATAATACACACCCTTTCCTGCAACTATGCTTAGATTGCACGGTTGTAACCATTCTCACATATGTAGGATTCTTATTTCTGTGCATATTTTCTTCTCTCCATCATCATCCAGGCACTCATATACTTCTCATAATAATCTACCTAGGTCTAGTGAATGAAAATCCAATCCATGCCGAAAATAATACTATATGATCCCAAAGGAAGCATATTTATTTGTGCTAATGTAGGCATACGATTAAGCTCAAATACACAATATCTCACCCATTGATGAATTATTTTCTTGGTCTCTGTTGTAGCTCCTAGAGACAGCCTTGAGTTGTATAAGGACCAGTGCCTAGGACATCTTAAATTCAAGGATCGTATGACTCAACCGACTGCAGTTGGAAATGTTTGGCTCTCATGAAACTATCACTCAGATGAATGGTTTTAATAGGGGTGGAACCAAAACCCCAAATTTAAGCACAACAAATAGGAAAACTATAGAAACTAAGTAAAAACTGCAATAATTAAACACATTAAAAAACTCTAAAATAGAATGTTGTAAAAGGGGGCCGACTTCTAAAATGAACACACAGTTATCAAGTTATATGTGAGCGATGACTATGGCAGAAGATGGAGTAAGATATCAACTATAAATGGGCTTATTCAAGGATAAGAACCCATATATACTTGGCTTATTCAAAGATAAGAATCCATATATCTGGGCTCATTCAAAGATTATAATCCATTGTAGTTAGTATCAGAAGAACGGCGAAAGAGATAGAAAATGAACAATGTATCAGGCCTAGGCCATATTTAAAGTGCCATGGATGTATAAAACATGAGTATCTACTATGATAAATTCATGTCCAAACATGGGAGTACTCGCATTCCAAAACCTGTAGATATGATAAGTATGGAGAAATACAAAATGAACACTTATATTAAAAGACACAGAGGGAGAGAGTTACAAACTGTGAATCATCCCAAGCAGAATCCCCAATTCCAGTAAAATTTCTTATTCCTGAATCCCCACGGGATCTTCAAACATCCACTATCAAATTTCATACAAAATACATATAGAATACTCGAGTTAGTGAGTCTTTTGGAAAATCTGGAACCCTCTGTTAGTGTTTTCTTCCTCTTATTATAACCTCTGATTCCTATGCGCGAGAAGACATTTTGGGAAAATATCTTCCGCGCATGCTTGTATGGTGTTTCGAGTCTAAATAAAAAACAGGAATGATGATGAGGTAGAACTGCCTCTCATCATCTTACAACATGGGCCTAAAGCCATTTCTAACTGAAATGTAAACAATTTACTAACTGAAAGAAAAAACTGCAGGAGTGAACTAAAGATTTCACCCGAAATGACAAAGTGAAAAGAAAATAAGGTAAAAGGCCACACAGGCCTAGTCATGAATTATCATTGTTGTTTGATGAGGCGGAGCCACTACTGCTGTTGGCGAAGGTGATACCATTAGTCATGCGAGGACTGGCCTTCTGCGCTAGAGGGTGCAGTACTGCTAGTAGTGGAAGAAATGGCCTTCTGTGCTGGAGGTTCCTGTAGAATGGCCAATGGTCATGATCCATTGACTTGGACATGGAATTGAAACTCTTCATCTTCTTTCTCTGCTTCATGGGTGTGGAGGATCGTCAACCTCGGCCTCGAGCCACTGTGATTGGCTATGAGATGGCCTGCATAATTAAAATGCCATGAAAACCTGTACAAACAGAAAACCTATTAAATAAATCATGCGATGAAGGCACAGATTGCTTCAGAAGGCTCGGGTGAAGTTGGAAGAGTAGTGAAGAGGCAGGGAATGCAGCAGAGGTGTTTCCATGGTGAAAGCAGAGTTTAAATCTGATTTGGTGCAAATTTATACAAAAGGCAGCTTTGTGGAAAATCGAAGTGGTTTTCACGTGGGAGCTAAGCGGTAAGCGGTATTAGGCTGGGGGCACACGATACGTGTTAGGGAGTGATGCATGTCTTAAGAAAACCATTTATTTCATGTGGAAATAGTGCTATTAGTTTATTTTATGAAATCAACGCGAAGAGGAATGCAGACCATCTGATCAGAACAATCTAGATCAACGCCAGAGGAAGAATGCAATGGACGAACCTGCGTGGTTGGGTGGGATCGACAATGACGTCAGCAATTTTGTTGCATAGTGGGGTGATAAATTTCGGGGTTATAAGGTGAAGAGGAGCGATAACCATTGGATGAAGAAGATTAATGGTCCAGATCAGAGCGGGGAATGCAATAATGGATGAGTGGTTGCGAAATTGGTGAAGGCGCAATGGAGAAAGGCAAAGCGTGACGACCGTTTGATCTGAGGGATATCAATAGTTAGGATCCTCTCGGCGGAGATGATATTGACGGCAAAATATAGAGTGAAAATGGAGTACAGCGATGTGTGAAGTAAGATGCATAGGTGAAGCGTGATGACCGTTATATTTGGGAGGAGATCAATGGTCAAGATTGCGTCGAGGTTTCACACATCAGCGGAAAAGGAGTTCAATGAATGAGGAATGTAGGGTGGCGATGAGAGATGTGAGATAGCCAACAGGCAGAAACAAAATGCGCAATGGCTGTTGGATCTTTGGAGATCAACAGTCACGATCTCTTCGGCAAAGATGAACCTTGATGGTGAAACAAAAGAGAAAATGAGTGGAGTTGGGAACCAGCGAAGTTCGATGGCTGAAGAGGGCTTAAGGACTTCAAACCGTTTATCATAGAGTGGGGCCATATGAGAAATGGGGGCTAAGGGCTTATGTCGAAAGGTGCTTAGAGGCCTGATATGTTAGAATGAGCACTTTTGAAGCTAAAAGGGGGATTTTTAGCCCTTTCAAAGCTTCTGGTAGGCGAAAAAGGGGTTTCTATAGTCCATACAGTCCTCCATGTATTTTCTTTGCAATATAGGGCCCCTTATCATTAGACATCCCAGCTCGGTGAGGGATGTTATAACAACATTGGCTCCATTTTGGGATGACCCGTTTTTCCTCGAATGCGTCAAGCACTCTGCAGACCATCTCTTAACTTCCTTCCTGCAAACACAGTCCATTGATGCCTTCTCTTCTTTCTTCATGACAAATCAAAACAACAAACATCATATTAAAAGCAACTGAATAATGTACAATATCATACAGTAGACCTTTCGGCTTGAATCAATACTGGAAAAAGGGTTTTAAGAATTGCCCATTCACAGGGGCTTTGAGTAGATCACCCTGTAGATTTTCTAGTCTGAAAGTGTTTTCTCCTCCCTCTTCAGCAATTTTGAAGGGTCCGAACCATAGAGGATCGAACTTCCCATGCTTTCATTTCTCAACCCTTCTTATATCCCATCTTAGCACCAGATCTCTGACCTACATCTCTTTATCTTTAGCATGTTGATCGAACGGGTCTTTCATTTTCTCTTGGTACTCAGTCAACCTCTGATTTACTTGAATTCGAGTCACTTCCAGCATTACTAACTGATTCATTCTCTGGTAAGATCATTTGGTTCCTCTTGAAAATCTTGCATGAACCTAGCCACAGGTAAGCCCAATTGTATCAGGAAAACCACTGCTCTACCATAGACCAATTCATATGGGGATTTTCCTGTTGACCACTTACTAGTGATTCTATTTGCCCATAGCGCAAACTTGAGCTGAGAATCCCAGTTATTCTTGTTTTCATTTATGGCCTTTTTCAACGCCCTTACTAATGTCTTGTTTGAGGATTCTGCCAATCCATTTCCCTGTGGAAAGTATGCAGTAGAGTGTCCTAACACAATATTATATTGTTGGCAAAATTTGATATATTTGACAGACTTAAAAGCCTGAGCATTATCTATGACAATCTTAGCAGGGCAACCAAACCTTGAGATAACGTTATCTTCCATAAACTTGATCACCATTGTGTCTGTAGAATTCCTTGCTGGCACGGCCTCTACCCATTGAGTGAAGTAATCGGTGGCTGTTAGTATCCACTTGTGTTGCCCGCTTGAGGTAGGTTGAATTTCACCGATGAAATCGATTCCCCACTGTTGGAAAGGTTCTTCTATGTGCACCAGGATCATAGGCAACGGTGCAAACTTTTGCCTTTCAGCAAATTTCTGACATTTTTCACAGGCCCTTACCCGAGCATGAACATCTCTGAAAATTCTAGGCCAAAAAAAGCCTGCTTTCAGAATCTTGTGTTTCGTGGCCCTCTAGCTGTAGTGGCCACCACAGATGCCCTCGTGGAATTCTGCCATCACTTCTTCTACTTCATTTTCTGTGAGACATAAAAGTAGTATGCTCGACGGGTCTCTCCAGTACAAATGGCCATTTGCTATGATGAACTTCTAAGATTTTAGCCTCAGCGTTATCTACTTTGTCTTGTCGCAGCTTGGAGAACATCTAAGAGTTAAGAGGTATTCTACAATTTCTTTGTACCATGCACTGAAAAGGTACTTCATATGGGTCTTTTGTGTAGCGGTTTCTATTATGCGCTGCTTTTCTGTTCTTTTAGGCTCTTCATTGGTCACCATAGAAAAATTTATCCCCAAAGCCTAACAGTTTGATTCGGACAAGATCTTGGCTAATCCCTGTCCCTTTGTTAGGTTAGTGGGGCATATTTCCAACTCATACTCATGTATCTTGGCTATCCATTTGCCTCTCTTTCCTTCACTATCTCCCTGAATCAAGATGTCTTCTACAGCCGCTGTGGGTATGAATGCAGTTATAGCTGACTGCAATACATACATCCGAAAATCCTTCAGGGATTTGACCAAGGCATAAGCCTGTTTCTCCAGGATGTTATATTTTAGCTCAGCATCGCGAAGCACTTGGCTTAAAAAGGCAATGGGTTGTTCATGTCCTTCGTCATTTTTCTGCAATAATATAGCTGCGATGGTGTGGGCAGATGCAAACAAGAATATCATGAAGGGTTTTTCATAATCAGGTCCTGCTAATACTGGGGCTTCTGCGAAAGAATTTTTTATTCTGTTAAAAGCTTCCCATGAATTAGTAGTCCATTTTACTTCATTATCCTTCTTTAGCATCTCAGTTATGTACCAGACTATCTCTGCATAGTTGGGTATGAATCTTCTCAAGAAGTTGATACGTCCACGAAAAACTTGGACCTCTTTCTTGTTTCTGGGCAACGATATAACATTTATGACTTCTACCCTTTTCAGGTCAATTTTAACCCCTGACTTTGTCACAATATGCCCCAACAGTTAATTTTCTCTGATAAATATATTTAGGATATATTTTTTCCAAATCCTCATCATTGTCTATAATGTGTTGGGTGATGTTTTGTAATGGATCATAATGTATTTTACCCCATGATATTGATGTATTTTTTCCTTTATAGTTCTCATAAAACACATATTCAAAGTCCTTTAAAGAAAACAAACTACCAGATTTCAACCATTCACACCAATCCCTAGCTTTTCCTTCTAATGTTAACATTAACATTTTCATTAGGTCGTCTTCATGCCATTCAACCTTTAACCTCCATACATGTATGTGAAATTTGATGAAATGTAACAATGGGTTATCAAACTTTTCACCCTGAAAAACAAGAAGTTTATCATCCCAATTCACCTCGGGCATCTTATGTAGGAACCTGGGATATGATCTCTACTCATTGAGGCATATCTTCGTTGTATCCTTGGAATCATGTTTGTAAATCAGAAAATAGGTCACTGTGTCTGGTCAACCAGTTTAGAGTCTTCTACCAGTGGAGTCATTTGGTCTTTTAAGATTTGTAGAGTGTGGAGTCGCCAGGTGGATGATTTAAATTTTTCTGTCCACCAACAGTGTGATTGGGTTTTCTCAATGCATTCCCAAAGGAGTCTACAAATACTGGAGGGGTAATAGACCTACTGGAGGCTAGTGGAGTCACCGGGTGGAAATTTTTAGCTCTTTTGGAGGTAAAATGCTTTATGGTCCACCAACATTCATTGATTTGAATACCAATCTGAAATATTTTTTGGTTTTCTGAGTTTTTTAGTCCTATGGGTTATGAGAGTGTCCTAAATCTATTTCAACACTTAGCTACGGTGATGAGACAAAGAGATTTTACTCTTATGGCTTAGCTAGCTGATTCCTTCAAGGTTTGATAAGGCTCAATGAGAATCCTAAGGGTTACTTAGTTTGTCACAGATTCAAATAAGTCCTATCATGAACACGTTTTGCTTGGTATTGCTTGAAGAAAGCTATTTATACTGTGTTGAACACTAAGTGTTTTTTTTTAAGGATTTCATTCAGAATTTCCAAGTGGAATCTCTTAGAAAACTAAGGAAAACCATCAGGCCTACTGATTTTCAGTGGAGTCACCAGGTGAAGGATTTTACTCGACTTCAGGGCTTGAAAGTTGTTCACCATCAACAATCAAAACCAATCTAGGTAGACACTTGGTTCATTGTTAAAAATGGGATTATCTAAGTTGTGAAGTTATCTATTACTTCAGAAGATCCCTAGCATGGTCACCAGAAATGTTAGGTCTCTGTAATTTAGTAGAGTGGCAAGACTAAATGCTGCAGAGACTACATTAAAAACCACTTTGGGGTTCTAGGATCTAGCCCTCCTGAATCCAGAGAGGGATCTCTCTATAAGTGCAAAGATTGATTTATCTTTTAAGGTTTTTAGTGTGATATTAGGCTAGTTATTAAGAATAAGGGTTTTTTTTTTGTTTTTGGTTGGGCAAGGATATGATGAAGAAGAAGGAAGTATAAATGAAGCGTGAAGGTGTAAGTAGGTGAAATAATGGTTCAACTAATAAGATAGGCAAAGAGCAGCCTCAATCAATTGGGCTATGGAGCCATAAGAGGATTTAATTGAAACAGCAAGGTTCAAGAGTGGTCCATGGGGCAAGTCATCTATGTCAAAGGATCTCTTTAATTTGATTTTATGGAATGGAGCAATAAGAAATGGAGTGAGGGAAATCAAACAGATGAAGAAACAAAGAACAACCTAAGATCAAGTAAGTACTTTTAAACTATCTTTCTTTTGGCATGCACTGAAGGAAAGACATAAAAGTAATCTAAGATTAGGTAAGTACTTTGAAACTATCCTGCTTTTGATGTACTTTCAAATAGAAAATATTTAAAACACTTAGAATAGCTTAAGATCAAGTAAAGACTTATAACTTAGCCTGCTTTCAGCGTATTCAAAAGGAAAACATTCATGATAAATATAAAAATTAGTCTAAGATTAGGTAAGTACTTTGAAACTAGCTTGCTTTTAACATACTCTTAAGGGAAACTTTCAAACAACCTTTGGAGAAAGAACTAGAAGACAGGGCAAACCATAAACATTCCTAGTCCAACTCTACTTAGAATGTAATGAAAATATCATTCAAGAACAATTTTTAAAGTTTAGACAGTAAGACATGGGCTCACCAACATTTCTTGACTGCTTGGATTGTATTAAATCATTCTTAAATACACAATTGGAGGAAAACATAAAGATAAAGCTTATCAGTGAGAGTAGGGTACTTGCAAGAGTAAATCCTAGCTCTATATTTGCTTTTCTTTATTAGAGAAAAATGGACAGAATGGAAACGTAAAGAAAATAACAATTTACAATAAGAAAAACATCACCATTCACATAGACCAGGATCCCATAAATCATCTTGTATTTGATGTTCAAACTAGTTACAATCATCAAGTCTAGCGGGTCTCTACAGCTTCAAACTTCTCATCTTAGCTTATGTATATTCAATTAAAAACAGGGCTACAACAGCTTTAGAAAACTATTTACATGCAAAAGATATCCAGATATAAACCCTTTACCATGTGCTCCTCAAGGAAACTTTATAAGAAAATGAGGAGGTGAAAGAGTTTATAGGGTTGAGTATCATTAATTCTACACTTAATGCAATTCCTAGCCTGGAAAACCATGCAAGGCATAAGGCAGGAAAGCATCCAATTTAAAACTCCGTCTCATAACTCTGTTTCCTATTTTTTAGGTTTAGTGGATGAAAATATTGACTTTAAGGCTCTTTCTTATCTTTTCAATAACTTCGCTGATAGTTTGAAATAAGTTCCTTTGTTTGAAATAACTGTTCAACTGTCTTTAGGCAAAAATATCACTGACTGAGCAATAACTATGCTTTATTTTGATTTATTTGAGGCTGTAGGTGGATCTTTGGTAGCTGAAAAGGATTAAATCACCTCTGATGTGGCAGTGGAGGCCTTTCAGACTGATATATCTCTTTGTTTTTCCTTAAAACACTTTAATTTGCTTTTGGTCTGAGTTTAGGCTTAATTAGGCCTTGATCTTCATTTATTTGGGTATTCATCCTTTAACACTGTCTATATCTGTGTGGATTAGGCCTTTGATTCTTGAATTTATGCCTTAATCCCTTTAAACTCTGCTTTAAAATCTTTATTCCTCACTTTATGCTCTAATTTTCACCTTTGACACTGATATTCTTTGTTTAATTGATGTTTACTATGTTTTTGTTGTTTTACAGGCATGCAGAAGGTTTACATAGGTGGAGGTATTTGTTTTAATGAAAGACCCCTTGGATCCCTTCCTGTACTGAAGGTTAGGAATCGTGATTCTTGGCCTTCGTGTTATTTTTGAAACTCAGGGAAAAAACCCATATAACCTGCACAAAACAAATAAATATTACAAAAATCCTGTGAAAAATAGCTTTAAACTACTTTGGGCGGTTTAGGAGTGAGGGTGAATCTGAACCATTGATTTAAAACAATTAACGGTGGAGATTGCTTGATGGGGTCATCGGGAGAAAAGATGGAGGGAAAATGAATTGGAGGCGAAATTAAAATGGGACCGTCCAATCTTAGAGATCGAAGACAGGGATTTAAAACCGAAAAGACATTGCGGAGGAGAATAGTGGTGAGGCAGAAAACTGGCAATGGTTTTCGCGTTGCGTCTGGGTGGTATGCGGTTTGGCCAAAAAAAATTTGATTCGATACACCTTTCAACACGTGTCCTTTTAAAAACCGTCGGTTTCGCAATTTTTTTGGGCATTAAACTCTGGGTGAAAATTTTTTGCGAAACGTAACATCTACCGTCGGATCGGAGGCTCCAGATCCAATGGTGCGGAAAAATTATGATGGGAAACTTGCGCAAGCGGAGGGTTCCGGTGGGACCGACATTAATTTTGTCGTGTAGTGGAAACCTTAAGTGGTAGGGAGAAAATTCAATCGAAAAATGGGTTTCATTGGGTTAGGTCCTGACCGTCCGATATTTATAATGGACGGTTAGGATTAAATGAGAACGCGAGGGTTTTGCAAGGAGAAAGGGATGGGAAAATGAAGTGGGTGGAAGAATGAGGCCCGAGGGCTGTTGATCTGCAAAGATCAACGGTCGATAGTCTTTTAACCTTTTTGTTGGGGAATGGAAAAATAACAAAGAATAAGGCTCCAGAAGGGTTAGGCACTACAGGGAGGTCTAAATAACTTTTGCGCTCAGTTTTGAGGCTAGGTTACATGAAAAAAGGGCTAAGGGCTAAGCCCTAGGGGGCTTAAAACCTATTATATTTCAGAAGAGTGTTTTAGGCCCAAAAATAGTGTTTTTTAAGCCAAAATGGGGGTTTCGGTAGGTAAAAGGAGGCACTTTTAAACCAAATAAAGGGGAGATATAATGTTTTAAAGGGGGGTTTTGATGATTTGAGAATCAAATGAAGGTTAAATGGAGGGGTTTCATGAAGGGAATAATGGGTGAAAAAATGGGGTTTTTTTATGAGTAAAGGAGGAGTGAAAATTATGGGAAAAAGGGGTTTTAAGCAGTCTTTCTCTTGGTAAAACAATAGGTACTTTAGGATTATGAGGGAAACGATAGTGAAGATTAACTCGAAGGGTAAAGATCTTCATAAGACTTTAAGAACTAACAATTTGAACATGAATTGTTTCTTAAAGGCTAAAAGAGATTTAGCCACCATTTGATATGACAAATTTTTATAGGTGGCTAACACTACCTCTATGTCTTGATTAGAGGTAGATGCTTCTTCTTTCCCTCTGTACGTAGCATCATGGTCCAGCATCCCTCTAGATTTTCCTATAGAAGAGAAGTTAGCTTCGACTTCTAGTGCATCGGTCTGAGCCTGGTCCAAAGTAACAGACTTCCTTTCCCTCAGGATGAATCTGAATTTTGACTCAAATGCTGCTATAAAGACAACCTTAGTGTCAATCTGGTGCAGCTCCATCTATATAGGAAAGCTGGTATATAGTTTATTAAATCTCATAATAAACTTAGACACGTCTTTGTTATGTCTCTTCTTTAAAGCATTAAATTCCGTAAGACAGTATCCATGATCCTTATTTTCTCCCCACTTCCTTGTGAATGCATTTTTCATTTCTTCCCAAGTGTTGATGAAGTGGTCCCCCAGATTTTTAAACCATTTACAAGCTTCCCCATCTAGGGATTGGACGAACAATATTAAAACCACATTGAGATATTCAACGTTGAAATTTTTTGTGAAGGCACAGAAAACTTCCAAGTGTTTCTGAGCTCCAGTGTCATCTTCTCCATTGAAACGAGGTAGGATCTTTAAGTAATCTTGAGGCATATTTTTCAGGATCTGAAGCAATTCCAGGGAGTCATATTTGTTTAATAGGAAGCCAGTAATAGCCATCGGAGGTTGTGTGGGTGGCGAGAGGTTTTGATGTATAATAGGAGGTGGAGGAAGAGAGGTATTTATGACAATAGGGATGTACTGCACAAAGGCTTGAGGGGTTGATTGAACTGCTGGAATATGAGAAGTGGAAACCTCTGTGACTTGTTTAACTTCTTCGGCTTCGGGAGTGGGATACAGAAATAAGCTCCTAGTGTCTATAGACTCAACCTCATCTTTGACTTCAATATTTTCCACGGAGGGGATATCTGAAGTATAGTCAAGGGTTCTTGTAGTAGAATCATGACCTTGATCTTGAGCTAATTGAGAGGAGGATGGAGAGTCTTCTAGGGAGAATCTGGGAATATCTGTATAAGTTGAGTGTCTTTCTCTCCAATTTCTCTTGTGAAAAATATTCTTTGGATCAGACACTGAAGGTGTTCTCAACTGGGATGTATCTGACCTCAGGTGTGGCTTTTTGGAAGCCAAGATTGCAAATACATTTATCCTTTGAATGATAGTGGTGTCTCCAAGGTGATGGATCTACAACTCCCAACCCTTCCTGCTCACCTATTCTGAAGGGTGGATGAATATTTGTCGAGGCCCAGGGATTTAGTTCTTTAAATTCTTTCCCTGACAACGGTGCTAGAAAGATGTTGTAGCTCCTAGAGATAGCCTTCAGTTGTATAAAGACCAATGCCTAGGACATCTTAAATGCAAGGAGAATATGACTCAACCGACTGTAGTTGGAAATGTTTGGCTCTCATGCAACTATCACTCAGATCAATGGTTTTAATAAGGGTGGAACCAAAATCCCAAAGTTAAACACAACAACTGGGAAAAATGTAGAAACTGAGTACAAACTACAATAATTAAATGCATCAAACAACTCTAAAATAGAATGTTGTAAAAGGGGGCCGACTTCTAAAATGAACACATAGTTATCAAATTATATGTGAGCGATGACTATGGAAGAAGATGGAGTAAGATATCAACTATAACCGGGCTTATTCAAGGATAAGAATCCATATATACTGGGCTTATTCAAAGATAATAATCCATATATCTGGGCTCGTTCAAAGATAAGAATCCATTGTAGTTACTATCAGAAGAACGATGAAAGAGATAGAAAATGAACAATGTATCAGGCCTAGGCCATATTTAAAGTGCTATGGATGTATAAAACATAAGTATCTGCTATGATAAATTCATGTACAAACATTGGAGCACTTGCATTCCAGAACCTGTAGATATGAGAAGTATGAAGAAATAAAAAATGAACACTTATATTAAAAGACACAGAGGGAGAGAGTTACAAACTGTGAATCATCCCAAGCGGAATCCCCAATTCTAGCAAAACTTCTTATTACTGAACCCCCACGGGATCTTCAAACATCCACTATCAAAGTTCATACAAAATACATATAGAATACTCAAGTTAGTGAGTCCTTTGGAAAATATGGAACCCTCTATTAGTGTTTTCTTCTTATTTTTATAACCTCTAATTCCTATGCCCGAGAAGAAATTTTGGGAAAATATCTTCCTCGTGTGCTTGTATGTTTTTTCAAGTCTAAATAAAAAACAGGAATGATGATGAGGTAGAACTTCCTCTCATCATCTTACAACGTAGGCCTAAAGCCATTTCTAACTGAAATGTAAACAATTTACTAACTGAAAGTAAAAACTGCATGAGTGAACTAAATATTTCACCCAAAATGACAAAGTGAAAAGAACATAAGGTAAAAGGCCACGCAGGCCCAGTCATGAACTATCATTGTTGTTTGATGAGGTGGAGCCACTTTTGCTGCTGCTGAAGGCGATACCGTTAGTCGTGGGAAGGACTGGCCTTCTACTCTGGAGGGTGCGATACTGCTAGTAGTGGAAGAACTGGCCTTCTATGTTGGAGGTTCCTGTAGAATGGCCAATGGTCATGATCCATTGACTTGGACGTGGAATTGACCCTCTTCATCTTTTTTCTCTGCTTCCTGGTGTGGAGGATCTTCAATCTCGACCTTGAGCCACTGTGATTGGCTATGTGATGGCCCGCATACTTAAAATGCCATGAAAACCTATACAGACAGCAAACCTATTAGATAAATCCTGCGATGAAGGCATAGACTACCTCAGAAGGCTCGGGTGAAGGCGGAAGAACAGTGTGGAGGCAGGGAATGTAGTGAAGGCATTTCCATGGTAAAAGTAGTGTTTAAATCTGATTTGGCACAAAGTTATGCAAAAGGCGATTTTGCAGAAAACCGGAGTGGTTTTCACGTGGGAGCTGAGCGGTAAGCGATATCAAGCTAGGGGCACGCGATACGTATTAGGGAGTGACTCGTGTCTTAATAAAACAACTTATTTCATGTGGAAATAGCACGATCAGGTTATTTTTTGAAATGAATGCGAAGAGGAACGCGGACTGTCTGATCAGAACAATCTAGATCAACGGCGGAGGAAGAATGCGATGGACGAACCTGTGCGGTCAGATGGGACCGGAAATAACGTCCGAAATTTTGTCGCATAGCGAGGTGATCAATTTCGGGGTTATAAGATGAAGAGGAGCAATCATCATTGGATGGAGAAGATTAACGGTCTACATCAGAGCGGGGAATGCAATAGTGGATGAGTGGTTGGGAAATTTGCGAAGGTGCGATGGAGAAAGGCGAAGCGCGACGACCATTGGATCTGGGGGAGATCAACGGTTAGGATATTTTCTGCAGAGATGATATCAGTAGTGAAATATAGAGTGAAAATGGAGTACAGTGATGTGCGATGCACAATGCATAGGTGAAGCAAAATGACCATTAGATTCAGGAGAAGATCAACGGTCAGGATTGCGTTAGGGTTTCACACATCGGCAGAAAAGGAGTTCAATGAATAAGGAATGTAGTATGGCGATGAGCGATGTGCGATAGCCGACAGGAAGAAAAAAAACGTGCGATGGCTGTTGGATCTGCAAAGATCAACAGTTAGGATCTCTTCGGCAAAGATGAACCTTGGCAGTGAAACAAAAGAGAAAATGAGTGGAGTTGGGAACCAGCAAAGTCCGATGGCCAAAGAGGGATTAAGGACTTTTAGCCGTCGGTCATAGAGAGGGGCGATATGAGAAATGGGGGCTAAGGGCTTACGCCGAAAGGTGCTTAGAGGCCCGATATGTTAGAATGAGCACTTTTAAAGCTAAAAGGTGGATTTTTAGCCCTTTCAAAGGTTCTGGTAGGAGAAAAAGGGGTTTTGACAGTCCATACATTCCTCCTTGTATTTTATTTGCAATATAGGGCCCCTTATCATTAGACATCATAGCTCGGTGAGGGATGTCATAACAATAGTCTCTATGGCCAAATTTACCAACCAAGACTTTTCATGCACTTATTTATTCAGGCCACACCTATCCACTAGGTTAGGACTAACATAACTATAATTAGATCCAAGATAAATCAAAATGGAAACAACTCAATCAAATATCTTACCTTCCATCTCAATAATGTATGCATGATGATCCACCTGATTGTTATCAAGTGTTACATAGATTTGATTAATTTTATGACCAAAATACACAATTTTCTACACCTCATGAGAATTATAGATATGAGGCCTGCCACCCTATTACAATGGAATATCCTTATTACAATTATCTTTGCCACAAATCCAACACTACAATGTTTCTCTACCACTAACTTTATACTACCGCTCTCTAGGTTGAGATCCATGTCCTTCCTCGATTGCACTGAACTTCTTGTAAAGAAACACATTTTCTTTATCACCTACATCTTAATTTCTTCCCCACTTTCGAGGCCATTTTCCTTTATCCTTCTCATTCCCTTTCCAAGAATGATTATGTTTCGAATTAATTTTCAACTACTCATAACAATGCTTCAATTTCTGGATGAATTCCTCCAATGATCGAGCCTCATAATACTCAATTCGATCCTTCAATACTAAATTAAATTCGGTGATGAACCTTTGAACCTGCGTCTTCTCGTTGTTGAGGTAAGGCACGTACCTCAAAAAATATAGAAAATTATTTGTGTACTCTTCATCTATCATAGAACCCATCTTTAACTCATATAACTCCTTAGCCTTTCCATCATAATATTTTTCAGACAAGTACTTATTTCTTAAGACTATTTTAAACTCATTTCAACTCAAATATTCTACCTTAATTCCTTTGACATGCTTCACATCTTCCCACCAAATATTTTGTTTTCCTTTGATACTGAAAAATAGTTATCATGGATTTCATATTCTCTGAATAATCATGAAACTTGAAAAACTTCTTCATGCTAAGCAGGAACACCTCTACATCCTCTAATTTCTTCATCTCTTCATAAAATTTAAGAGTCTTAGCTTTCTTGAACTCATTTGGAAAGTACTTCTTCTCACTCCTACATAAGGATGATGGCGATGATGACAATAACATCTCTCCGAACCAGAACTAGAATAGAACTCATAAGAATTACCTCTCCTCTCAAGTGTATCCAACCATCTACCACCTATGAATGCGTAATCCTTTTCCAACTCGTATCTTGATCAATACCTGGTACCATATGCCCCATTAGTGTTTTCCAACTATCCATCACTGATCCATGGCTATGTCTATCTCTGCAAATATATAAGCTCTGAAGGATCACCATATTAACCTCAAATCACTTTTCTTGAGTTATTGAAAGCCTTTCCTATGACTCAATTATCCTTTCATTATCTTCCTTGCAACTTATTATTTCTTCCTCATAACTTCTTAGTGTATCTGTTATATCATGAGAGTACTCATCTCCTTGTTGCTCAGTTTATCTATAAGGAGATTCATGTGAGTTTTAATCCACCATTTTTCTCAGCATACTTGATCTTGTTCTTCCTGCAAACATACTATGTTAGATAAACCAAATAGAAACATGATCAAACATGGCTTAATGAAGTTCAAGACGGGCTATCTCATCTACATAAATCAATCTATATGTGCATGATATATCTATATATATATATATATATATAATGACACCAACATATCATCCTATCAATATCATGCATGATAATTGAAACTGTAACAATGACTAGATACATGAAAACTATAGCCACTACAATGCATGCATACGACTGACATGCATGCATAAAAATCACATGTTGCCCATCGAGTCCAAATTTATGAACTTGGAAGCTCTGATATGAACCTGTGCTATTAGATATCACCCAAAGAGAATGGAACCCACTCTGATACCAACCTAAAACCATCACTCCCAACATTTATCCTCTTTCACAATCCATGGGTAAATGTGAGGCTAAGTGCTACTATGAAATGACCCGACCTCCAAGTTATAGTTATGGAATTCAGGCATCAAATACAACCACAAACTAACATCCCTCAGAGACCATAGAACAATCAAGAGGCTGAAAACCACCCTGAATGGTCAATCCCTGAGATATAATCATTTTTTACTTTGGAAACTACCCAACCACACCCATCACACTACATTTATGTGGTGTTGAGGCTCCAACTGCACTCACAAGCTTTCATGTTTGCGGTTATGACCTATATTTTCTAGTTCAGTGCCAATCGTTTTGAGATTTGAGCCACTTTTCTAGGCTTCTCTAATGACCACTGCTTAGAACTATTTGTAGCTTTCCATAATCATGATTAAGGTAATAACAATGCCAA
Source organism: Pinus albicaulis (assembly GCA_034641835.2). Lineage (NCBI taxonomy): Eukaryota > Viridiplantae > Streptophyta > Pinopsida > Pinales > Pinaceae > Pinus > Pinus albicaulis. Next base: position 990,269,475 of record CM076582.1, read on the forward strand.
ACATTCAAACTTGAAGGAATAACTTTACCTAGACTTCCTAATACACATTAGAAATTTCATCAAAGATAGGGTAAACACATGAGTTACAAGTTATGAATGCATATATGATCTTAAATATCTTAAATTCATCTGAGAATCACCAAGAAGGTATAATTACTTCTCAAGTAATTGCAACAAAACTTGCTAGCCCATGCATTCATCAACCATTCAAGTACTTAAAAAACCATGAACAAGAGACATAACTAGAGCACATTATAGAACCATACTTATAACTAGCATATAACTATAATATTAACCATGAAAAATCAGCCATCAAATCAACACAATAACATGTACAAGTGCTCATGGATTAGAATAGGAAAATATCTCTTATTAACTTATGAAAAATCCAACCAAATCAAAGACTTCCACGTACCACCCAACCATATATTGGGTTGAACCAAATATTTCTTTCAACAAATGACCCTCATTCCATATTCCAAGCATGAATGGGATCTCATTGGATAAACCAAGACATAAGCGACCAGGGAATACATATTTTAAACCACCTCCACCGTCAGGCTACCACAATCTCACCTAAACCAATCTTGAGATCACAAAGCCAAACTGAGTTTGGATGACTTGGAAATTATTTGCTATACCTTGAGGAATTCTCTTGTCTTTACCCACCTCTCAAGGGCTACCTAAAGAAAACCATGTCCACCCCAAACCCTTGGGAATTTTTCTTAGACCACCTCACCCAGTTCCAAAACCTTCTGACAATATAAAGATCCACTTAGAATGAATCCCATCACATGATGGATATGCAGAAAATGGAAAGGAATGGATAAAACCACTGTCAAACAAGGAACCCCCGTGCCGATGATAGAAAATGAACCAAATATAAAAATTCATGTACCATGCATTCACACGTCAACTAGGAAATCACACATGCAACCTATTACCTACAAGATATTACTATTGAAGTTTTTTATCCAATTCTCCTTGCTTTTCTTCACTTTCCTTTTCTTTTCCTTTGCCTTCCTTTTGTTTCCTTTCTCAAATCAAAATGAATGCGAAAATTCTCCAAGAATACTCTAATTGTATAAGAGTGTATGAGGGAGAGAATGAAAGGAGAGATTCAAACTGAACTGACAAAAGATCAACTGAAAAAGTTGTGAATTGATCCTTTGATGCCTTTTTATTATGGATGTCTCATTTTCCATTTCTATCCATTTTCCTTCTAATTTTGTTACAATGCAAATTTGTGTCTCTTCACCTTTGTTTTCTCCAATTTTATGTTATTTCCTTTATTAAATTCCAATTATGCCTTGTTCCCATTTTCAATGTCTCACAATTTCCATAAACATTAATAAACCAAAAGAGATATCAACTATAGTGTTTGACCAACATTCAACTTGGAAACGTGTTCCATGACGTTGGTATTATTTTTCCTTTGTTATCCTTTTTTACATGAAACTTTAACCCAAGGTTTTTACAAGACTATTTCCATGTACTAGTCCCCAATACCTAATCAATTTGAGAAATTGTATCTGCGAGGCAAAAAAACTCCAACAACATGAAAAGTTGACATGTTTTTTTTTTTATAATTCATAGTGTTCCCCCAAACCAACCCATGGATCCAAAAAAATTGATATTCATACCATCTCCTAGATTCTATGAAATTCAGTTCTCAATGATATAAAAATCTTTAAGAAGTCCTTTCCAAGTAATTGAAGATTGTAGAATTTATTTTCTAGAACTTATGATCCATTCCACTTCTGATTTAACCCCTAAATTATTTAACCTTTAATTTTTTACCAAATAGGTATCTATTAGTTAGGAGTCTACATAGACTCTTAGATGCATGGGCGGCTTGACTAAAAAAAAACAGATCTCTAAGTCCCCATCCACCTAGAAATTTATGCTTAACTATGATTTCCCAACTGACTAAGGGTATGCCCTCCAATGTTCTACTACCAAACTAGAGAAATTTGAAGCCTATACTACCTTGTTCCATATCCCTTTAGGATTTTTTGTTATCATAAAAATAAATCACTTCAATCATATATTTAATGAGAAGTAGCATGCCTTCTCTATAAGATAGAAGTAAATTATTCCAAACATGAAGCCACACTTCAATTTTCTAGTTGCTCTTCGTACAAGAGCTTATCTTTATGAAGAAACCATATATTTTAATCCCTCTTATACATATTTAACTTGGAATCGGAAAATTTGAGTGAGAACGTGCCTGAATCCATATGAGATATTACAAAATTAATTTTGGTTGTTATTCATGAAAATGTATTTATAATTATTCTATTAATATATTACAACTAAATTTATTATTTTTTTCACTTTTCACAAGAAAAAATATTTTTTACTTATCATGTATCATCATATCATTTTATATTTGAAAAATGATCCAGGGGATCAAAATACGCTCAAAAATAAAATTTCTCAGAATCTCCCGAAACTAATGCTAAATTCTAGATCTCATCGTTTTGATTCCAACGACGCTTGAATCACCTCTATCCAAAATAGTATGTGAAACTTATCACATTCTGAAGTTTTTGGCAAACAATTAAAAATTCAAGTCGCAAGGGTCTATGGGGGCTCACTATTACAAAATGGCTAATTAGTTTCTAAAAAAATGACTAAAATTTGCATATAAACGACTATTTTTCAGTTGGTGATCAATAGTAGCTAATTTACGGTATCTTATAACACAACCAACATTTGATCATTTTTAGATTAGTCATTAATTGGTTATTTCAATTTTTTTATCTAGTTGTATATTTGGTTAATGATTTGGTCATTGATTTAGTCACTAATTTGGTCATTAATTTAGTCACTGATTTAGTCACTGATTAAGTCATTCATTTAGTCATTCATTTAGTTATTCATTTAATCATTGATTTGGTCATTGATTTGGTCTTTTATTTTGTCATTAATTGTCACAATTAATGACCAAATATACAACAAAATATATTACTATATGATCACCCGAGAAAACCAATTAATGACCAAAGAAATATGACCAATATGTTGGTCATCTTATAAGATACTGTAAATTAGCTACTAATAGTCATATATATGCAAATTTTAGTCATCGTTTGAAGCCAATTAATGACCAAAGAAATATGACTAAATTTTAGTCATGTTATAAGATATTGTAAATTAGCTATTAATAGTCATACATATGCAAAATTTATCCGTCATTTGTAGTCACAAATTTATCATTTTTAGTAGCCATTTATTCATTATATAAATGACTAATTTAGTAGTTTATGTTCATTTAATTTAGTTTCATTTATAATCATTATAAATGATTAATTTAGTCGTATATTCATTTTATTTGTGTTCATTATTAATCAACATAAATTAATTTGTATGATTTAAAAAATGTCATACAGTGTGCATGTTCATCTAATATGAAAACACAAAGTCGCATATTTTAATTACAATACTGAACAACATCAAGTGCAACTATAAATAATTTCAACCACATAAATTATATTATATGAAATGTTAAAGTATTACAATATGAGTTCCAACTTAATATTAGTTGGACTACAATTTACACATGTAATGATGTTTCATCACTTAAAAACAATATCTTTGTTGTCAAGGCATTATAGGTGAATTCACCAACTCTGAAGACTTGATCATCAGTCTTTATATGTGTGTCTTATGCGAGATATTGGCTCTAAGGGTATCACCAGACCAGATTTCCTTTCTCTTTTTGCATTTTTCGCTTCAATGTTATTGCTCTCCTCTTTTTTCAATTCATGCTTCTTACCATCAATATCCATTTCATTTTCTAAAAACAAAAGAAAATACAATGCAGTGTAAGACATGAAAGACAACGAACACTAGAATATAACATAAATTAGACAATAAATAGTTTATACAATATATACCTTAACATCAACAATGACAAAGCAATTTTCTTTTAGCATAAATTTCTACAAAATAAATGTCACGTTATTCTTTCCCATTTCTCAACATGCTACATACGATAAATTGAAAATCACATAAAACCAAGAGAAAACCATTTTCTAACCAAAAAAAACAAACAAATAGTGTCTCTAATAAAACTTCATTATAATATTAGCAAATGAAAAGAGAGCTAGTGGACCATTTGTGTTGTTTGACTTTGCTTATTTTTGTTATGAAAGTGCTCGAGCTTCAGGGACCAAAAAATGTGAACATGAGCTAAAAAATAACCAACCATTCACTTTTTAACATGAGAGATCATAGATAAACCACAAAATTGATTTGGCATTAAAATTGTGAGCAGACTACCTTGAAATTTTCTTCTTGAGAAATACCTCAAAATCCCTTCATTTCTAATAAGCTTCCGGGCTATGTACCCCCATCCTTTATTTCCCTTGCTATATCTTGAATAAAGAATATACCTTCAACAATCAGTTTTGCGAGAATCCTACCAAGTAACTCAATATCCTTGGGTGCATCAATAGTAGCATCCTCCAATGAAAATAGTACAGTCTCCAACCTAGAAACATCAAAATTATATATAGTTATAATTCATAATCGCACATGACCATAGATTGTAGCAGTCCTGAAATAAAATCAAAATTGAATAATAACAAACAAAAAAGTTCAATTTTGTGGTTTATATGATAGCCATTTGATAATAGCTCACTCAGCATCCATGTTCCAGGCAGTATTTGGTGTCCTTTTTATGTGGAAAAATTTACAATGGGGATAGATGTTTTGACCCTTTTTGTTTGGATCTAAGCTGAATATGAATATGTATTAGGATTTTATTTTAAATGAAAACATAGGTTCTTCTTTTTCCTTTTCTATTTTTCTCCCTTTACATATATGTGTTATGAATTTGCATAATTTTAAACAAAATAAACAATCATGTTAATATGTTTTAACATATTGCAATTTTAAAAATAAATATACAATTTTAAAATTTATAGCTAGAGTTTTAGATTCAGTTCAATTTGAACCACATAAGAGAGTGGTGTTAGTAAAATTTTTACTAATATACTAATATTGATAACCAAAAAAGTGTCTTTTTGATTTTCCTATATCTAATGGCTGATAAAAGAATCCTTTACACAGGTATCACATAGGAATGTTAACCAAAAACCATTTTTGTATAACATAGGAATGTTGACGAATTAAAACATCTCTAGCATGTTGATGATTGAATTATGTGAATGAGGATGGAAGGCAATGTGATTTTTTTTTTGCTAAGGGTTTCTGAATGACTCAGTGATCGATGATGATGCAATATGGGGGGGCTATGACACACACTACATCATCGCAGTCTCGCGAATGATCGCATGTGTCAGCCCTGGGGTAGGGGTTTTGCTGAGATTGTCTACAACTCCTATTGTAGCCTTCTGATTTTCACCCATCCCTTATTTCCTTTCACTGTCGCACTTTCTACAGTCCGCGCTCTTCGACAACCATATATCGACCCACATCAGATTCCATGGAGGATGAGCTGCTAGATTATTCCCTAGACCCATTGGAGGATGAGCTACTGGATTATTCCCCAGACACATTGGATGGATTTATGATTTGGTGCACTCCACGACACTCCTTGTATTTTTTTTCCACCCAGGCACCTCACACATCTATAGTTTTTCCAGATGGATCTAAGGCTTCCACCTGGCCTCATTTTTCTCTGGAGGGATCTTCTTCCCTAGCCTACCACTTTTATTCTCCACCATCTGCATTGCTAGAGTGCTTGCCCCCCTTCCCATAGCCGATACAGTGTTATTTATGTCGTTATCCTTTCCATCTCACCATTTTCTAACATCTCTCTTATTTTTGCATCCCCCCCCCCCCCCACACCAGGATATCTACTCCTCCCTAGATCATATACCTTCATTGCGCCCCCTTTACATCTGCCGAACTTGCCCCCAGCTGAACCCTCGTGAACGATGTTTTGCCCCCCTCCATCTGGGTTTTTTGCGGGCACTCTCCCTATTGATCCACCCTCACATTCAGTCGACACGATCGAGGAACCTACCTCAGACTCGGAAGGGGAGAAACCCTGCCTTAGATCTCAACCACACTCATCCAGGAAGTTGTGATGTGTTAAGAAAGGTAATAAGGGTATCGGCCTTGCATTCAGAGACCAACGCAGGATGGGTGATGTACTTGACACGGCGAAGAGGGTTTTGGTCGGACACATTCAGAGCCGAAAATACAACATGGAGCGAATTTGGCTATGGACTATGGAGATATGGGGACAGTTTATTGAGGCTTTACCCTTTGTCATCATTCTCCATAAAGGAAGGTTCACACTCAGTTTCAGTGGGTCGAAACACCTGCAATGGGTACTTTCCCGTTATTGGCACATAGAACAAGCCCCAGTCCTGTTTAAGAGATGTAGCCCTCTATTCAGCCCTGAGAGAGATAACTTGGGTGCTAGACCCATCTAGGTTCGATTACCTGGGCTGCCTATGCACTTCTGGTTTGAGGATACCTTCACACACATTGGCAATGCTCTTGAGTCCTATCTTGATCATGACAAATCTTATATTGCAACTGGTATCATGACCGTGGCTCAGATTTTGGTACATCTGGACACCAGAGAGGACTTGGAAGATTCCATTACATTGTGATGGAAGCAATTTACCCATATGCAACCCCTAGATTACAAAGGTGTGCCTTACCGATGTAGAATATCTCACGAGGTCAGGCATCTGTACAAGGACTGCCCACTCCTGCAGAAGAAGGCTCCACAATCCCTGCCATCTGAATATGTTCCTGCATCAACTCCACAGGCACAGGTGCCCATTTTGAAGACTTCTCAGCATGGTCAACCCCCTCAGGCCAGTGTTCCGAATGAATCCCCTACTTCTCATCGACCTCGGCCCCCTTCGCCACACATTACCGGTTCCAAATCAACTGTCGCACAACCATCGGCGGGTATTACTTCACTCCCTTACTTTGATTCTGATTTTTCTATTGTATCTATTGTTATTCAATCATTGGTCCTCTCTGTATCTGGGTCGACATTCCCCTCCTATCCTCTCTCTTCGTCTGTGACCCCTCCCTCTATACCTTCTCCCACTCCCCCCTCTCCTTTGAGGCCTCATCCGACTCTGCGGACAGCCACTCATACTTTCTCAGATCCCTCTCCAAGTTATCTGCATCCCCCTCTAAATATTAGCTATTATTCCCCCCTTCCAAGATCAGGGTATCTTCTCATAGTCGCAAATCATATATTTCTAAAGCCATTGTCCAAGCTGATGGACGTCAACACACTCTTGATCGAGTCCTTAGAGCACATAATTCCCATGCATCTGTTCCCTCATGATTATTCTCTCCTTCAATTGATGTGGCCTTGCAAGTCAGGCCAAAAAACTTTCACTTCTTCGTCTATTTCAATCAACCCCTTGTGATATTATTTTCCTCCAAGAGACCCTTGGCCCTAAATCATCGATTGTGAATATTCTTCAAGGCATGCACCTTGGCTAGAAATTTCATGCCCTGGATGCTTGTGGCATATCGGGTGGCATTGCACTGGGCATCAATCGACATACAATCGACTAAATTCAGATCTCTCTTTCGCATCTTCAACATATATGGGCCATGCTCTAATCGATTTGCATTCTGGGATCATTTCCCCAACCTCCCCCTCATGAATCATGATAGGCTCATACTCGGTGGTGACCTCAATTTCTCTCTCGGTCAGGCTGAATCATGGGGAAATTTATCTTAATTTGATCCCCTATCTGAACAAATTCAAACCCTCTTTGAAATGCACCAGCTTGTGAACATCCCATCCTCCAAACTACAACCTACTTGGCACAATAAGAGGATAGGACAAGCCTCCCTTACTAGATGATTGGATAGATTCTTGGTCCATGAGGAAATTCTTGCCCATATCCCCAACTATTGGTAGTGGGTTCGATAGGGGGTACTCTCTGATCACTCTCTCATTTTTATGGAACTTGCTAGATGCTCACCAAAGCCAAGGGAACCCTTAAAATTCAATGTTACATGGATTGAGGATGCATCCTATGTTGAATTTTTCACTCAGTACTAGACAACCCATATAGGACCACTCGACCTAGACCCATCTACTCTCTTCACCGACATGATGAAAGAGGTCAATAGGATCACCAGGGTTTGGGCAAAGGAGAAGCGCATTTGGGATGAACAGACTCTGCAATCAATTTAAGAGGAACTTTCTGTAATGAGTTCGTCTGACCATCAGGGATTTGAAACAAATGAATCAAAGGTGCGCATCTACTTGCTGGAATCTGAGTGCACTAAGATCCTGAAGGCCCGAGAAGAGACATGGAACCTCTGAAGTAGGGCCATCTGCCTAAAATCTATGGATGAGAACACTAACCAACCATTCACTTGTCAACATGAGATATCACAGATAAACCAAAAAATTGATCAGGCATTAAAATTGTGAGCAGAATACGTTGAAAATTTATTCTTGAGAAATACCTCAAAATCCCCTCGTTTCTAATAAGCTTCCTGGCTATGTACCTCCATCCTTGATTGCCCTTGCTATATCTTGAATAAATAATATCCCTTCAACAACCAGTTTTGTGAGAATCCTACCAAGTAACTCAAGAGCCTTGGGCACATCAATAGTATCATCCTCCAATGAAAATAGTATAGTCTCCAACCTAGAAACATCAAAATTATATAAAGTTATAATTCATAATTTCACATGACCATAGACTGTCGCAGTCTTGAAATAAACCTAAACTTGAATAAGAACAAAAAAAAATTCAAACTACCCTTCAGTAAATTGTTCCTGATTTAGCAAGAAAGGCTCGAACTTGTATAAATATGTATGTAGATTCCCCAAAAGATCAATTTCAACATATTTCTTCACAAAATAATCTAATATCCAAAGCGAAATCTCCTCTATGAAGCCACATAGCAAAAGATGCAGGATATACAATAGAGGAAGCATGAGAATTCTACCTGCTTTAGCCATCATTCTTGATGCTTGTGCTGATATATATATGGAGAATAGAAACTAGGTTCAAATGGATAGTAAACCCAAATGTTAAACTTATTTTTACCTTAGCATTTTTTTCTTGGTCTAAGCAAGCCTGACAACAATCTATAGCACTTTCTTTATGGTGCATCATACCCCATTTAAATGTAGCTTTGTCATAGTCTGTATATGATTCTGCATGGCATTCAAAAGGAAGTGGCCTACTAGGTATGATTTCATATTCTTTAAAAATAATATCAAACTATGAATCGGGATTTAATTTCACCATTTTAAGCTAGGATTCTCCAAACCCTTGCTGCCCTTGGACAAATTGAAGTAACAAAGAAAAAAAATAACTCATTCAAAAATAACATACCTGGGGAAAGGTGGAAAAGAAAACAGATGTTAAAACAAAATACTTTGAATTTTAATATTTCTTCACTACAAAATGCTAAATTCCATTCTCTGGTACCCAAGTAATCAAATTGTTAAATTTAGCAACATAACAATAACCTTAAATATGATGAAAAAAGGAACCTAGAGAAATTGTTAGGAAACCATAATCCTCAAGTCATAAAATTAAAAATAGATAAGATTGCTATATGAATACTTTGTAAAACACGCTCAGTTCAAGAAATAATGTAGTGAAGAGGACAAAATAATTTGGTGATGCTAACCTAGTAGCCAAAATCCCAAGAAATCAAAAGTGAAAACACAAAACTAAGATTGCCCATACCTTATTACCGATCTCAGGTCCATCCTCTAGCATATTTCCACTATCCTCGCTTGAAGCTTCGTGAGGTAATGAGAATCCAGCTTCCTCCAACACAAGGCCCCAATGAGTCTCCAATAATTTTTTCACCATCTCTGTTACACTTATTTTCAACTTATTTATCATTTTTTTCTTGGTCTAAGCAAGCCTGAGAACAATCTCCAACAATTTCTTTATGGTGCATCAGGCCCCATTTAACTGTAGTTCTTTCATAATCTGTATGTGGTTTTGGATGGCATTCAGAAGGAAGTGGTATGCCAAGTATGATTCCATCTTCTGCAGAAATAATATCAAACTATGATTTAGGCTTTAATTGCACCATTTTAAGCTAGGATTCTCCAAACCCTTGCTTCCCTTGGACAAATTAAAGTAACAAAGAAACAAAATAACTCATTCAAAAATAACACACCTGGTGAAAGGTGGAAAATAAAATAGATTTAAAAAAAAAATACTTTGAATTTTAATAGTTCTTCACTGCAAAATGATAAATTCCATTCTCCAACACATAAGTAATCAAATTGTTAAATTTAGCAACATAACAATAACATTAAATATGCTGAAAAAAGGAACCTAGAGAAATTGTGAGGAAACCATAACCCTCAAGTCATAAACTTAAAAATAGATAAGACTGTTATATTAATACTTTGTAAAACACGCTTAGGTCAAGACATAATGCAGTGAAGAGGAAAAAATAATTTGGTGATGCTAACCTAGTAGTCAAAATCCCAAGAAATCAAAAGCGAAAACACCAAACTAAGATTTCCTATATATTCATTACCGATCTCAGGTCCATCCTCCAACATCTTTCCACTATCCTCTCTTGAAGCTTCGAGAGGTAATGAGAATCTAGCTTCCTCCAACACAGGGCCCCAGTGAGTCTTGAATACTTTTTCCACCATATATGTTACACTTCTTTTCACCTTCTCTAGCATTTTTTGCTTGGTCTTAGAAATCCTGGCAACAATCTGCAACACTCTCTTTATGGTGCATTAGACCCCATTTAACTACAGCTACATCATAGTCTGTATGTGGTTTTGCATGACATTCAGAAGGAAGTGGCCTACCAAGTATGACTCCATCTTCTGCATAAATAATATCAAACTATGCATCAGGATTTAATTGAACCATTTTAAGCTAGGATTATCCAAACCCTTGCTGCCCTTGGACAAATTGAAGTAACAAAGAAACAAAATAACTCATTCAAAAATAGCACACCTGGGGAAAGGTGGAAAATAAAATAGATATTAAAACAAAATACTTTTAATTTTAACATTTCTTCACTACAAAATGCTAAATTCCATTCTCCACCATGTAATTAATCAAATTGTTAAATTTAGAAACATAACAATAACCTTAAATATGGTGAAAAAAGGAACCTAGAGAAATTTTCAGGAAACCATAATCCTCAAGTCATAAACTTAAAAATAGATAATAATGCTATATGAATACTTTGTAAAACATGCTCAGTTAAATACATAATGCAGTGAAGAGGACAAAATAATTTGGCGATGCTAACCTAGTAGTCGAAATCCCAAGAAATCAAAAGCGAAAATACCAAACTAACATTTCCCATATATTCATTAGTGATCTCAGTTCCATCCTCCAGCATCTTTCCACTATCCTCGCTTGAATCTTAGGGAGGTAATGAGAATCCAACTTCCTCCAACACAGGGCCCCAGTGAGTCTCCAATAATTTTTCCACCATTTGTGTTCATGGGAACCCCAATACATAATGTATAAACACACGCCCAAATTTGGGAGCTATGGACCAAAAGGAGCAGGGAGGAAAAGAAAATTATTTCACAAAAAATAGTATGCCACCACAACAATGGACAGACCATCAATTGAAGTCACACATAAGCTAAATAGAAAAAATGCATACCAGTATCTTTGGCTTGTGTGGAGGAATTCACTACTTCACGTTTATTATCTTCTTAAAGCTTTTTCATCCACCATTCTTCAAGGGATATCACTTAAGAAAATGTAATCACTAACAACATATTGTTGTAACTGCCAAATTCTAAAACAGTCATTATTTAACAGTAAATAGTTTGCATTGTTACTGAACTAGGTAACACTTTAATATTACATTATTACTTCACTAGTGGGTTAATAATTTATAACTTTTGAGGAATCTAGAGCTAAAAAGTTCCTGGGTTTTATATAATGAGAAAATATATGAGCTCCCACATTTCAATTGTTAGAAGCCATGTGAATGGTGGAATATATGCTAGAGCACTCATAGCATATGGAAGAGGTTGAGCCCTCCCTCCTATTCCCTTGCCAAGACCTCCCTGAGGACTAGGAGTCATCACACCCCTGAATACACCCTTTTTTGTAATATCATAGTCAATTAACTATATAATAGAGTTCTTTCCATGCAACCTGGTGAGATAATCCATCTCCTGACAGAAATTTTATACAGTAGAATAGTCACGGCCTTTTAGACTGATTACATAATTGGTGAAGTCCGATGATATAGCTTTGTGTACTTTTTTGCTACCACCACTGCCTATCTTACCTTGTTTTGATAGAGTTTATTATTAACCCAAAATAATGCATCTAGATCATATTTTTTTTGTGACTACTAGATGTTTCTTTTCTGGTACTAGCCTTCTCAAAGCTAATTTGAAAAGAAGACACTCGAACAGATTTTTTTAATCCTGCTACTCCAGGATCTTGATCGCTCACTTCATTTGCTTTGGGCACTACATGAGGCTCTTGAGAAATTCCTTATTATACTGACTTGTTTTCAACAAGGGGCTCTTGAGACACTCTTTATTTTTCTTACTTGGTCTCAAATCGAGGCTATTGAAACCCTGCATTGCTTGGTTCTTTAATTAAACATCTACCATTATTTTCTTTCGTAGAGGCAATCTGTCCTCTAGACATACAGAGGCCCTGATCTATATATAATGATGCCAAAGGTACAAATGTACATTGGATTGATGCCATGCTCTAGTTTGGAAATGTTGAAGTTGTGGATGGAAAATAGCTCTGCACAGACCTGAAGAGTTGCATGCATCAATATGTAAATTCCTTGAAGATTTCTAAAAATAGAATGAGGATCTGGAAGCTTAAAATTTCCACTTGATTATTGTAGTGATCCTCTCTTACCCGTTGAGCTTGAATCCTAACACAGACCATGATTTTGGATAGAGAATAATGGTGTGGCTGTAGACATACCCTGGACTAAAGTTGGATTAGTTGCAAAAAATGTTGAAGTTGTGCATGATGAAAATTCAGGTACAGACAGAATTAAAGATTTAAAGAGCACCTAAAATAAAATTCATATCTACAAAACAACATTAACATAAAAATTATCACAGAAGACACTATCTATGAAAATATTACCCATATTTTTCTAACTAAATATCTGATTAGAAACACCACAAGTTGACTTTAACCCCTAAGGATGGCACAAAAGCATCGCTCTTGTTGGACAGAATTGTGAATTATGGATAAAACGTGCTTCCCTAGATAGATGACAATCTATAACAATAGATTAAAGACTATACGACTACATTTCCTAACTCAGAGTAGACACACGGAAAGGATTAGAGGCGTACTTGTAATCCAAGCGCTTCTAAATGGCTCCTTCTGTCGCTTCCGTTGTAGCTTCAAATTCAAGAGTTTTGTAGGAAAAATGCTTCCTACAAGAAAGAAAACTAAAACAATAGAATATAGCAATAATACATATGTTTATTCAAGTTAGTTATCTAAATCAGTAAATCATAAACAATATAAATCAACTAAGATCTTGCAATATAGAAAACCAAGGCCAATACAAATGCATATAGGGAAAAGTAAGTTGTATTCTTTATTGATGATAGAAGGAGAGGTTACAACCCAATGACTGATTTGAATTGACCCTTCCAGAAATGATCCTCAGCCCCATCACAGTATAAATCTCTCTAGCAGCTATTACACAAATCTAACTCTCAATTGAAAATCCACCAACATTTCTCTACTGAAATTCTTCCTTATCAAACACTTAAATCTGTGCTCAATTTATAGAGAGGTTGAAGGTTGTTTTGCAATCAATTACTTTCCAATAATATGCAATATATGTTTCCAATATTGTAGATGTAAAATGGACACTTGGATTCGAAGCTTGACACATGCGAACTCTTCTAGAAGGCACTGGCCAAGTTGAGATTCCGAAACAATGAGAATTTCTCTCCCAATGTGACCAATGCACCCACAGATGTCGGAAAGTTCTTTGCAGAGCAGTATTGCATGGGGCTACCTGCATATGCAATGCACTTAGTCCCCTTAGAGGCAGCATTGGTGAGCTCTCATATGCTATATAATAAACTTCAAACCTTGGAAACCTTTGCTTGATGAAAGTCATGCTTGATTTTTCTTGTTCTTGCCTTAGGGCATGTAGCAACTTGAAATGATAGGGGATGATAGAAACTTAGTCATTGGTACTAGATATGATGCCCAGTTAACCAAGTCATTGGGAATGATGCCCAAATTGACCTATAATAATTCCCCCCTAAAGCATGAGATCAAAATAATAAAAAAATTGATTGAGATGCTTTAGACTATGATGGGCTGGAGATGAAGTGAAGTGGTCACCTGCATCAATCTTACAATACTTTAAATCATGATATATCCTCTTTGATCATAATTTCTTAGGGTAGGCATTCCAATGTTCATCACATAAACAATCTAATAACATGTACATAATTCAGAAAGTCGTTGACACTGGAATGTTGCCCAATGCATACATGCCTACAGATATAGGCCCATGTTCGGATGAAAATATGTATGTAAGGTCACCGTACATATGATGTGCACAAAAATCCTGAATTTGCAGCCCGAATGGCTAAAACTAGATCCGGGGTCTTCTTATCTCATTCACTCGATCATTCGGGTAAAAGTCTAGCCATGCGAATATATGATTTTTCGTCAAACATGGAAAGACATCATTTTGATTACTAGCCAATGACGTGTGCTATTAAAAAACGTGAGAGAACCACCATTAATGAAAATTTCCTTCAAGGTACTGCAGTACATTTTGTAAGGTGTGAATAGATGATTTGATGTCGAATGCCAAACAAAATATTTTGGTCAAAGGTATGGAAGTGAGGATCTTGTCGATGCTGTAGGATCTTGTTGATGCTGTAACAAGCCTCGTGGTACTGGAATCTGATGTTTCTAAGTAAAATTCCTGCATATTGATTTGTTATCGACAGGAAGCTACCTTATTCTGAAACGGGAGTTACCGATTTCGGAGACAAGGGTATGACTTGATATTCAGGGATGACGGTAATGAGAATAAAATTTTACGAGTATTGTAGAAGGATGAGTTTATTCACTAGATGACTTCTCTTGAACATATCAGCGACACTATGATGAGTTGGCAGCATTGACCCAAAACCGAAGTGAAGGTATGACGAACCATAGGTGTGAATGAACCGTCAAGATGATTACCCAACCCAAACAGTCATGAACATGGAGTGAAGGAAGTGTCATGTTCAAGAGAGACTTGCTACCATAAAGAAATTTTGCTCACTTTTCCCAAATTTTCCTTAGACATTTGTCGACCAGTACCTCTTTGTTTTTTAACAAGCTTGAGGAGGATAACATTTGCTTGATCTATAATTCAACACTTCGTGTGAATAAAGTATCATTGTTTAATAATTTAATGAGTCTAGCGATGAATGAAACTTGATTCTTGCCATGATCGACAAGCCCGTCGCTATTTTATGTTGTAACGAGCTTAATGACAGTGATATCCTGGTCCATTTTCATATTTAGAGAGTTTGAAAAAGTGGACGAAAGAAAAATCCATAAGTACTTTTTCGTAAATTTGTCACTCAGATCTGAAAAAGTGTAAAATAATATCTAAGAGAACCTCTTTGGTCATGTTTAACCAAGGTATTCCTTTTTCATAAATAATCTATCTCAGTCCAGAAAAGGGTTAAACTTATACTGAGTAGATATCAATTCGTTTACTTTTACGAGCTCGAAAAGACAAGTGCTCGGCAATCTTTTCACATTATCGGTGTCTGAAAAGAGCTGAAAGAAGACTCTAGTGGCTCCTTTTTCGTTGTTATCGAAGCTCGAAAAAGAGATAAAAGTGTGCTTCAATTCCTTTTTTGTTTTTAACAAAGCTCGAAAAATAAGGAGAAAAAGTATGCTTTGTGGTCAAGTCATTCTTTGAAATAAATCTGAACGAATAATCTGTTCATCAGTTGTATTTCCTATTCAGAACAACATAAAATGGATTTAAAATACCTGTTTCATGATAAAAGCATAATAAAACTATAGTCATAGAAATAAATTTAACTTGAAAATAATTAAAGGACTATTTAAAAGTAGCTTCACTATTCATTTTTACCATTCCATAGTTACCATTTGTATTTTGGAACTCTGAACCTGATTTTGCCCCCGAAATTCAGCTACTAATTGTGATCGTTTAGGTGGATGGATTTTGTCACCGTTTGATCCAGGTTAGTGCAATGAACCTCCTATTTCCTTTGGTATTCATTTCATCTCCAACTTTTGCAAAATTTTAGGGTTTTAAGGTCCCTAGGGTAAATTCTGCCAAAAATGAGGGCAACACACCCCTGAATTTCGAAACTTGCATTGCATAACAGGTATAGTGAGGTGTACTTGCATATGCAATGCACTATCTCTTGTCAGGGAGTGCGTTGGGTGCAGTTTAAGTTTTTGATTTTCTCATTATGCCCAAAATTGACCTAGTTTTTTGCAATGAATGGAATCTAATGGACCTTATGGTTGTATTTCAGGTTTCCATCGAATTATAATGACGATTACATAGAGGGAAAGAGAACATGAAGAACAAGAGATTATTGCTTTGAATGATCCGGGTATTATAACAGCCCTAAGAGATTGTGGACTGCTTAAGTGCTTCAAAATATCTTGGATGAGGCAACAAATAGAACTCTTGGAGTTCTTAGTTCGAGCATGGGATCCAGAAATAGAGGTATTTCATATTAAGAACTAAGTGGTTCCCATAATAGGTTAGGATGTGTATTTTCCCACAGGTTTGTCAAGGAGAGGTTTTCCCATTTCACTCTCAGGGTCTACCATTGGAGGAGAGATAGTGAGGGATTATATTCTGCAGTATTTCTATCCAGGGGCAGAACCTAGTAAATATGGAAAAATCAAGATCCGAGATGTCAGAGATTTTCCTTTGAGAACTATTCTTTTCACAATCGATAAACTTTCCAACACCATTACACTACATGTAGCGAATAGATCGTATATGCAGTATACACTAGAGTGTATGGAGCCAACTGTCTTCAACTGGTTTCAAGTTGTTCTATCTTAGATAAAGGAACAACTGAATAAAGCAAAGGGAGGAAGGAAGAATAATTTCAGTTATGCTTTTATCCTTTTCCTTGGAACGAATTCCACTGATGCAGCCACAACATGTGAAACTGGATATAGCTAGCCCTAAAGATCCTCAGATGCAGAGATGGGTAGAACTCATGGGTCGGCATGCATGCGAATCGACTGTTGTATTCTCTATTTCATTCTTCACTTGGTTCCTCTGACAGATCATCGCCATCGATGAGTATTCATACACAGGCATCAATTTTTGAGGAGATCCATATTTAGCATTACTAGAAGGCGCTAAGTGGGGTGCAATAGGTAAGAATGTTTTGACCATGTTTTTTGATTTTCCTAAGGTTTATACAATGTTTTTGTGTTTTGATTTTTTTCCAAGACTAGACTAAATTTTTGATGTAATGTAGATGTTCGTTGTGTTCAACCATTAGTAGAACCAGAGCGCGAAGCAGGTGTTCCAGTAGAGAGGGATGTCGGGAGAGCAGTCCTTCAGGATCTTGATTTGGCTAAGAATTTGAATGAGCTTCAACAACACATAGAGGGCTTGACCTTTGGGATTCTGGATTTCCAGATCGAAGAGCTTCCTATTCGTCTGCAGTGAGACACTATTGGCGTTCCTAACTGTTGGATGCAGTTACTTCGTAGGATAGCTAGATCTATAGCATGTTATCATGAGCACCACTAGTTTACTTATGACATTTTACATACATTTTGAGGTGAGATGACTAATGTGTCTTTGGCACAAATTTTTTAAAAACCTATAAATATCTATCTATATGATTTCATATTTTTTCCTATGTTTATTGCGCAATCCTATTCAATGATGTGAATGTTTTATTTATATATGTTGCAAATGTATATCTAAAACTTTATTAGCTAATGAATCAGTCAATGTGTTCAAATTTCTGGAAATGTGTTGATATTGAATAAAATCAAAATGTCTTTCCAAAATTCAAAATATTAGGAATAATCTAAGAAGTGTTGGATTTCTAACAGTATAAACACTAGTATGTTGTAATACCACAAGTTGTGAGTCTAACCTTATGATTATGCGGTTAATACCAAACGAAATGGCATCAGAGAGAAGTTCGATCAACGCGCTATACTCAACTATATTTTTTGTCGATCTACCAATACAAATCCCTTGAAAACTCACTAACTCACCGTTCGAAGAGAAAATGGCCCATGATGTAGAGGATAGATTCTGCGTACTATGGCTAGCACCATCAGCATACCCAACAAATGGTTTCGAAGATTCAGACATCAGCGATGAAATGTAAAGCGGATTACTAATGTCAAGAAAACTCTAAAAACAAATTAAGATAGTGAATGCAAATCAACATCATATATTTATAATATAATACAAAAAGTTACTACGCTCATGATTAATCATAGTAACATTTCAAATAAAACCCATTTCTAGGCTACGCCAACAGAATTCCATTGTAATCAACTAACTCATATGCAACCTTAGTGAGAACTATTTTGACAATATAGGGGCCATGCCATAATGGCTCAAAATTTCCTATACCTATTACATTAGCTTCTTGATCATAGAGAAGGACCAAGTCATCCTCTTAGAAAATGCAAGGCTAGACATTTTTGTCGTATTATTCCTTTATACATTTCGTATGTTCTTCGTTGGCCAATTGGGCTTCACGACGTGTTTCATAAAGATGGATGAGGTTAAGGAGATGTGCTTCTTCTTCTGAGGTGTTAGGTAACAAGTCTATTGCAAGTTTTAATGATGATATTTCACATTGGATTGGTAAGATAGCTTCCAGACCATACATCAATTGAAAAGGAGTAAATCTAGTTGCGTTTCTCACCGAGGTTCGATACGCCCACAAGGCGGAGTACAGGATCAAATGATAGTTTCTTTTATGAACTCCTATAATTTTTTGAAGCATTCGTTTAAGAATTTTGTTAATAGCCTCAACTTTTCCATTTGATTGTGGATAATAAGGAGTAGAATTATCATGTCAAAATCCTAACTTGGCAGTCAATTCAGACATCATGTGGTTGTGAAAATGCTTCCCATGATCTGTAACTATAGCCTGTGGTACCCCAAACCATGCAATAATGTGGTTGAAGAAAAACATTGTATTTGTTTGTCCTATGTTGTTGAATGTAAGCATCGCTTCGGCCCATTTGGTAAAATAGTCAACTGCGACAATAATATAACCATGCCCCCCGAACGAAGGAGGGTTACAGGTCATGAAGTCAATAACCCATTTCGTAAATGGTCCAGCAGAGACAACATGATGCATTGGTGCTGGTGGTTTGTGGATTTTACGATAAAAAATCTAGCATAAATGACAACTTCTAACTACAAGGATGCAGTCTCAAAAAATAGTAGGCCAAAATTTACTAGGGCGGAGTATCTTCTGCGTGGTTGAATATCTAGATAAATTTCCACCACAAGCCCCAACATTAAAATCATGTAACACCTTTTTGGCCTCCTCATGAGTGAGTCACCTCCTTAAAATGGCATTGATGCCATGGCAATAAAGTGTATCATCAACGATCAGAAAATATTTGGCTTGGTATCGAATGTGTCGTTGTTGAGAGTGAGAGGTATTAGGTCAAAAAGTTTGGGTTTGGAGATAAAAGATTATATACCCATAGTAGGGATCAAATGATCCAATCAGAAGTAGAGACTCGTCTGGAATTGATGGTTCCAACGTATTTTCAGTACTATCAGAGGGAAGGTCACAGAGAAGCTCAACCAAAACTAAAGACTTCTTTGCTTTGGATTTGATAAATTCCAAATCAAATTCCTGGAAAATGACAATCCATTTTGAATATTTTCCCCCCAGCAATTGAGGTGATAAGATGTAAGTCACGGGGTTGCAATCCAAATCTATTGTTGTTTTTCAGAACAAGATATAATGGCGAAATATTTGGGTAGCTTGAACAAATGCCAAGGCAAGCTTTTCTACGTATCAGTACTTAACTTTCGTATCATTGAGATTATGACTCAAATAATAGATTAGATGTTCAATTATTTCTTCTACTTGGACCAATTCCATAGCAATGGTCGTTTCAGCCGCGGCGATATATAGGAAATAATCATTTTGATAATTAGGAGGATACATTAATGACGCTCGGACAAGAGTATCCTTGACAACATCAAAAGAAGCTTGCGAAACTTGGTCCCAATGGAAGGGAACTCCCTTTTTCAAGAGTCGAGTAAATCCTTTATCCATTTCGGCGTAATTTGGAATGAATCTTCTTATGAAGTTAGCCTTTCCTTGAAGTTTCTGGATCTGAAGTAAGTTTGACGGTGCAGGAAAATTAAGAATGGCCTGAACCTTCAAAGGGTTGATTCGAATCCCTTATTTTCAGACTACGAATCCAAGAAAACGACCAAAACCACCACAAAACACAAATTTATGTGGATTGAGGCATATTTTGTAGTGTCGGAAGCATAAGAAAATGGCTCTCAAATGCATCGGGTGATCAGTCTGATTTCGTGAATGCGTTGGTAAGTCATCTAGATATGGTTGAACAATGTGCTTGATGTCATTGAAAGCATAATCCATTGCTCTCTGAAAATTTTCTCCAACGTTATTTAAACCAAACGGAAGTTTCCTATAAGTGAATGTTCCCCAGGGATAGATGAATGTTGTCTTATGTTGATCATCTGGGCAGATATTGATTTGATTGTAACCAGAAAATCCATCCATGAATGAAAAGATTTCGCATCCAACATAATCGTCAATAATCTGGTCGATAAAGGGAGTATGATAGTTGTCTTTCAGACAAGCATTATTAACATCCCAATAATCGACACACACTCTAATTGTTCCTTGATTTTTCATGATAGGAACGATATTATAAACCCACTCAGTTAACGGAACAGGGTAAATGAAACCAATACGCAAAAAAATTTCAACTTCTGCTTTGATGGCAGCAGCTTTCTTCGGATGAATAGAACGAAGCCATTAATGCACCGGTTTGACATCAAGATACATATTAATAGTATGTTCAATTATACTAGTATCTATGCCTGGAATTTCCTCATAAGACGAAGAAAATACATCACGAAATTCATGAAAAAGAGAGCGATATGATTCGAGTTCTGATGGAGAACAAGATACACCAACATGAATATTCTCTTCAATGCCAGGTTTGGTCGAAATATCGATAGAAATGGTTTCTTAAATATTTGACAGATTTCGCTCGGAATCGATTGGTTTAATGGGAAAATAATTTAAAAAGAAATTTTTGATGGATGGGTGATATAGTTCACTAAGACTATTTTCTTCATAATCAGGAAGATGGGAACAATGATGATAATCTTCCCATGGTTCTCCTTCTGATGTCATGGCTTCCAAAATATTCTCATCTGTCAAGAACAATGAGGAAAATGGATCAGATGGAGTACCAAAATCTAAGGAACGATCAACCCAAACACTCGGGACACTGATTTCAGATTTTTTGCCCAAGCTAGATAGATTGATTTCTATGCCAGCTCAATAGGGTTGGGCGGTAGAAACGCATCCAATGTAGAAATATCAGAAACACCCATACTATTCCTTAAGCCTGATAGAGTGGAAGATATCATGTAGCAGGTCTCTATACTTGCAATTTTGGCGGACGTCACGGGCAGTGGTAACGCAAAGGTTCCCATAAGAGTGGAATTATTTAAGAGTCCTACACCAATGTTTTGAAGTTCTAGTTTGGGTATGTGAATGAACAGAATGCTTCTAGTTACCTGCGAAGAAGAGGCAAAGAAGGATAGTTGATTAATGACTGTAATTGTACCTTTATGTGGAAAGGTAATCATTCTAAAATATGTAGAAAGAATAGTAGTCATCGCATATACCCATGGCCTTCCAAGTAAAATATTATAATCAAGGGGTCCGTCAACAACCTCAACATCAATATTCACTATTTTTCCCCCTAGTTCAACATGCAGGTTATTAATAATACCACAAGGTTTATATGTACGTCCATAAAATGCCTTCAACGTCATTGATGATTGTGATAAGCGTGGTGAGCCAAGTGACTTCCAATAGTTTAGGGAAATAATGCATATAGATGATCCCTCATCAATAATAGTGCGATGAAAAAGGTTATTGAGAACATTTACCTGTATGGAGAATGCCAATTCTATTGGTAGTTGTGACACATAGCCCGTATGATTAAAGACGATAGGATTAGAATCAGTCGGATCAATTCCACCAATGGCCGAAAATAAAGCCTATTTTTGGGAGGGAAAATTTTGTAATACCTTAAGAGCAGACATACCTGAAGGGGATTGAGCCAAATCTTCAACTATATTATAATTTTGTGCAGCTCTTGCTCGAGGATTATATGTCGATTTATGATTTACTCCCCTTGGTGGCTTGATTGTCAATTCAGGAATAGCAGTAGGCGGTACTGATTCTGTAGATGGATTCATTGTCGAGGTTGTAGGTTAATCAGTGGCCTGACTACCATCATCTTTATTTCACATCGACACCAAAATATCTGTTGAAGATTTTGTGACAAATAACGTTAACACTTGGGAACTAGGAGCTGGATCTGTAGCAACCATATTTGTGTCCGAATTTGGAAATGGGTCTATCAACACAGCTGACACATGAGAAGTCTTGATGATTTTTGAGACTTCAGCGCAGTGAGGACAATCCCTAACAAAGTGTTCCTCATTACAGATTATGCATGGATAACGAGGTTTATGAGGTCCAGACAATTGATCAGATGATCTTTCCTAGGGTTAGAAGTTTGCTTTTTCTTTGATTTCCCTTTTTTCTTAATTCCTGGTTGCTTGTCATCTTTGCTTTTGTCAAATGACACAACATTAATTTTGGAAGTAGGAGCAGGATCGGATGCATTAGGGTGGTGTGTGCTTGTTGTGCCTATCAAGCCATCTCCAACATGAGAGTCCTTTAATTGAGGAGGAACATTCAAATTAGATCTCGGCGCGTTAGTGGTTTTTTCATAGAGCGTGCCAGACTGAGTGTAAATCAAGTCTAAATATTGGGCACATGTAATAAATTTCTCTTCTGTGACGACGCCACCCTTAGCCACATCTTCAGTTATATATGGTAACAGGGACTAAATGAACCATTTCTCAAGGATCTGATCAAGAAAATAATTTCTTAACCATTCGTTGACGACGACACCACTCATGAATATGATAAAAAATGTGAGTAGCATTAGTTTGTCTGAAATTGGTCAAGAGTTCCGTTCCAATTTCATATCTGATGGGTAACTAGAAATGAGTCAAAAATACAGTAGCTAGGGCTGTGAAATTATCAAAAGAATATCTAGGTAATTCAATGTACCATTTTGCAGTTGGACCTATGAACGTACGCTGGAAAAGATGTAGTCGAATAGAATCATCATTCAGGTAATTTGGTGAACACCATAAATTATAAGTCATAACATGAGTCGACGGATCTTCCCCAGGGTTTCCATTGAACTTAGGAATATCCGAGGGTAATTTGTGAGGTATCATCGGCCACCAAGGAGCATAATTAATTGGATCATTAGTTAGTTGATTTAAATCTGGTAACTCTAAAGTTGAAAAAAAGGGCAAGTGTCTATTAAGGTCAGGTTGAGCATAGCCAAGATAAGATGGAATTTCTTGAGCAACAGCCCTTTGAGCACCAGCATAAGAAATCTGTTGCTGGTAACCTAGATAGGGGTTGTTTTTCATAGAAACCGCTTGAGGATTCTGTTGACCAAAACCTGGATATGATACTTGTTGAAATGAAGTTTGAGGCATTTGTGCCCGTGGCTGCCAAGCGGTCTGTCCACCAATGTTATAGCACAAATTAGGATAACCTGGATTCGATTGATATGTATAACTCGGTTGCGGTTGTGACATCACATAAAATGGTAGACCTGCTTGTGAATAAATAATTCCTAGTGTAGGTTGTTGTAAATTAATCAAAGGATTTGGACCCAACATTTGATGGCATTGAGTTGAAGGACCTACTTGATAAGGTTGATGTACAACATTTTTATTCTGTAACAGGGGTAAAGATGTATTAACAAGTGGTAATGAAGTGGGTGTAACAGGTTGAACCGGTTGATATGATTGTACAACCTTCTGTGGTTGGATAGGCAGAGTGGGCTGCCATTGACAAACATTCATTTCAACATTAGATTGACCAAAAGGTGATGGAGTATTGTCATATTGGGTGACCAAAGGTTTCCCCCCAACATGAGGAGGATAATAAGATGGAAAATATTGCTCTCCAAATGCTGGGAGTCCATTTGATATGGTACTTGAAGGAATAGACCTAGATGGACCGGCTTGATATTACCTTGATTATGTGTATAATGAATCAAGTTGTTCAGTAGTTACGATAGGATTACCATTTAGAATATCGGATGATGACATTGGTAAAGTCCATGGATTTGAAGATGCACTAGAGAAAATTCCAGATAATGATTTGTAACTTGATGGGACCATAGGGCCACCATGAAAATATGACTCTGGTGAAATTGTAAACATCGATGGGGTAGCGAGGGCAGGAGCTAACGTAATTGGAACAGCTAGCCCAACCGAATATGTTGGTTCAAGCATGGTTACTTTCCAAATGTATGCCCTTTTGAATTGATGGGATTTTGAAAAGGAGCAGGATCAATAAAATCATAGGGTTTCGATTGAGAAAAAGACTCATACAGATAAATTTCCTCCCCAAAATGGGTTGGAGTTAAAGGTGTATTTTCTTATGGGATTTATTCAATCACAATTAAACTAGGTGGAAGTATTTCACCCTCGGGCCTGTTATCACTCAGGTTTTCCTAGAAGTTGTGTAAGAGGAAAGTATATAGGCACTGGTCTGTAACAACTCTAGGCTGTCTCTAGGAGTTACAACAGTTCAATGCTTTGTTAGGTAAATTGAGATTAATTTTATGTTGATCTTGCTTACAATTTGCCTTTCAAAGGTTCACCGCGATGATGTATTGGAAAATTCCTAAAAATTCAACTAAAAATGATAAGCAATCTTTCACTTTCAGTTTTTCAATGAAAATCCTAGCTACTAGAGGGAAAGAGCAAACACTTTGTGAGAAAACAAACCAGAAAACACAAACTAAACGCAGATTTCCTGATTGTTCCTTTTTTCAAAACACACAAAAATCCTACATGCAAATGCAGATTTTATTTTTCAGTTCCTGTAATGTTATGAATGCAGAAAAGAAACTAAGTGCACTAAATCAACAAATCAAATGCCTTTTACTTTTGAGAAATGAGGAATATAAACAACAATTTCTCTTTTGAAGGAAAAATGAGGAATGCAACAACAATTAATCCTATCAGGAAACAAAGATTTTACGGAAGTGTCCTTTTTCAAAAGCAAATGCATCTAATGTGACAGTAAAATAATTTGAAATAAACTTGCCAATGATAAAGAAAAATGCTTTAAACAAACATTGAACAAATTTTTTTTCAAAGGAGGAAGAAATATATAGATTCACATGTCAATATGAGGTTCAAATTTTCAAAACGTAGCAGAAAAAAAAATGAATCAACTTGCAAAGGTAAATTCAATGGAATAAAAAAGGCTTCAGGAGTCAACGCAGTCTCTAAGGGGAGACAATGCTCTGCAACACAGGCCTGAAAGGGAGACAGTGCTATGCAAAGCACTGTGTCCTGTCCAAGAGTGTGTTGGGAGCAGTGTATAAGGAAAAAAATCACTATTTAACACACTTCTTTTGCAAATTAATATCTGAAAAAGTTTGATATTTGTGAATAACAACTACTGGGTGGATAAACAAAGCAAATCAGAGGCTAAGTTACCTAGATCTAAGAGAAATTCTCCCCTGCGGAGTCGCCACTTTTTTGTACAGAATTTTTAATTACGGATAAAAAACACTTCCCTAGACATATGATAGTCTAGAACAATAGATTAAAGACTATTCAAATACATTTCATAACTCAAAGAAGACACACAGAAAGGATTAGAGGCTTACTTGTAATCCAAGCGCTTCTAAATGGTTCCTTCTGGCGCTTCCGTTGTAGCTTCAAATTCAAGCGGTTTGTAGGAAAAATGCTTCCTGAAAGAAAGAAAACTAAAACAGTAGAAGATAGAAATAATACAGATGTCTATTCAAGTTAGTTAGCTAAATAAGTAAATCATAAACAATATACATCAACTAAGATCTTACAATATGGAAAATCAAAGCCAATACAGATGCATATAGGGAAAAGTAAGCTGTAATATTTATTGATGATAGAAGGAAAGGTTACAACCCAATGACTGATTTTAAGTGACCCTTCCAGCAATGATCCTAAGCCCCATCACAGTATAAATCTCTGCAACAACTGTTACACAAATCTAACTCTCAATTGAAAATCCACTAGCATTTCTCTACTCAAATTCTTCCTTATCAAACACTCAGATCTATGCTCAATTTATAGAGGAGATGAAGGTTGTTTTGCAATCAATGAATTTCCAATAATAAGAAAGACATGTTCCCAATATTGTAGATGTCAAATGGATACTTGGATTCAAATCTTGACACATGTGAACTCTTCTAGAAGTCACTAGCCAAGTGGAGATTCTGGAACAATGAGAATTTCGCTCCCAATGTGACCAACGCACTCATAGATGTTGGGAAGTGCTTTGCAGAGCAGCCTTGCATGGGGCTACCTGCATATGCAACGCACTTGGTCCCCTTAGAGGCCGCGTTGGTGAGCTCTCATATGCTATATAATAAACTTCAAACCTTGGAAACCTTTGCTTGATGATAGTCATGCTTGATTTGTTTTGTTCTTGCCTTAGGGCATGTAGCAACTTGAAATGATAGGGAATGATAGAACCTTAGTCATTGGTCTTAGAGATGATGCCCAGTTAACCAAGAAATTGGGAATGATGCCAAAATTGACCTATAACAGTGCCCCCAAGCATGCTATGGTCATGCCAAAATGTATTTATAAAAGGGGAATATAAACACATTTTTATGATGTGGTGCACCATTTGTTTTTGTTATGGTTATGCAGTTCGAGAAAGGAAATGGAGGATTACCAATCTCTTTTGGTATTGCATATATGAAGCAAATGGACTGAGTTTCTGGGTTGGAATACATGGTGTCACTATCCCAAAGAGTGGATTTGGATATAATGAACTGGCGCTCTCCTAGAAAACCCACAGGTTGGTCAACAACAATGTCTAGGGGACTAGGTTGCTGATGTAAGATGAAGGAATGATGAGGGCTATCATCCGTAGAGTGATCTGAAGTGATATGTGACTCTAGAGGTTCCTCTAAATGGGGAAGAATAGGGGTACTAGAGTCGACACGACCACATACACTAGGAGAGTTGTGGAGAATTGCTTCTCCTGGTCTCTCAAATATGGGTGCCTCCTTACCCAAAAATTGGGTGTCAATGTGATCACCACAAGGTGTATGTGGTTTGAATGCATGGGTTCAATGTAAGGGGGGATAAATAAAGTTAGGGGTGGTGACTACTTCCATAATGTCATCATCATAATAGAAGATGGGGTGACTGGTGGAAGAAAGGCCACCTGACGTGGCGAAGCTACCTAAATCATCATCATGAGAAGAGATGTTCACATGCACATCATCACAAGGGGTGACAGAAAAACAAGTAGAATAAGGATCCACCAATGTTGAGCCCAAGGTGATCGCTGAAGGGAGGTTAGGCGAAACATAAGGGGAAGTCCCAGGGGTGTATTCCACCATGGATCTCATAGATGATGACATGTAGAGAACAGTGGATGAAGACTTTGTCAATGCAAAATTCGGAGGGGGAATATCTATGGGAGTGGATGTTTCCTCTGGTTCTGTTGAAGCAAAACACGCAAATAAGGGAGTGGTGGACTCGTTGCACTTGGCCTCGAATTGGTGAACCGCTTCCAAAGAGGAGCAGTACTCTTCTAGGCGGGGACAGAGGTAAGTATAGTGGCCATGGAAAACACACAAAGCACAGGGGGTGATTTTTGCGCAAAGTATTGAGCTTCTTGGTTGTAGTCGAGGAAGAAACAGAGGCTTCAGGGACCGTAGACTCAGGGAACACAACATTGACCATGGGCTTGATACGAGGCAATTCAGGACAATGATGGGTGGCATGACCGACAAAATCACACAAATCACACAAGGGGGGGGGGTATGCTTTGGAGGCAGAGGAGGAGTAGGGTTTGTCGAGGCAGCCTTGTCTTTAGGTGCCTTCTTGAAAGATTTTCCCACTTCACTTGAAGCTATCGCAATAGGAGGAGGTTCCTGTTGAGGTGGCTGAGGCACGGTAGCAGAGGGAGGGGTCATGGGGACCAGTTGAACCGGGGTCAAAGAAAGATAAGGTTTGGGCTGACTAGGCAGGGTAGTGGTTGGGGGATCAATGTACCAAACTGGGATCCCTAGGGTCAGTTTAGGAAGGGATAACGTAGCCATAACAGGTACCTAAAACACTCCTGGAGGGGGAGCTAGGAATAGTATTTGACCAGAGGGGTAGTGGCCAGGCGGGACAACTGTGAGATGGTTAAGGCCAGGAGGAACCATGCTAGGAGGGTAGAGAGGCTCATGGATACCAGCTGCATATGATGGGCCTTGAGGAGGGGGTCCTGAAGGCTCAGTCGAAGTGCTAGGAGCAGGTTGCAGAGGGCGGGGCTGCTGACTAGTTGAAGCAGGCCGCTTGAGGGAAGCCTGAGACGATTTCATCATGAAAATGTTCGACGAGTTGGGATCAAAGACTGGAGGAGGAATACCAGGGAAATAAATAAGCAAAGAGGAGTATTTGTAGAATTCAGGTGAGAAATTGGTCAAAGGTTCGATGGTTTTCTTATTTGCCATCGAAGAGATGATGGAGTCAGGGGAGGTCTGAGACTTTGGTTCATAATATGTCAACTGGTCAATGGTGACTATATTTCCATTATGAGGAAAGGACATCTTGCGGTGAACCATAGATAGGACAGTAGACATCGCATAAGTGTAGCTACGACCCAATAGAATGTTGTAATCTAAGGGGGCATCAATGAATTCTACGTCAATGCAAAAAATCTTGCCCGCAAGAGTAATAGGACAATTGTGGAAGAAGCCAAATGGGCTGGGAAGAGTCACCATCCCATGCTCGGAGGGTGATAGTGGAAGGGGCTGACTCAGGAGATACGATTTGCTTCCAAACCGAAGCGGACATCACAAAGGTGGATGCCCCCTCATCAATGATACAACGGGAGACATTGTCATTCCAGATCTTGACGGGGATTTGGAAGGCAACAGAAGCAGGAAGGGGAGGATTTTCTGACTGGTCAACATCAAAGACGATCAAACGATCATCTGAAGGATACACAACGCCCATGGTAGTTAGTAGAGATTTTCGTTGTGAAGGGCATTACTGGAGGAGTTCCAGCGTTGAGATGGCAGTAGGAGATTGCACCAAATACTCTACTATACTATATGAATGGGAAACTTTGCCAGAAGCAGTGTTTCGGTGTAATGGTCCCTTGGGGATCTTGCTATGAAATTCTGCCTTAGGTTGAGGGATTTGTAAAGGACCATTTGTTGTCGAAATAGGCTCTGTGGAACCTAAAAAAGGGGGCTTGGGGGCAGAAGTAGTGGGAGGCTTGTTGTACTGACGGGACCAAGTATGAAGGTTGAGGTCAATGGTAATGGGTTGGTCAGAGTTCATCATGAGAATTGAGTAATCAGAGGTACCAGATGAAGGAGGTAGAGTGGTCGCCTGACCTTCAGGGGGTTGGGTAGCCACGAATCCTTGTTGGGGAAAGGATTGGTAAACACAGCCGGCTGGATAGGTGCAGCATTGGGAGGAACTAAAGGGGAGGCTTGCTGTCCTCATAATGCTACTTGAGTCTCCCACATTTGACACATCTGTGGTAAAAGAGGACAATCGTGGGTGTAATGACCATAGACACCACAACAAGAACAAGGCTTATTCATTCGAACATGCCTGTCCTGCTTGGGTTGAGTGCCCTATTGCTGGTTAGCAATGTTAGGTGCATTCCCTTGAAGATTATGTCCTGGATTACTAGGGGCAGATTGATTTTGGGTGCCTTTCCTCTTCTTTTTGGAAGTAGGAGGACTAGTCGCACCCTGCTGTGAATACATCTTCCCCTGAGGTGGTGGTGGCTATTGATGCGGGGGTTGAGAAGGAAAGGTAGGTGGAGGTGCTAATGCTGGAGGAGGTGGAGCACCAGGCCACAAATACAGATAATAAGGAGGTTGGGAAAAATTGTGGTAAACAGGTTGGGAAAAAGGAGGAGGCATGCCGTATCCTAGATACATGCTACCACGAGGGGAAAAGTGCTGGAGGAGCTGGCCCCTCCCTGAGGGAAACCATAACCCATGGGAGGATGAGTGTACGGATGAGAAAGGGCTCCAACGATACCGTCGACAGCATGGGATTCCCCTGGTGCATTGGAACCACTGGGTCTAGGGAGATTAGGTAAGATGGTATAAACATAACCATACTGTGCGTAGATCATGTCATATTTTAACGCAATCTGGAGAGGAGCTTCTTTGGTTTGAGGGAAATGAGATGCGACATCTTTGCCAATAGTAGGCAAAAGGGATCTGAGAAACCAGTCCATGTAGACACGGTCTTCGAAGGTAGGGGCTTGACATAGGCTCTTTCTTCTCCGCCATTCATGGACATGATCAGATAGGTGGGTCGTAGATGATTGACGGAAAGAGGTCAAAATTTTGGTACCAGTGTCATAACGAAGGGGAAGTTGGAAGTAAGACAGAAAAGTCGGAGCAAGAGTCGAAAAAGTAGTATGAGAGGAGGAGGCATGGCCAACATACTAATTAGAAGCTTCTCCAGTAAGCGTACATTGAAAAAACCGAAGACAGACAGAGTCATCGGTGATGGAGTTAGACGAACACCACATGTGGAAAGATCAAACATGGTTTGTAGGATCTTCTCCAGCAAGACCTTCAAACTTGGGGATGTCGGAAGGGAGCTTGGTTGGCATAGAAGGCTAACCAGGGTCATGGTGTATGGGGTCATTGATCAACTGGTTAAAATTGGGAAGAATGAGGCCTTCCATATAAGGGAGCAAGGGATTAGCAGGGATAGTTCCTGTTGTGGTCCCACTAGTAGTATTCGCAGCATTAGAGTTGGGGTTACCACCAACGTTAGGTCCTGAACCAGACATGGTGAAGGTGAAAGGGGGAGAATAGGGGATAGAACTAGAGGGGGAACCCAATGAACCATAAGCGGACTCAGAATGGGGACTCGGTAGAGGACTAACTCAAATTCTATGTGGAGGAGTAAGTCTTCCTAACGGAAATTGAAGGTGAAGGCTAATAAGTCTTCGGGATAAATGCCTTGGGTGCACAATGATGGAAGAACAAACACGGATCACAAAAGGAAGAGAGACCAAAAAGGGCAAGGAGGTGTAGGATCAAATTATTACAATGGCAAGGAGGTATAAGATCAATTGATTACAATGTTATATTCTTTGCCTGGTGGTGTTAACCAGGCGCTCTTCACTTAGGGTGCATGTGTTAAGTGTGTTAATTTGAATTTTTAAACCCAGAAATTTGTAGAGAAAAAATAAAAAGTGCGTTGTATAACTGTAAATAAATCTGCAAATAACAGTAAAGGAAACTGAATATAACAGAAAATAAACAGCTAAAGATGCATCAATCTAAACCCAAGGAGGCGGGCTTCCCAACAACTAGTCTATTGGTGGGCAAAAATCTAGTGAAAACTGTTACACAAAATTTTGTCACCGTCCCTTCAATCCCTCGCCTCGCATATTGGAGGGTCTTTCCCGTGACCTGTGACCAGTGTCATGCCCTGCAAACACCTTCTTTGCATCCTTTTGCATAAGGAAATTATTTCTCCTGTTGAACATTTCCTCAGAAAGCCCACAAAAAGCTATGTTTTGGCCTTGGCCAGGTAACCAGTTCACCCCTCGTGCCAATGTGGAGGATGTACACTAGAGCCTGTGCCACTTGGCACTTTGTCTTTTTGTTGTGCCCACGCCAGCCTTTTTGGGAATGTTTTTTAACAAATTAGAGGTGGAAGTTTTCCTTAACCACCTCAGGGATGAGTCACAACAAGTGGTTAAATTTGATAAGCCACGGATCTCTTCCTTTAGGTAGTGGTTTTTACCTCCCATGTAACATTATTTGAAGATATGACTCCCCTCCATGATTATAGGGATCTTAATCTCTCCCTCTTCCTCTATATAAATAGACCTTCTCCCTTTACAAAAGCTAGCTGAACATATAGTCAAGAAGTTGAACTTGGAGAAGAGATACTATAGTTGAGTAACCGCTATCGAGAAGGTAGAACCAAGGAGAATTCCGTAGAGAGAGCCCCGTCCGAATTCCCAACGAGCCTTTGTGAGACGCGCTCCGCTAGAACCCTATTGGAGGAGACCACAACGCCAAGGCTTGGTTGTACTCTTCCTTCCTTTCATTAATATACTCGACTATGGTATTGGTTCCATGATTGTGTTATGTTTATTTAATGTAGTTGATTTAGTCTTATTAGACTGACTGATAGTTACGAATGTGAAATAGTATGTTGTATATCGTCTTTGTTTCTTGTGTATGTGCAGATATCCAAGCGTGAGAATGAGCGGATCGTGATCTGTCAAACCAGGAGCGAGAGGCAGCCACATTTTTTGACGACACAACAGCGTAGGACCTTCGGTAAGTTATCTATTGATTCTCCGTCCATTCGTTAACTAGGAATCGATGTTTAGCGTGTCTTGTTTGTGGCTAGACCCACTCTAGGGCTAGTGGGATCGCCTCTATCCGTAGAGGGGATTTACGTCACCAAAAAATTGGCGACTCTGCTGGGGATTAGTGCGAGTTTTTATTTCATCCATTAGGTCTTCTTATTGGTATTTTCTTGCTTAGCTTGCCTTTTCTGATTATCTTTGTTGAGTCTAAGACCCCTGTTCAGCACCAGAGGATCAGATCTGACCTCTGTTTTTCCAAAAATTTTCCTTTTTCTAGGGTTGGCTTGATTGGCGTGGTTTCCAGTCTGACAGGCACGCCCACTAGCGCTTGTTGCTAGTTCATCACTTGCACCATCCCATGTCTGGTGCTGATTACAGCCAGACAGTCGCGCCATTTCCTGTAGGTGTTAGGGTTTCACCTGTTTTGGACTTTTTGGCCAGTACTTGTCCCTCTGGGTGTTTTCTTGACTTGTTTTGAGTGCTTTGGGATTGTTTGTGACTGTGAGCAGCCTCCTTCCTTTGGTTGTTTGCCCATTTCTTGTCAGCATCCTAGCCTTAGGGTTTTCTAGTGCTTTGGTATGCTGAGCCTCCGGTAGGAGCTTCAATTTTTTGTTTCGCAGCCACCTTCGTTCCTTGTTTGATTGCATTTAGCTCTCTTGATCCGTTTGAGTGATTGCATTTGGTGGAATGAGTATTCAATGAGTCTTGCCTCTTTCATTCAGTTGTGCTTCTTGTCACTCCAAGCATAACTCACATTGCTTGTATGGGTCTGTTCCGACATCTTTCTTTGATTTGAGAGACTGCAGCATTGGTTTGAGTTTGTGTTTCGTTTGCTTTTGAGTTGATTGGATTTTTTTGTTTTGACTCTCGCATTAACATTCTCCAACTAGTGTGAAGGTTATTTTTCATGACATTTAGTGCACTATTTTCTCTATTACATTGAAAAAAAAATAAAAAAATTGTGCTTGCATTCTTGTTTGCACTGTGGAATTGGAAAATCTTTCGCATAACTAGCATTGGGCATTCTAGGGAAGATTTCTCACTTTCATTAGCTTGCATCAAGTACTGTAGTGGGTGCTTCTGTGTATTCTCATTATTTGCTATCGCTTGAAAACTCCTAAAATTTCTCGTAGATAGCTTTTCATCGAATGAAATGGTATCTTATGGAATGTAGCTTGCATTTAGGGATTTGTGAGATCCAACATTCGGTAGGACCTTGGAATTGAAATAGAAATACAAGATCAACTTAAAATTTATTCAATTAACCTAAGGAAACATTGAAACTTAACGAAACATTTAGTGGTATAAGTTAGAGATGTGTTTCGACTAGTTTAAACCTAGCAGCTTTCATTCGCCATCTGGCTTCAGATAGCACTAGTATGGACTTGCGCTCCTCGTACCGTTGAGTATATAAAGGGAGATCCCTCTAGGTTGTAATCCTTTTATCCATAGGAAGCCAAGTCTACCGCCTTGTAACCGTGAAACACCAAACACAACATTCGGGGAGATTACCTGCACGTACGTCAAGTCCTTGGTTGATTCTTCTTTCATTTTATAACCAAGGTGTATATGGTAGTTCACGGGACCTTGGTACGCCCTTTTACCTAGACTACCTGAGAAGTAATTTTCGATCTTTACTAATTCCATAAATTTGAAAATATCATTGAGCACTTGTCCTTTCGCGCTCGCTTAAAACTGAAAGAGACTAGAGTCATCTTTGGCTGTTTCTTGACTCTTAAAACATGAAACAAAATTTTTTTGGTTTCAATGTGGTAAAATAAATTACCAACGATTACACACCCTTTAAAGTTTGATTTCTTGGCCTATTTCCGTTTGCCTTGGTTTTGATCCAAGAGTCCTCATTTTCGATCTTTTTCCCTGTTCTGGTGTGTTGCAGCCACAGTGGCAGAACCATAAGTTTCGTCTACTGGCAGTCATTTCTTGGACGATTCATCTGAAACTTATTAGATCTCTAGGTTTTCCAAGCTCCAATAGCCTATCATCCTGACAGAGTACCCCTTTTGAGAACCAGTTGAATTCCATTGGCCTCTTTCAAACACTTGGTTTGGGTTTTGGGTCGGGGAACATTTTCCCCCCCTTACATCGGGATCACCATTTTTGGCTGCTATCATACCTCCTAGCCCCCATAGTATTTTACAAGATCTCACGGTGGAATTAGACATGGATTCGTCTGGTCCTAATGGCAGTGAGGGTATTCCAGTTTCGAATGAAGATTACCAAATTTTCCCGGAAGACATCCATCAAGAGCCTGCTCAATCTTCACCATCGGTGTCACTTCCAGCTGGATATAGGTCTTTGGGTCAGATTATAGCTAGTATTTCCTTAATGGCAACATCAAATCCATCAAGGGGGCTAGTTCTCCCATCATTAGGGATGTCGCCGACAACACCTGTCTCGTCGACACCTTTTGTTACGTCTGTCCCCACTAGGCCTACTGTCTTTGTGGCTGCATCGACACCGGTTGTCACCAATCAACCGTCAGGAGTTTCAACTTCGGTAGAAACTTCGATTGCCATGGCCATCCCTGTCGACCTTTCTTTTGAGGAGTATCGGCTCGCTGTTCAGCATCAGAGCTCCCAGACTAATCAGTCCCCTCAGGATCCTAATCTTCCTTATTTGTCTCATTATGGCGCGGATGGTACCCCGATTTATTCACTTCCATTCCAATATGATGAGAACAACAACCCTATCTATTTTCCTGCTCCTGAGGCTTATCAGTTCATTAATGGTTTTATACCTACCTTTCTTGTGCAACCTTCTAACCAAAAAGGACAACCCTTTCAGGGACAACCTTCGGTTCAACAAGGGTATGCTTTTGGCCTACAAAGACAACCCTTTCAGGGACAAAATTCAGCCCATCAAGGGTATGCGTACGACCCACAAGGGCAACCCTTACAGGGAAAACCTTCGGTCCAGCAGGGATTGTTTTACGGCCCGCAAGGGCAACTTTACAATCCTCAAGGTCAACCTTTACAAGCTCAGCCGGTGGTCCAACCAGGGTAACCTCAAGGACCATCTAGGCAGCCGGTATATAAACCCGGACCTTCATAAGGTCCTGGGGGGAAAATCCATCCATCTCAACCTTCGGTGCAACCACAACAGCCATATTTTCCAATTGGTCCAAATGTTGCACAGCCAGGGCCATCTTATGGTCCTGCTTCAGGCCAACCTGGTTATCAGGCATAGCCTGGCCCACCCCAACCATCAAGCCAACCTGCTCAGCAGGGAAAACCTAGTGGCCCTCATAAGTCAGGTCAACCTCTTCAGTCGAGCCAACTTGCATAGCCTATTAACCCTGCTTAGCCACCTCTCTACTCTATGCCGCAACCGAATCAACCTGTGTGCCTGATCTATTCAGCTCAACACGACCCTACTTATGAGCAGCCCATTTGACCCCAAGGCAGGTATTACCCTCAAGGTCAATATCAATCAGTATACAATGTGCCTCAAGATTATGCTTATTACCCTCAACCGCCAGGCTATACTTATACTCCGCAGCAAAATCCTTATGCTGCTCAATCGGGACCCTCGTATACTCAGAATCTGTATCCTAGTTTTCAACCCCCGTATCTTGGTCCTTAGCCACCATATCAACCGAATTATCTCGCTTATACCCCTTATGGTCCGAATCCTTCGGGACAGAACCAATGGGGGCAGAGTTATACTCAACCAGGATGGATTATGGGTACAGGTCCTTATCAGGGACCTGCTATGCCTTTTAACCCTCAATTACCTTTTCACGCCACGTTGGAGTTGCCGGATGTGTCCAAATTTACAAATGATCCAATTATTCATAATCCTTATTGGCCTCTGGTTCCAACGAAGGTTCCTAGTGATTGTCCCAAGTTTGAGGGAAAGTCTGGAGAAGACCCCCAAGCACACGTCATGACATTATTTATGGTGTTCTTCCAATTCTTGGGTGGATGAATCTATCCGACTCCGTATTTTCCAGCGCACTCTTACCGGAGATGTTGCTAAGTGGTACATCGAACTTCCTCGTGGTATCTTTTAAGATTTAAACACTCTTTCTATGGCATTCCATACTCATTTCCAGTTTCCAGTTCATTACGAAGCTGGCACACATCTCCTAACATCCTTGAAACAGGACCGGGCTACCCATATCTCAGACCATATTCATGAATGGAGATGGCGTCGTCGCCTGATCAAGTTCAAGATTCCTAATCAGCGTCTTACTCATTGGTTCACTACCTCTTTTGTCAATAAGATTGCGAAAGACATCACCATGGGGGCATGTGTGACCGAGGAACAAGCCATTGCTCGTGCCCAGTACTTGGATCTAGTGTACTCTCAATCAGGCATTTTGTATGACATCTTGACTGAGGCTCCAGGACCGGGACCTCTAAGGCGCCGGCTACCCCATTAGTCGATAGCGTTATCGATTTCTGCAGCTGGGAAAGAGGTCGTCGACAGTCCTCCTCCCCCACCTGCCTCAGGTCCTCTTGAGATTGAAAGGCCCAGTGTTAAACCTGTTGTACGACCACCTTCTAAAGGTGTTGTCCGGAAATCTTCTTATAATCCTAACACCCTTGCTGCTCAGCATTACAATATTGTTGAGGATTTAACACATCTGCCATCTGCGATGTCCACGTTAGAAGTGCTTCAGATTTGTCCGTCTCAATGGAAAGCTTTATTATCTGCGATCGGCGGGATTGACCCTAATGATTCTAGCCTTCTCTCTTTCGACTTAGAGAATTTCATCCCTCGACTTCCGCACCAGATTGCACTTTTCATACAAGTCGGAATTAACAGTCTCAATATCCATAGAGCCATTGTGGACGAGGGTGCATCTACCTGTGTCATGTCATCTGCCTGCTAGAAGGCTATTGGCTCTCTCGCCCTGACTTATTCACCCAATGCCCTTGAGGCATTTGATGGAAGGGAATCGAAACCCTTAGGTGTTCTCGCTAGCTTGCCGATCACGCTGCAAGGAAAGATGGTCAACGTTGAAGTATAAATCATTGATTCCAAACTCAACTACAATCTTCTACTTGGTCACAATTGGACTCACGCTATGTTGTGCATTCCATCTACCCTCTTCCGGCTTCTAAAGTTTCCACATGAGGGAAAAATCATTACTGTCGATCAGTTGTCGTTCTTTACCTCATCTTTCGAGAAAAACGTTCCATACGTGGATCAGATTCCTTCTCCCCCCGACAGTGTAGGGCCAGGTCTTTTCAAAGATCCTGCTCTCATGGGTATCTTTCCATTTCCACCACCAAATGCCATTCAAGTTAATATGATCTCTCTGTCAGATGACCCGTGGATCATCCCTTTGCCTGAATAGGTTGATTCATTTGGAGATTCAATGCCTCTTAGTCCAATTGAAGTCAATTATTGTGAGCTTACAACTGCATATGATTCTCCCCCTCCTGAAGGTGCTCCTTTGAGCATGGCTCTTGATGTTTATTCTCAATCCCCTTAGCTCGGCGATGCGGATTCGCCTGATCCTTTGAAAGAAGTGTTTCCATCCAAAAAGGCTATCATGGAAACCATGACTCTCGAAGATCTATCGTGAAGCAATGGGCATCATCGTTCCTCGTTTATGCTCGGCCTCGGGGCAATGTCTAACTGTCTTGAGCGTTTTGCATCTCAAGTTCCTTCTCTTCCACTTCAACGCCTATCTTGACACATGAAGTCTTCGCTGAAGGTAACTTGGGTAACATTACTCAAATGATGCCTATCGAAATTTCCGTGAAACAGAGAATTGTCGGGAACATCCATGTGGGATTCACTTGATCTTCCGAGGAAGTCCAAGTGTATACCAACCTCTTTCGCTAATTTCGTGATGTTTTCGCCTGGTATTACGAAGATATTCCTGGAATTGACCCCAGTATTGTGGTGCACGAGATTCTGACCTACCTAGGTGCAAAGCCTGTTCGCCAGCGTCTTCATCCAGTGCATCCTCAGAAAGCTGCCACCATCAAAGTTGAAGTTGAAAGACTTCTTAAAGCGGGTTTCATTTATCCGATTCCTCTTACAATGTGGGTTTCTAATATTGTTCCTGTGGATAAGAAGAAAGGAGAAATTCATGTTTGTGTTGATTATCGCGATATCAATCGGGCCTGTCCTAAGGATAACTATCCCACCCCTTTCATCGATCAGATCATTGACGATTGTGCAGGGAGTGAAATTTTTTCCCTTATGGACGGTTTTTCTGGCTATAATCATATCAACATTCTCCCGTTCGATCACCACGAGACCTATTTTATCTGTCCTTGGGGAACGTTTGCATATAAGAAAATCCCTTTTGGCTTGAAGAACGTTGGGGCTGCGTTCCAGCGCACGATGTCTTATTCCTTTCACGATATTCGTCATATTGTTCAACCATACCTGGATGACCTTCCGGCTCATTCAGCTACGCGAAAAGACCAACCAGAACATCTCCTCCAGATATTTCTTCATTGTAGATGCTACAACATTCGACTTAATCTGCATAAATGTGCCTTCTGCATCGATTCCGCTAGAATTTTAAGGTTGATCATATATAACTACGGAATTCGCCTTGACCCGCTTAAGGTTGAGGCTATTATTAATCTCCCCTCCCCATCCTCGTTACACCAGCTTAGAGTCTCCAAAGGAAAGAAAATTTCTTATATCGTTTTATCCCAAACTACACCGAAGTAGCCAAAGGATTTACTCGACTTTTAAAGCAGGACGTCCCTTTTTGTTGGGATGAGATTGCTCAACAGTCTTTTGATAGGCTTAAGACGTTTCTTGTCAACGCTCCTTT
Organism: Pinus albicaulis; assembly: GCA_034641835.2. NCBI lineage: Eukaryota > Viridiplantae > Streptophyta > Pinopsida > Pinales > Pinaceae > Pinus > Pinus albicaulis. The sequence continues at coordinate 990,308,927 of CM076582.1, forward strand.
ATTACGTCCTCCAAATTACCATCATGATTTCACCCTCTATCTTGCTGCTGCCTTCAGTACGATCGCCATGGTTTTGGTTCAAGATGATGATGACAGTACCTAGAATGTCGTTTAATACTTGTCTCGAAACCTTCTCAACCCTAAAACATGTTACGCGCATGTCGAGAAGTTAGCGCTGACTGCGGTCCAGGCCGTCTAGCATTTTCGTCATTACATCCTTTTATGCACGATGATCGTCATTTATGATTGTAACCCCATGACCTTTATTTTGTCTCAGCAGTTGCTGGGGGGAAAATACTCGAAATGGATCGTTATCCTCCAAGAGTTTGATTTGGATTTTACTACTACCAAATCGAAGAAATCACTTTTTTTCGCTGATTTGATTTGTTCTTTCCCCGCTAACTCTGCTCCTTCTCACTCCGAGGATCATATTCCAGACGAAAATCTTTTCTTAATTGACACCCTCGATCCGTGGTATGGTGATATCATCATGTATCTCCAAACATCTACTTTCAGGTCTGAGTTAACAAAATATTCCCGACGCCGCATTTGACATCAGTTGCAACCTTATCATATTATCAGAGATACCCTCTATCGTGTTGGAGTTGATTCTATACTGCACCAATGTCTAACCCTCAAGGAAGCTAAGAAAGTTTTAAATGACTACCACAGTGGCGCTTGTGGTGGTCACATGTCTGGTTATGCCACCGCATAGAAGATGCTTCGTGCTGGCTATTTCTGGCCGTCCATTTTTAAAGACTGCATCGTCGCAGTACGTAAATGTCATGTGTGCCAGATATATCAACACAAGATGTGTGCGCCATCTGTTCCTTTACACCCTTTCATTACCGTTGGTCCTTTTTCCAAATGAGGCATCGATTTTATGACGTGTAACCCTCGTTCGGCCAGGGGGCATGCCTATATTATCGTCGCCGTCGAAAATTTTACGAAATGGGCTGAAGCAATGCCTACACTAGCTGCAGACGGTAACACATCGACACAATTCATATTCAATCATGTTATTGCTCAGTTTGGTGTCCATCAAGCCATTGTTATCGATCATGGTTCTCATTTTCGAGATTATATGATGACAAAGCTGATGTCTAAGTTGGGTCTGCGTCACGACAACTCAACACCTTATTACCCTCAAGCTAATGGCCAAGTTGAAGCTGTAAACAAAGTCCTTGTTACAATGCTTGAACGAACAATTGGGATCCATAAATAAAACTGGCATCTCATGTTGTTTTCATCTCTTTGGGCTTATCGAACGTCGATAAAGAGTGCAACCGGATTTACCCCGTTTAAGTTGGTATACAGTTTGGAAGCCACTCTTCCGATTGAATGTGAAATCCCTTCACTCAAACTAGCTGTGGAATTGCTGCCTAATACTTCGCCTGAGGAAGAGCATCTCCTCTACTTAGAGAGATTGGATGAAACTCATCGCTTAGCTGCCTTGGTCATCAAAGCATAGAAGAAGCGAGTCAAAGCTCATTTTGACCAAACAGTTTTACCTCGTTCTTTTATCGAAGGCGATATCGTTCTCCTGTACGACCAAGCTCATGATAAGCTAGGGGCAGGAAAATTCCAACCCATGTGGCATGGGCCCTACATCGTTAAACATGTGTTACAAAATGGGGCTTACGAGCTTATTGATTATGAAGGGTATCCTTTAGCACAACCCAGGAATGGGTTGTACCTCAAAAAGTATTATGCTTGAGTCATTCATGCATGATATGTGTACATAGGTGTTTTTTTTTCATTTTTGTGCATGTTTTGGTTTGATGTACTTTGTGAGTTTTTTTCTGCTTATTAGGTCTTGTTTATTATGCAGATGTCTATTTCCCCTTATGTCGGTTTCGTGGATGGTGCTTCCCGCAGTACCAGGAACTTGTCTTCGGCAGCCTGGGTAATTTATGATCTTGTGGGTGAGTTGATTAACTTACAAGGTATTTGTCTAGGAACAACTACAAACAATGTCGCTGAATATAGTGCTATTTTGGAACTATTAACTGAGGCAGTTAACCTTGGCATATGAGCGTTTCTTGTCAATTTGGATTCGCAACTTGTTTTTCTTCAACTTAACGGTCATTATTCGGTTCAGAATCCATGCATTTTGAGATTGTATTTGCGTATTCGTTTACTTGAAAGACATTTTGATATCATTACATATCAACATATACCAAGAAGAATGAATACATTAACTGATGCAATAGCTAACATTGTGCTAGATAGACATTTGCGCAATTTATAAAACATCATCATATGTAAATAGACCCATGTAGAAAATAGATGTGTGTGTGTGTGTGTATATATATATATATATATATATATATATATATATATATCGACTGTTTGCAACGTGTGCATCATATAAAACCCAAAAAATATATATGTCTATTTCAGTAAAATCGCGAGACAACATGTAGCTCAAAAATGTGCGGAAATAAAAGCCTAAGTGCCTAAATGGTGTGGTGCTCATGATAGAACGTCACCGCCCGTACCAACTGCCTCAGCAAGCGGTGGATACGACTAGGCACCCCTATAGTGTGCCTCTGATAGGCTGGAGGAACCTCATCAAAACGAGCATAGTCTAGAATCCCACGGGTGATCCCCTTGAGGTTCTTTACTATCTCCTCGTCACTGCCATCACCATGAGGATCAAAATCACAAGGAGTTCACCTCGCTATTGGTGACATACCGGCAGGATGTTCTGGGCCAACATCTGCATACGTATAAGAGTAACTGTTAGAACATGCATATATACCAAAAAATCACAAAACTCATGAAAATAAAAAATGAGTCTCACTTAGCTATTCGTCCCAATCCTCTCCCTCCGGGAGTAGGAGGTCGGGATCACCGGTGAAGTCTGTGCCAACGTAGGGTAAATCCTCCACGAAAATTAGTTGTCGGAGCCAATAAAAAAACTCTAGCCTCCAGGACATCTGTTGGCCACCCCCTACTCTAGGCATCAATGCAGCCCATCAGGCCATCCGTGGCTCTCTGGGCGGTGGCACCGGGACAATAGCCTCCTGACGCTAGAATATGGGTAATCATTCCAAGAAGAATGATACCAGAATGGATCTATACCCAAACTATTTTAGTTTGGTCTTCTTGCACTTAGTGAGTTGCCGCTTGATGTTGATAGTCACGGCCTCGACCCAGTTGAATATAGTCGGGTTCATGCACTCTGAGGCAAGAAGTAGTTGTGTCTTCATGGCCTCATGCAATGCTTGCGATCCTGCAGCCTTCGTGATAGTATGCAACACTACTCTTAGTGCCAGATCAGGAATGGTTTGAATGTAAACTTTTCCACTCCCTGTTCCTTTTCGTGCCCCTCGGCACACCCTGTCAATTACCATTCCCATGCTTTCCTCGGAAGGATGAGTATCGGTCAAGATAGGGACCACACCCCTACGCGACAACCCAGTGATGAAATACACATCAGAGACTTCAAGTTCAAGCTCTTGATCCCAAAGCACAAACTTTTCTTGATCTTCGTCCCAAATTCTTATCAAATATTGAAGTAATTCGGGCTGAGCCCGAAGGCACAGTGTCAGGAAGAATTTCTTGAGCCTACAATTTCTAAGGGTGTTCATACATTGTTCATTTTCCATGGCCTATTCATCCTCCTCACTATGTTCTCTCTCTTTCCACTCAATTACCATCTTTTCTGCTTAGTACTTGCATGCATTGTCCATATGAACATTGTAAGTCTTCTTAGGCATCAAAGTTTGTAATCAAATGGTTGCATTTTCTTAAAATTGAGGTGGATTTTGGGTTGTGCGGTTGGCGTGACCCCTGTGTAAAAAAGGGTCGATTGGTACAGGTCCGTGCTCGAAACCCGCGCCAACCGCGATGCCCTAGTTTTTACAAATTTCCCCCTAAGGGATTCAAAATGGAAATTAAAAATAATAAAATTTAGCTCAAAAGATGGCAAATGGTGTCAGCTCTTACCTGAAACTGACGAGATCTAGATTGGTCCATTGGATTGCTTGCAATCGTCACCACAAGATCGCAAGGAAAATGGGTCACTCTTGCTCTTCAAAGAGGTAAAAGTAAAAAGTAAATAATTTTTACCACCTATGGTCTTTTATAACTTTTCAAAATCTTAAATTAGCTTTTAAAACATATTTTTCGATTAATTTATCATATTTTTCTCGAGGAATACGTTTTACACACGTCTTTTTGTGCAGCGTCAGGTTTTCACATGGTTATGACGGAGGAACAAGTTGTATTTTATACTTTTTCGAACTCGGTAAAAACATGAAAAAGTCACTACTGGATTCACCTTTCAGCTCTTTTCTGACTTCCTAAAATTGAAAAGATTGCTGAGTCGCTTGTCATTTTGAACTCATTAAATTGGCTGCGAAATGATATCTACCTATTATACATTTACCCCTTTTTCGAGCTGGGATACATTATTTACGAAAAAGGAATACCTTAGCCGATTGTGACTAAGAGGTTCCCTCAAACATAGTTTTCTACCTTTTCGGATCTGAGGGACTCTTTATGAAAAGGGACTATTGGATTTTTCTTTTCCTCTGTCTTTTCAAACTCTCTAAATATGAAAATATGTCGAGTTCTCCCTTTGTCAGACTCGTTAAAACTGATGACATCGGACTCCGTCGTCATGACGTTGCTCGAGTTCCTCCTTCCCAGGTCTCGTAAAATGTACAAGGTTGGATTTGTCCGAAGGAAAAAATTACATCACAAGAATATGATATCCCCTTCAAGCTTGTTTTTCAAAAATAATTGGGGTACTCGCTAGAAATGGTGGGGGAAAATGGAACCAGATTGTAGTCGTGTTGGCAGTATGTCGCTCTTGAACATGGCACTTCTCTACATTCGTGTCGGGTTGGGGACATCTCATCTCGTTGTTTGTTTGCCTCCATGGGTTTGGGTAATCTCTTTTGGCTTCTAATCTACTCTTTGCCACGTCACTATGACCTCAGATCCCTTGATGCCAAATACTACCAAATCCAGTGTCATGCCACCGATATGTTCAAGAGAAGTTTGCCTCTGAAGTTTTCAACCTCCCTCTAGTTCTCTGTTGGTCTTGATTCAAAAACATCATATTCTCCTGTTTCGTGTTGATGATGTGGGAAACATTATGGCCCACCTTCGATCGAGGTCACTTCCTGTGGACTCCAGCTCATTATCCAAGAAGTTGATCTAGAGACTCCTTTCAGGTACCTTGGAGCCTGCATGCCTCAATGGCAGGCTCTTCGCATTCGACGCAAGGTCCACATCATTGGCCTTCGATCAACTAACTCTGCGGGTGTTCGACATCAGATCACTGTTCACATTCCGTGGATTGTACCTTTAGTACCTTGAGAGCCACTGTCATTATTGATGGTTTCTCTCGCGTCTGTTAACAACTTTCATTATTGGCTAGTAATCAAATGATTTTCTTGCACGTTCGACTTCAACTCACATATTCACATGCTCGAATTTGTACTTTGTTCGGATCGAGATGGAGCGCAAGACCCTTGGTTTTGTCTGATAAAATCCAGGTTACGGGTTCTTTGTGGATTACTATGACTTATCACATGACTCTTCTGATTGGATGGTTGCGACCATACCCGAGTCTCTTTTGTTGGTCCCTATTGCTGGATGGCTGTAACCATACCTCAGATCTCATTGTTTATATACTCTATTATAGATGGCTACACCCATGCCACATGTTATGTATCAGATGTATCAGTTGTATTCATACTTGCAGGTTTTCTGACATCAGTGTTTGGGTCGAACGCGTTCTCATAAAGCATTTCACCCCTCCCTCTCTCTCGGACCTCATGCTTTAGGGGGCATATGTTACACAACATTTTGTCACCGTCCCTACAATCCCTCACCTCGCATATTGGAGGGTATTTCCCGTGACCTATGAGCAGTGTCATACTCTGCAAACACCTTCTTTTCATGCTTCTGCATAAGGACATTATTTCTCTTGTTGAACATTTCCTTAGAAAGCCCACAAAAACCTATGTTCACCCCTCATGCCAATGTGGAGGATGTACACTAGAGCCTGCGCCACCTGGTGCTCTGTCTCTTTGTTGTGCCCACGCCAGCCTTTTTGGGAATTTTTTTTAACAAATTAGAGGCAGAAGTTTCCTTTAACCACCTCAGGGATGAGTCACAACAAGTGGTTAAACTTGCTAAGCCACAAATCCCTTCCTTTAGGTAGTGGTTTTTACCTCCCATGTAACATTATTTGAAGATAGGACTCCCCTCCATGATTATAGGGATCCTAACCTCTCCCTCTTCCTCTATAAAAACAGATCTTCTCCCTTTACAAAATCTAGCTGAACATATAGCCAAGAAGCTGAACTTGGAGAAGAGATACTATAGCTGAGTAATCACTATCGAGAAGGTAGAACCAAGGAGAATACCGTAGAGAGAGCCCCGTCCGAATTCCTAACGAGTCTTTGTGAGACGCGCTCTGCTGGAACCCTGTTGGAGGAGACCAAAACGTCGAAGCTTGGTTGTACTCTCCTTCCTTTCATTAATACACTCGACTATGGTATTGGTTCCATCATTGTGTTATGTTTATTTAATGTAGTTGATTTAGTCTTCTTCGACTGACTGATAGTTACGAATGTGGAATAGTATGTTGTATATCGTCTTTGTTTCTTATGTATGTGCAGATATTCGAGCATGAGAATGAGTAGGTTGTGATCTGTCAAACCAGGAGCAAGAGGTAGCCACTCTTTTTGATGACACAACAGTGTAGGACCTTCAGTAAGTTATCTATCGAGTCTCTTTCCATTCGTTAACTAGGAATCAATGTTATAGCGTGTCTTTTTTGTGGCTAGACCCACTCTAGGGCTAGTGGGATCATATTTGTCCACATAGGGGATTTACCTCACCAAAAAAAACACACAAAAATAGCCAATGGATCTAAATTCGGGAGGGACAATGATCTAAAGGTCAGATATGTTGGAAATAGGTGCAGAAAACAAAAAAAACCAGAGGGAAAAGTGCTGCAAATGAGGTGCCGAAAGGCTAAAACCTGAAGGGAAACAGAGGGGACCCTAGAGGAGGACCAAAAAAAGATGAAAAGAGATGTTTTGGATGGATGAATAACCAATCTAAAATGGATCTAAAGGTACAATATCAAATCTGAAAAATAGCTAAACACTAAAATTTCAGACGACCTGTTTCAGCTAAACTCTTCCTAGAAAGGTGGAAGCGTATTGAATCCCTAGGGGGCTAGGTTCCTACTTCGACGAGTAAAGAAGAACAAGTACAAGTCCAAAACAGGTAGAGACGGAGGTCAGACAACCCTAAACAGTAGCCCAGGCAAACCCAAAAAAATCTTAGAAAAATTTCCACAAAAAGTACAGGTCACGGTTTTTGACCTGTTTTCGGCAGAGGTCGCAGGTTTGAGGCTTTTTTTGTGTCCTGGAGGTTCAAGTCGCAGGCTTTACCCAAAAAGTTTGACCTGCACTTCCAGCACTCTCGGGAGCAGGTTTCAGAAAAAAGTGTCGTCTCAGTAGCGGCTGATGCCTGTCACCTGCACAATAGGTCCGGAAACACATGGAAGTTATAATTTTTATTGTTTTAGGGTTTTATAGGTTAAAAACAACATCAAGAAAATAAAATCAAGAATATGAAGAAAAATACTAGGGTTTGAAGTATCTGGTCATGAAGGGATCTGAAAAACGACAAAGGTCGTAATCGTAAACCCTTGTGGAGTCGACGAAACCAAAGATTTTGGGTTTGATCCCCAACGAAGTCGCCAATTGTTAGTGTGAATTCTAATCACAAGCGTACGAAAAAATATCACTTTAGTTGTGCATAACAAACAACCCTAACATCAAAGATGGCTGCCACTTTCTTTAGATCTGCAGTTAGTTGGCCAAGATAAATGCTTACAAAATCCAGATCTATGCAGTAAAAGACATTAAGCAGTAAATAAAAGAAAGAGTTTCTACATGCATCCAATAGACAAGACAAGAATATTTTTAAAGAATTTTTGTATTTATGACACCTGGGAAGGGAAGATAGAAAGATGTTACTAGTCTCCCTTATTGGGATGGGTTCTTGTATGTCCTCAGCACTTCAGATCTAAGATCTCTCTCTCTTGATGGTGTAGAAAACCCAGACAAAAATGGAACTCAAAGGGAGCTCACAAGAAAAAAGATAGAAAAATATGACAATGATGGAGGATCAAAGTCAGACCAAAAGTATAGATCCAGAGTGATCTTTGGGCAACAAAAGGTAGTGAGTGAATGGAAAAACCCTTCTATTTATAACAAAATATTGAGTTAGTCTAGATATTGCTGCATAATTAAAATATTATTAACCAGATCCAGATCCAACTTTTATGGAATATTTTATTATATTTGTTGGAGGGAAAAATAATTTGAGTTTGGTCAAATCCCTTTATTTGTAAATAATAAATAAATAAATGATTTATTTATTATTTTAAGGATGTGGTTGAGTAATATTAAATAAATAGTGATTTATTCAATTATTTATAAATGATTTAGCCAAATTTAACAAAGAATATTATTTAAATAACGTTTAAATAATTATTCCTAGAAAATAATAAGATAAATAATGGTTTATCTCATCAATTTTCCTGTTTTGGGTTAAATATGACTAGGAATATTAATTAAACTGATGTTTAACTAATTATTCCTTGAGGAAAATCGAACAAATATGGATTTATTCAATATTTTCTCATGGGGTTACCTGTTTAGACCATAAAAAACTTAATAAATTAAGGATTGCTAAGTTATTTTTCATAGTGAAAGCAATTTTACTTAGGGTAAAATTGGTCTTATATGGTGTACTTTGGTCCATCTAATAGTAATAGGTTAGATGATCAAAAATTGGTGTAACAGAAAACATCATACATAGGCTACTCTCCTTCGTGAAATTTGCATCCATGTGTTGCTTTACCTTTGATAAAGACTATATGCCTCCAAAATGCACAAAATTTGAATTAGGCAGATGTTGACAAGGTAATTGACACACCTATGTCAACAAAGGAGAAGTAACCCAGACCAAAGCTCTTTAAAAACCGAAGACATTTGGAATGGCTACCCTAGACGAGTTTAATGACTCTATTGGTCATGGATCCTTCCTTCCGGGGGAGAATTAGACCCAAATACTATTGTTTAAATTGAAACTAAGTCCTATTCCTAAAAAAAGAAATTACTATGTTTTTTCTTAATGTAATTAAGAATAGAAGGGGTAGCTGTAATAAGTCAAGAAACTCATATTGTTAAGTAAACACGATTTTAAAATTTGTTTTTTTTTTCATATTGTTTTAACACTAAGAAAATTAACATAACTAACTATTCTAACAATTCTAATCAATGTTTGGTCAATGCTTGAGTGAAAGAGTAATGATAATAAACGATAACCTTTCAACGATTCTCATACTTTCATTGATAATTAATGAGTCAAATCAATTAAACACCAAATCAAAATTTAAATAAATAACAAAGATACCATTCACAATAACACCTCTACTACATATTCATATCAAAGGAATGAATATCTTAATTAGCCTAACAATTTGTCAAGCGAATTAATCTTCAAAATAAAATTGTTATTCTTAGAACACCATTCATTGAAGAGGAAAAATTGATTTGTTTAAAAACAAATATGAGTAGATGTATTAGAGTAACAAAGGAATGCAGAAGAAACATTTCACTTGATAGAGATCCAATTCATCTAACAAACAACGAATATATTTCATGAATCAAAAGATATAGCGAATTATAATAAGACTATGGAAAAAAGAGAAACCAAGACACATATTGAATCAAAACACCTCAAATTGTTTGTATTAACATTCCTTCCACAATCAATAGTAACAACACTTCTTAGTTTGAAAATAATAATTCCTCTCTCACCCTCGAGATCTCTCTCCCCTTATTTTCTTCTTCAAAGAAATGAGTTTATATAACTCATGCTTTCAATTCATACCATAACAAAATTAAAACTTAAATACTGTCTTTTTTATAAAAATAATAGAAACTACTTTGTTTAGGCATCATGTCCAATTTCAAAATAACAAGAGATCAACAAGATAATTAGCAGGAGACTGTCATTGACAACTTTCAGAACTATGGGTAAACCATGTATGTCCATCCTGCGACCGAGGTAACAGTGAATATTAACCAACAAAATCACATGTTGGAAAATAAATAATCAATTAGAAAGAGATATACAATGCACAGTAAGGATGTTACAGAATTTGATATTATGTAACATCTCTTTTAAATTTAGAAAATGAAATTCAAAACAAAATCGTACCTCATCTTATCGAATAGTTGAAAACAATATCAAACTAAAATATTTATTTAGCATCCTTTGATTCTGGAGAAATTATGAGCTTTACCCTTGAATATTTTACTATAATTTGTGCCTCAGGGCCCTGTGAAATCTCAATAAATTTAGCAAAAGTTTGTTGCATTAGAGTTTTATTGCGTGTTGAAATATTTGAAAATTCGAGAACAAAAAATGGAGAGAGTAATACTCTCCTCTTTAACACAGAGAAAATAAAAATTTCTTCACAGGAGACAAAGTTCAACACTTTGAAAGAAAAATTCTATTCCATTCAATAACAAAAAAAAACTATTACACTTCTTCCTCACTGAGAGGGATTACAAAAAATATGACTGCTACAAAATGCAGTGCATGAACCAACTCTATGTCTCACTATAAAACCAATGCACTGTTGTGCATACAATTATACTCCGTCTCTGTAGAAAATAAAACGCACTGCTGTGCACACTCAAAAGTTACACTGTTGTTGTGTATACAAAAAACATTACATTACACATATACCTCACGGGCCTTTTAAACTATATATCAAATAAAACTTAAATCTTAAAACTAAAACTACATCGGGCATAAAATTAAAACAAAATCTTTGACCGCGCATGACTTCAAAACCAAAAACCTTAAATGTGGACCCCGCCTGAACTCAAACAAGAATTAAACCGGCTTGCATAACGATTTCGGGTTACAAAACTGGGCGCTGACGTCAACCCAATTGTGACCCGAAATCCTAATTAAACTTGCCCTATAATGCGTATCGGGTCCATTTTGGGCCCGCTGACGTCAGCCCAAATGTGACCCAAAATCTTATCAAATCTGCCCTAAAACTATTTCAGGTCCGGTCTTTTGCTATGTGATCAGTCCAAAACAAAATTACGCTCCAATGAAATGCTGCTGCGTGTATGCTGACGTGACGACTGACTTGGAATTGGGGAGCACGATTCTATGGGATTGCTGACTGCTGTCGTGGCCGTGGGGACCACTGGTCTTCAATCAACAACTCTCCCGCGTTCAAAAAATTAAACTCCGTCTTGTGCATAAGAGGAAATCCTCTGTTCTTTCAAAACTGCAACGCTTGTGACTCTTCAACGATGTTGGAGGACAACCATTCAATGCTCTGTTCCTCATTGTACAGGTTTGTAATTTCAAATCCCGATTTTGACTGTTCAAACATTTTTGGTAAGCGGCTGGAGGACATAAACCTAGTAATCAAAATTGGAAAGCGGCTCTGCACAGGGTTGTTGAAAGTTACATTTCAACACTCCCCCTTAATTTCAACTGCTGCGTTATCAGTCATACCCAGGCATTTCCTCAAAAATCAAAACTCTTCTGACCCAATGGCTTGGTCAGAATATCTGCAAACTGCTCCTGAGTTCTGCAGTGTTCCAAAACAATTTCTCCACTGTTTACCAATTCTCCGATGTAATGAAATTTTGTGTTAATGTGTTTCGTCCTCTTGTGAAACACATAATTCTTAGATAGTGCAATAGCTGAGCTATTGTCACAAAAAATCACTCTTCCTTTTGTCTGCTCTTGGCCTAAACTTCTCAACATCCTCCTCATCCAAATTTCTTGACAAGCTGCTACTGTAGATACCACATATTCTACCTCTGTTGTAGACAATGCTACAATGGGTTGCTTTTTAGAAGCCCATGAAATGGCTCCTAAACCCATGTGAAAAAAATAACCAGAAGTGCTCTTCCGATCATCTACACTTCCAGCCCAATCACTGTCAGTGTATCCAAATAAATCTGAACATTCTGAAGCAGTATATAAAATGCCATACCTTTTGGCTCCTTTAACATACCTCAGAATTCTCTTTTCTGCATGCCAATGTGCATCCTTTGGCTTTTCCATGAATCTGGAAATCAAACTAACAACATGCATTATGTCGGGCCTAGTTGCAGTCAAATACATGAGGCTGCCAACTATGCTCTTATGCAAGCTAGGATCAAAATCCTTGCTGCTGTCCTCTCTGCTGAGTTTTAATCCCATCACTGTGGGAGTGATTGCCGCTTTGATCTCCTATGTATTAAATCTTTCAAGCACTTCATTAACATATTTTTCCTGTGAGATAAAAATCCCATTTTCATCTTGTTCTACTTCTATTCCTAAGAAGTGTTTCAACAAACCCATGTCAGTCATTTCAAATTATTCTTTCATAACTGTTTTGAAATTTTCAATAAGGTAATCATCATTACCTGTGAAAATAACATCATCAACATATAAAAATACAATCAACATTTTACCATCCTTTTCTTTGATGTAGAGGGTGGGTTCTCCCTCACACTTTTCAAATCCATTTTCTAGTATATAGGAAACTATCCTACTGTACCACGCTCTTGGCGCTTGCTTCAACCCCTAAAGGGCTTTCTTCAACTTGCACACTTTGTGCTCTTGGCCTTTCTTTTCATAGCCGAGAGGTTGTTCAATGTAAACCTCTTCCATTAACACTCCATTTAGGAATGTTGACTTCACATCCATTTGGTAAACTTTCCACTTGTTTTGTGTTGCTATGGACATCACTGCTCTCACGGTTTCCATTCGGGTAAATCCTATATGGAAGTTTTCATAATCTAATCCCATGCTTCTCGCTATAATTGAGAAAGAAAATTTCGCCTTGTGTCTCTCTATTTTTCCTTCAGCATTACTCTTGCTCTTGTAGACCCATTTAACTCCAATGACATATTTACCTTTTGGGAGTTCAACCAAATCCCATGTCTTGTTTCTTTCTATAGCATTAATCTCCTCATCCATAGCTTCTATCCATTTTTTATCCTCAATAGCTTCTTCAAAGTGGATAGGGTCTTCAACATGACAAAATAAAGCAAACAAAGAATTGATACCTTCATTTTCTATATCGTGTTCATGTATGTCTTTTAAATTTCTGAACTTCTTACCTCTTTCATTAGGTGTACAAATGCTTGAAGAAGCACTTGAATTTCCTCCTTGTGTTGTGCTTGGGGAAGCACTTTAATTTCTCCTCAAGGGGGTGATTTGCTGCTCTTGTGTTGGTGCTGCTGTTTGGGGATGTATTTCAGCCAACTCATCATCATTTTCATCATGAGATAAACAATGTTTAACATTCACTGTTTTCTCTATGCTTCCATCCCACGCTTCCTCTTCAATAAAATGAACATATTTGCTCACAATAAAATTCTTGGTGGATGGGTTGTATAACCTGTAAGCATTGGATTCCTCACTGTATCCAATGAAAATAAATTCCCCCCCCTTGCTGTCCAACTTCTTCCTTAGCTGATCCGGAATGTGTGCATAAGCCACACATCCAAAAACCTTCATGTGTGTGACACCTTGCTTTGTGCCACTCCATGCCTCTTCCGACACTTTGTTCATAACTGATTTTGTAGGGCACCTATTCAAAATTTACGCTGCACAATGTACAACTTCAGCCCAATAATCATTAGGCAAATACTTTGCCTTTAACATACTCCTGACCATGTCCATTATGGTTCTATTCTTCCTTTCGGCTACTCCATTTTACTGCGGAGTATATCTAGTTGTAAACTACTTATGAATACCATTTTCTCTAAAAAAACGCATAAAATATTTAGAGATACACCCACCTCTTCTATCAGTCCTTAGGACTTTGATGTGCAGCCCAATTTGGTTCTCAACAAGTGCTTTTAAATTGCAAAATCTTTCAAATACTTCACTTTTGTTTTTCAAAAAGTAAACCCAAGTTTTTCTTGTAAAATCATCTATGAATGTTAACATGTAGTGGCTGCTAGCAAGCGATGGAGTTTGCATCGGTCCACACAAATATGAGTGGACAATCTCTAAGGGTGCCTTTGCCCTTATGCTTTTCCCGGAAGGAAAACTTTCTCTATGTTGTTTCCCCAAGATACAACCTTCACAAAGGCTGTTCGGTTTCTCTATCAATGGTAAACCTCTTACCATTCCTTTTCTTTTCAACAAGTTAAGACCTCCAAAGTTGAGATGTCCAAATCTCAAGTGCCACAACCAATTTTCATCTTTTGGTTCGCTTTGGATAGCCTCTTGTGCCACTGCTGCTTTCTCTTCACCATTCTTCAAATCTGCTCTCATTCTAAGAGGGAACATCCTGTTCCTTGTCATCTTCACTTCAGCAATACATTGTTTGCTGGGTGGTTTGTCCATGACGGTACAAACATCATCCTCAAAAAATAAATTATACCCATTTTGAACAAGTTGTCCAATACTTAAGAGGTTACACTTCATTCCTGGAACATAATAAACATCTGCTATGGATTTCTTTGCAGCTTTCCTTGTTAAAACATTCACATTTCCTTTTCCCATAACAGAAACTTTGCTATCAGTTCCTAGTGTGATTTGTGACTTCACACTCTCATCTAACATAGAAAAAATTGCTATGTTTCTTGTCATATGGTTACTGCAACCGGAGTCTAGAAACCATAAATCCTCATTCTTTTATTCAGCCATATTACAAGCTAAAAACAAATTATCTTGGCTGATATTTTCTCTAGTGAAATTTGCACTAGTTCTATTTCCCATATCATGCTGCTTCTTTCTACATTAATTAGCGTAATGACCATATTTTTTACAATAGTGACATTGGACATTGGACTTATCATACCTTTGTCCTTGAGCATTCTGCTAACCACTTTGCTGGCTACTGCCTTGGCCTTGATGCTGATTTGGATTGCTGCCCCTTCCTTGAGCATTTGCTGGACTGTTCCTTCCACCTCTGTTCTGGCTTCTGCCTCTTCCTCTCTTGTTTCCTCTGCCTTTCCCTCTTCCTCTTCCGAAAGAAATTTGGGTCTTAAAGGCATGCTCAAGAGATGAGTTTTCACTCCTACCCAATCTCTGCTCATGGGTCATCAGTGATGCATGTAGCTCATCCACTGAAAACTTTGTGAGATCCTTAGTCTCCTATATGGTGGTGAAAATCACATCGAATCTTGAGGGTAGACTCCTCAAGAGTTTTTCCACAATCATCTTATCTTCAAGAGTCTCTCCATGAGATCTTATTTGTGTGACCATTCCAATCACATGAGTGAAGAATGAGTCAATATTATCTGACTCTTGCATACAGAGAGTCTCAAAGTCTCTCCTCAGCAACTGAAGTTTTGCTGTCTTCACTTTTTCCATGCCTTGATAGGATGTCTTGAGATTTTCCCATGCTTCTCTGGATCTCTTGGCTGCTGCTATCCTCGGAAACACACTCTCATGCATTGCTTGATACAATACGAAGAGAGCTTTGGAGTCTTTCTTCCTATTTCTCTTCAACAACTATTTCTCTGCCTGAGTTAAATCATCAAACTCTTCTTCATCTGCTGGCTCTTCAAAGCCATCCTCAAAAAATTCCCATAAGTCTTGGGAAGTAAATAAAGCTCTCATAGTTATTGACCAGTAGTCATAATTCTTCCCATTAAATAGTGGGAGGTGGATATTTCCAATACCCATGCTAGTGCTGGCTCCAGCCATTCTAAACTCTTAACTATGATTCAAAAACACTTGACTGTGTATTTAAAATAGCTGACTGTTCTGCAACAGTAACACAATAAAATGTATAGAGAAATACCTTGAATTCTTTTTGGCTGAGTCTTCACACTATTAGAGAAGTTGTTGCAACAAAGAACTCCTTTCCTTCAAATTCTTTGATCTTCAAAGATCCTGGACTAGCTCCGATACCATGTTGAAATATTTGAAAATTCCAGAACAAACAATGGAGAGAGTAATACTCTCCTCTTTAACACAGAGAAAATAAAAATTTCTTCACAGGAGATAGAGTTCAACACTTTGAAAACAAACTTCTATTCCATTCAATAACAAAAAAAAACTATTACACTTCTTCCTCACTGAGAGGGATTACAAAAAATATGACTGCTACAAAACGCAGTGCATGAACCAACTCTATGTCTCACTATAAAACCAACGCACTGCTGTGCATACAATTATACTCTGTCTCTATAGAAAATAAAACGCACTGCTGTGTACACTCAAAAGTTACACTGTTGTTGTGTATACAAAAAACATTACATTACACATATACCTCACGGGAATTTTAAACTATATATCAAATAAAACTTAAATCTTAAAACTAAAACTACGTCAGGCATGAAATTAAAACAAATTCTTTGACTGCGCATGACTTCAAAACTAAAAACCTTAAACGTGGACCCTGCCGGAACTCAAACAAGAATTAAACCGGCTTGCATAACCATTTCGGGTTACAAATCTGGGTGCTGACGTCAGCCCAATTGTGACCCGAAATCCTAATTAAACCTACCCTATAACGCGTATCGGGTCCGTTTTGGACCCGCTGACGTCAGCCGAAATGTGACCCGAAATCTTATCAAATCTGCCCTAAAACTATTTCGAGTCCGGTCTTTTGCTATGTGATCGGCCCAAAACAAAATTCTGCTCCAATGAAATGTTGCCGTGTGTATGCTGACGTGATGGATGACTTGGTGTTGGGGACCACGGTTCTGTAAGAATGCTAACTGCTGTCGTGGCCATGGGGACCACCGGTCTTCAATCAACAACTCTCCCACGTTCAAAAAATTAAACTCCTTCTTGTGCATAAGAGGAAATCCTCTGTTCTTTCAAAACTGCAACGGCCGTGACTCTTCAACGATTTTGGAAGACGGCCATTCAATGCTCTGTTCCTCACTGTACAGGTCTGTAATTTCAAATCCCGATTTTGACTGTTCAATCATTTTTGGTAAGCGGATGGAGGACATAAGCCTGGTAATAAAAATTGGAAAGCGACTTTGCATAGGGCTGTTGAAAGTAACATGTCAACATTGCAGTTACAGGTAGCCCTGAGCTGCTCGTTTTCTCTAGTTAACTATTTGATTCGATGATTTAGTCTTGGAACAATAAATAGGAATCATTGGTGCCAATAAAGATCAATCAAAGCTTCAAAAGCCATTTTATCTGTCTTACTATCTGACTCAGATGTGATATTGACATCATCTGGGATGTCATGTTCGTTGGTAGACTCAAGCTTGGCCTTCTTGGGCTGAGATTCTTTGAGATTAATAGAAATTTTATTTGAAGGAAGTTTCTATTTATTTCACCACAATCTATAACTTTTTTTTTTAAATAATTTTTCTTTAATATGGGTATCACAATATCTCTTAGATTGAATTTTTGTGTGATCAGTTGCAGATTCTGGAGAAGAGAATTCCAGTTGGGGATCGACCTTCGAGGATTTAGATTTACCCCGCCTGTTGGGTTTCCTTTTAACCTCATTCTTCTCAGCAAGAGTACCTATATCCTTGTTCCTTCTACAACAAAATTGGATGGTTTTAGATTTTAAATCCCTATCCTCTTCTTCAAAAGAAAGAACTATTTTTAGACCAAATTCAAGGTCATTCGAATGCATATCATCATTCAAATAACTAGAGGAATGGTTATGAAGCACTAAATTAGGTTCTGAAGAGATTTGAGATTCAAATTTCCTTATAAAAAATGACTCCTGGTATGGATGCAATTTACCCTATTGATATTTTACTAAAAGGAAAATGAGACTGTGATAAATAAGGGAAGGATGTGCATCAAAGCGATATATAGAAGACATTTTAACCAGACCCGTGTAAAGGAAATGTGACAAGTTAAACTTATACCCCAAAAATACCATTAATAATATGATATGATATAGGAATACAAGATTGTATCGCCCTTCACAAGTTATATAATTCCAGAAGAAAAGACATCATATTTTCCCATTGGGGTTTGAGATAAGAGCTCGACATACCTTTATTGTTGTACGTGTATGCCCTTTTTGCCAATAATTTTTTCCAAGGGATGTCTTGAAGCCTTCGGTTCTTTGACCAAACTTCGCCATCAACCAGCAAGCAAGTAGCCTGTGTAATGAAATATACATCCACCATGAACTCAACATCTCATACCTTGACATTCTGATGATTAAATGAAGTGGAAAATACCTCGACTACTCCTTGATTATAGCATTAAAAAAATTGAATAAATTCAAACCAGACGACTAATCAAAAGAGCTCGACACATTCATCGTATGCCTCCAATAAATATGTGCCCACAATTTCAATTCATATCACTCGTGACATGAGTGAGTCCTGTAAACTTCCACATCTAGATAAAGGCCGAAACTAACAGGTCAACATACAACTGAGAAAAGTCTCAAAACCCTTTACCTATGACTTTGACTGAGCAAAATCCTGAAGAGAATGAAAAATACAAAAGGTTGGTTCAACCAAGAAAACACTAAACAATCATACAGAGGAATATGCAATAAAAATTGGGTACGATCATGATAGGATAAAACACATATGGCTATTGGATTACTAAAGGTGGTGAACATCGACCATCTTGGCCCTTAACACCTATTTGAATAATGATAACACAATCATTCGTTCACCTTGAAATGACAAAGGTAGGATATTAGAGAGATTTTGACATAAAAACCCGAAAGACTAAGGTCACAACTTAGTTGGATTAAATATTAACCATGTTCAAATGATGAAATAATAAACCATACATAACCCAAGGTCAACACTAATGTGCCAAGCACGAGGTCTTTCCATCGTATAAATATTGTTAACAAAGGTACCAATCATAAAATGTTGCATACAAACTGTAGCGAAAGAAATTATTTTCAAATTGAAGAATAGGTTATAGGCTATAGTTATAAGTTAAAGTTGATTCATATCATAAATTTTGTAACAAACTTTTTCTTTGCAAATGTTCAATTTTCAGAGATCAATGGTTATCCTTTGTGTTATGTGGAATTTATGATTGCAAACAAAAGTAACTTCCCTAGACCTAGTGGACTGGTCTAGAACAACATAAGACAAAGAATATGGAGTTTTTCCTTAGAGAAATTGATAAAATGGGAAAGAAACTGTTAGGTCACTATAATACTAGTGTATCCCCTTATTGTTATTGTTAGTGTAGCCCCCTTATTGTTATTTTTGTGCCCATGTATTCCCCATAATGTTATCATTGTGCCCCATAGAAGCCCACTATTGTTATTGTTATGCCCTTACATTATTATTGTTATGTAGGCTCTGATTATATTGGGACCGCTTAGACTCCTATATATAGAAAGTTGGTTTTTAATCATTTGAATCATCCAAGAATTGTTCATTTATGTAATGTAAAGGAGGTTTCCCCCTCGAAGAGGCTGATTTCTAAGTCGTTGATCTATATTTTATTCTATTTTGTGAGTTGGTTGCATAACATTTGATATCATTTAAAACCAGTACAATTGATACTGCATTTATGGAAACACTTAAAAGCTACATGGAAACCCAAAGATTATTGTAAGTGACAAAGATCCCTTTTCACTGGAAATTTTTGGAGGGAATTATTTTCTTGTCTAGGTACTCAACCAAATCATATATCGTCTTATCATCCTCAATATGATGGGAAAACTAATATAGTGAACAAATGTTTGGAAGGATATCTTTGTTGCTTTGTATCTGACAAACAAATACAATGGGTCAAGTGGTTACCTTTGGCTGAATGGTGGTATAACACTTCCTTCCATACTAAAACAAAAAAATCCCCATTTATGGCACTCTATGGATATAATCCACCATCCATCACATCAAATTTAAGAGAAAATTCTAAGGTTAAAGAAGTGGAATCACATCGAGCATCAACAACAAGTTCTCCAACTCCTAAAGGATAACCTAACTTTGGCGCAGAATTGAATGAAACAACAGGCAAATCAACATCACAGTGAAGTAAGTTTTGTTGTAGGTGACTGGTTATTTTTAAAACTACAACCATACAAACAAATGACCGTCAAGCAAGATAGGAAGGATAATAAATTATCACCAAAGGATAATAAATTATCTCTGATTTTTTTCCCTGATTATCTCTTCAGGTGACCTGTTTTCCACCTGCTCTTCCATGTCAACCTCCAAAGGTGCTTCCTCCTCCTCATGTTGCTGCAAGGGTGACTCACTCTCATGCATAGTTGGTTGCTCCCTATTTTTTCCTAATACTTTCTCAGTTGTAGGTTCAGGTGAAAGTACACCTTTATTGATATTAGGAGAAAATACCAACCTTTTACCATTCTCATAAGTTTGAGTGACTTCAGCCCTTGGCATCTTTGGAACCTCTACTGGTCTACTTGAAGAGTCAATCTCCTGGGGCTTTTATGATGCTGATGATATGCTTTGAATGATAGGTTGACTAGTGGTGGGCATAGAAGCAACCGATTTCATGAATGTTTCCCAAGACATATTGATTTGTGAGAGCTGATGCAAGACTATAACCTTGACCAAACCACGGTGAAACAAAATAGCTTGGTTATCCTTTCCTTTAATTTTTACCTTTTTAGTCATTTTAACTAGACTCCTGAATGGATAATGAGGCAAGTTCAGTGGCTTGGTGGCAGTGAAATGCATCAATAGCCTTATGTGATACTGGTATAATCTTGAGAACCTCCCTTCACAAGTAAAATACTTCTTGATCATCTTCATTAAAGGAGCATACCTGTCAGGTAAATTTCTGAAGGGAAAGATGTGTTTAGGAGTAGATTTATAGTGTGGTTTTAAGAAAACTTTATAGTCCTCAATGTCCAAATCCATCCCTTTGAACCAAATTTCTCCATGGTTCGGGAGACTTGTTTCTGAGGCTATGGAATCTGCTGATATAGTGAATTCAACCCCTGCTATGTTAGCCTTATCTCTCCTAAAACCAATGGAAAAGAGGCTTTTCAATTGAGCATGATAGCCTACCTCTTGAATTCTTTCACAAAATCTTAAACAACTAGTGTCTTCAAAGGATTTCATGGTATAGGGAAAAAAATTGATCTCCTGCAGATTGGATGGCTCAAATTTGGAATGATGACCTACCTTGTTGTAATTTTTCTTCTCACCTTCCATGATGTTTGATAGCAAAAATAAACCCTAGCTTGATGTGAAGGAAAGGAAGGCTGAAAATTAGGAAAACATGGGAGAGTGATGCAGTGATTTTAGGGACAAAGATGAGAGGGATTGGAGTTATGGAAAAACACCTAAAAATTTACATCTGCAAACCAAATGTAAATAAAGATTAATAGAAATGGTAGGAAACCTTGAAGGGAACACACTGCAAACACACTCATCACACCTATAAACAATATGTACACAATGAATTTCACAAAAATGACTTAAGCATAGTATTTTTTAAGGTACAACCCATTTCTACGTTGTGCCAAAGGAACTCCATCAAATTCAATAAGGTCATAGGACCCTTTAGTAAGAACACATTTAACAATGTATGAAACTATCCACATTGGCTTGAACTTTCCAGATCCAAGGTTATCAGACTCTTGATCATATAACAAAACAAGGTCACCTTCAGAGAATTCACGAGGATTGGAATTCTTATCATATTTTTCCTTAATGTGTCTCTTATGTGCTTGATTATCCATTGAAACATCATGTCGGGTTTCATCTAATAATATCCGATGTAAGAAATGTTCTTCTTCTATAGAAGTGGAAGGAAGAAGTTCGACAACAAGTTTAAAATATGGAATTTCACTCTCAATAGGAAAGGTTTCTTCCACACCATACACCAATTGAAATGGTGTGAATCCATTGGCAGTCTAGATATAGGTTCCGTATGCCCACAAGGCTACATAAAGAATAAGATTTCAATCCGATTTGAGGATCCTTGTCATGTGCTGAAGCATCATTTTTCAAAACTTTGTTTATTGCATCAACTTGCCCATTTGCCCATGGGTAGTAGAGAGTTTAGCTTTCTTGGTGAAGGCCCAACTTAGCAGTGAGTTTAGGCATCATGTGAATACGGAAATGCTTCCCATGGTTTGTAACTATAGCCCGTGGTACACCAAACCTTGCAATAACGTGATTGAAGAGAATGAGAGCAGTTATCTCGCAGGTGTTATTATATGTAGGCATCACCTCAACCCATTTCGTAAAGTAGTATATCACTACTATAATGTAGCCATGCCTCTCGACTGAGTGAGGGTTACATTTCATAAAGTCAATGCCCCATTTTTTGAAAGGACCAACGAAAATAACATGGTGTAAAGGAGCTAGTGGAGCATGAGTTTTACGATCATATATTTGGTAGGCATGATACTTTTGGAACAAAAGCATGAAATCCTTAAACATAGTAGGACAAAAGTAACCAACACACAAAATTTTCTATGTGGTAGCATAACTAGACATATGCCCAGCACATGCCACAACATGGCATTCATTTAGGGCTTTCTAAGCCTCCTCATGAGTGAGGCACCTTCAGAAAATCGTATCAATACCACGAGGATAAAGGGTGTCACCAATTATCATACAATATTTATCCTGATATCAAATACATCGTTGGTTAGAGTGAGAGGTATTGGGATGAATAGTCTGGTTCTGGAGATATATGATGATATCTCCATACCATGGGTCATATGAATCTATTAGGAAGAATGACTCATCTGGAATAGAATCTTCAGATGTCGTTTTAGTTTCGGTAGTGGGAAGGTTGCAGATCAGATCGACAAAGACTAAGGATTTCTTCGACTTGGATTTGATGAATTCCAAATCGAATTCTTGGAGGATGAAAATCCATTTGGAATTATTTCCCCCAAGTAATCTTCATGACAAGATGTAAGTCAATGTGGGGTTACAATCAGAAATAACCATAGTCTTGCGAAGTAAGATATAGTGGTGAAACCTTTGGACAACATGCACCATTGTAAAATCTAAATTTTTGACATGAGTGTATTTTATCTCTGTATCATTCAAGTTCCGACTTAAATAATAATTGGGATGCTCGTTCCCTATAACTTCCTCTTGTAACAATACCATAGCGATGGTAGTAGCTACAACGACGAGGTAAAAGAAGTAATAGTGTTGGTAATCTGGGGGATACGATAATGATGCCCGAATTAGAACACCTTTTAAATCATTAAATGCTTGTTGAGCAACGTCATTCCAATGGAATGGAACCCATTTATTTGACAAGTAAGTAAATCCCTTGGCCAATTTGGAATAATTCAGAACAAATATTCACAAAAATTTAGCCTTCCCTTGGAGTCATTGTAGCTGAAAAAGAGAGGATGGAGCAGGAAAATCGAGGATCGCCTGGACTTTTAGTGGGTCAATATGAATTCCTTGCCTTGATACGACGAAGCCAAGAAGTCGATCGAAACTTACACAAAACACACACTTGTGTGGGTTAGGCCTGATGTTATAATTCGACAACATAAAAATATAGCCCTAAGGTGCATCAGATGATTGAAAAAACATTTTGAATGGGTAGGAAGTTATCCAAATATGGTTGTACCATGTGTTTAATATCATGGAAGGCATAATTCATGGCCCTGTGAAAAGTATCCCCAATGTTTTCTAATCTGAAAGGGATATTTTTATAAGTGAATGTGCATCATGGAAAAATTCATGTTTTTTTATGTTTGTCCAATGAGAGAATGTTGATATGATTGTAGCCAAAAAATCCATCCATAAAGGAAAATAATTCGTTGCTAGCACAAGCATAAACAATTTGGTTGTTGCATGGGGTAGAATAATTATACTTAGGACAAGCATGATTGATGTACCGGTAATCGACACACACACACACATACAATTTTTTCATTGTTTCTTCATGATAGGAAAGATGTTGCACACTTGATTAGTTAATGGTACTGGGTAGAGGAAACCAACGCAAATAATTTTTTCAACTTCAGCATTAATAACAAAATCCTTCTTAGGATTAATTGGAAGTGGGTGATGTCGAACTAGCTTAGCATGATTTCAAGCAACCATGTGATTATCCTGATTAAGAAAGGGATCTATCAGTACAATGAGTGAAATGGATGAATTAAGAAATTGATTTACTTTCGCAATGATGTGGACAAGCATGAGTGAAATGTTCCTCATTATATATTAAACATGGATAATGAGTTTTCCTCTTTTCTTCAGAAGACTGACTAATTTGTTTATCCTGCGAAGTATTATCGTTATTCTTCTTACCTTTTCCTCTCTTCTTAATTCCTAGTTGCTGAGGTTTTCCTTTTGTGGATTGAAAAAAATTGATCTCATAAGTAGAAGCACAGAAGTAGTAGTAGATGGGTTTGGGGTAAACACAACAAGAGTTGAACCAAATTCTTTACTTGCTGATTGCTAGCCAACAAAAGTAATCACGCCATTAGCGACATGTGATTCTTTAATGGAAGTTTGCAAAAATTATGTCTAGGTCACAGAGCATTTGGTATTTATCATAAAGCATACAAGATTGAGTATAAATAAGATCTAGATATTGGGCATGAGAAATTACTTACTCTTCGGTCACAACTCCTCCCTTAGCAACATCTTCAGTAATAGGCACCAATAAAGTTTTGGTAAACTATTTAGCTAAGAGTTGATGAGGATCATAGTTCTTGAACAAATGACCGTGACATCGCCACTCACGAATGTGATCAGAGATGTGAGTGGAATCAGATTGTTTGAAATTGGTCAAAAGTTCATTTTCGGTCTCGTACCGAATGGGTAGTTGAAAATGTGTTAGTAATGTAGTAGCTAAGGAACTGAAATTGTTGAACGAAGCTCGTGGTAATTCAATATACCATTTTTTTTCATACCAATAAGTGTACTTTGGAAAGGACGTAAATGGATAAAGTAATAATTTAAAGAGTTCGAAGAATACCATAAATGATACGTCATGACATGTGTAGACATATCTTCTCCAGGATTTTTTTGAACTTTGGGATATCACTAGGAAATTTTGTAGGAATAACCGATCACCATGGAGAGTGAGAAATGTGATCATTTGTAAGCGAGGTCAGATATGAAAATTCAAGGGTAAAAAAAAATGGAAACTTCCTATTGAAATCCAGTGGAGGGTATCCGGCGTAAGATGGATTTTCTTGAGCAATAAGTATATGTCCTCCCCGATAGGGAGGATTTTGATAACTCGAATACACATAAACTTGTTTCCCAGTTCCAGGATAACCTTGAAAAGGTTGAAATGGTTTGGTTTGTAGTCGCTAACCTTGGTAAGGAATTTTAGGAATGCCTTGGAATGATTGCCTTGTGGGATTTTGAATCATCCCAAGATAAGGATGGCTAGCTTGTGTCTGTGCCATACCATATATAGTTTGACCTTGAGGAATAGCTTGTTTGAGTGATGGAGACTATAGGAGAACTTGAAGAGGTTGGGTAAGTGGGGATTGGGAGGCCCCAGATACCAGTGGAAAAGGTTGAGTTAAATGTGCAACCTATAAATTTTGAATTACATGAACTTGTGTTTGAATAGGTTGATATATAAGTTAACCAGTAGGAATTTGAAATGAATATGGAATAGGTTGAGAAGTTTGAACTCAATTCACAATGGAGCTAGCTTGTACGAGTGAAGTAGATTTCCAAGAACTAACAACCATTCCAAGATATGCAGGATTCAAATTAGGTTGAGCATCTACTTGCGGTATTTGGTCAAGAGATGTGAGAAGTCTGGAAACAAGTTTCCCCCCTATGGAAAGAGGAATGAAATATAGAGGAAACTCCCCCCCAGGAGGATGATACCCAACACAAGATGAAATTGGGTGTTATAAGTGTCCATATCCATTGAAATGTGTGTCATCTTGCTCCCCAATTGTTGGTTGAGATGGACTAGGAAGAGTAGATTATGTAGCGCTCAACAAAGAAGTGTCAGATGGTGATCCAGGAAAATATTCCATGGGATAGGTCCATGTACTAGATGCTGCACCAAAAAAGGTACTGAACATTGACTGGTAACCAAGTGGGACGGATGGGGCACCATGCAAATCTGTTTCTAATGATGTTGCAAACATGGAAGATGCTGCAACATGGGTCATCTCAACCATAGTGGTAGATGCTGGTTGAGAAGCCATATCAAACTCAGTCATGGTTAAATTTCCCAAATAATATTGCCGATAAAAACTCATGGGTGAATTAAAAGAAGAATCGGGCAAAAGAGCTTACACTGGAGTATGAGGAGGAGGGACTTGATAGAGATGAAGTCCTCTCAAATGAACAGGAGAAGAAGGTCGAGACTCCTCTTGAGGGATATCCTCAATACTTAGAACACCAAGTGGAAGTTCCTCACTACTGGCTCCAATATATACAAGTTGAGGTTAAGCCAAAGACAAAGGATGAGAAGAGGAAGGGCCTGAGGTAACAGGTGTAGTTAATTGAGGGTCCTGATATTGTACAATATCAGGTTGTAGTGTATCTGAGTTAATAAACTCTGGTTCAATGACCTCAGGTAATAAAGTCTTGGGTGCTTATGTTTTTACTATGTCGAACTAACCAATCAATAAAGGAGTGATCTCGGGTTCAGTACTCACAGGAGGATATGATTCTAGGGGAATAATTTCTCGAAGTACTAGATTCGGTAGTTTGTGCCTTTTTGTTCTTACAACATCCATGAGTTTCCTCAAGTGGAAGTGGAGAAAATACTACCATCCTATGTGAACGCCGAGGTTGAAAGGGATTTTCTTTCATGTTGGTTCAATAAATTTTAGAAATAAGCACAAAAATAAATAAAAAAGGGGTAACCAGGAAAAATGGTTTACCAAGCAACTGTGAACTGCAATAAACCACTTTTGAGAACTAAGGATTTACGTACGGTCATGAAATATACCCGAATTTTGTGTTCACTGTATCATAGTGTACAAGACGACCACCTCAGTTACCTAAGGTGAGGATAGCAACCTAGCGTGGACTTCCAAAATATACCTGAAGGTACGTGGAACTGTATTCCATGTTAGTGTTTTATAGTGCGTAACCGTACAATGAGAGTGTTCCCATATAATTTTCATGCGAGGAGTGCCATCCAATATACCTTAAGGTACATGGAGAACGATCCTATACACTTAGGTACGTGTAATGAGATATCACCCCCAAGATGCAACGCTTGCAAAAACGACAACTCCTATGTTTATAGACACCGGAAGATGTCTCAAGCCTAGAAATTTAGATATTTGTGTTAATGTTTCAAATGCTCCTTAAGATTGATTCAATAAATTTTAAAGTTTATATTGAATTAAGTTTCAGTTTTCAAGGCTCACTGCGAATTTCACCTGAATATCCTAAAGTGTAGTCTAGCATGAGAAAATTAAATATTTTATTTTCAATAAAAATCTATGTATGAGAGGGAGGAAACAAAGAGTAATGCAACATACTAACATGCAACAAACAAGATCTACCAACCCAATTTCCCTAATGCAACTGTTCCAATTCCCAATTTCACACACAAAACCCTAAATGAAATGCAAAAGATAAGATTTTTCTTTTCAAACTTCTTAATTTCTAAATGAAATGAAAACTAAGATGCTATTAAATCACCGATGGAAGAAAACACATAGAATGATGACTATAATATGGATTTCTTCAATCAATCAATGATCAAATCAGATATTTTCTGTCAGGTCCCTATATCACTAGTATAGCCCCTCATTATTGTTAGTGTAAACCCCTTATTGTTATTATTGTACCCTTGTAACCCCCATTTTGTTATTATTGTGCCCTTAAATTATTATTGTTAGGTCGGCTAGGATTACATTGTGGCCCACTAGGATTACATTATGGCTCCATGGACTCCCATATATAGAAAGGAGGTTTTGTGAATTGTATCATCCAAGAATTGTTCATTTATGTAATGTATTGGAGGTTTCCCCCTCGAAGTGGCTCATTTCTAAGGCGTTGATATCTCTTTTCGTCTCTTTTTGGAGCTGGTTACACAACATTTGGTATCAGAGCTTTGGATTCTAGGGTTTCGCTGCTCCAAACAGGTCATCATGGAATTTTCGCTATAACTTTTTTTCTACAAAGTTTCAGAAGCTGATATTTTTAGGGTGCGAAGAAAACATCTTGAGGAAGCCTGTGTAAAAATTTCAGAGTTTGGTTCGCAATAATTTCAGAGATATCATCTGTGGAAGTCAGATATTTTTTCAGGCTCCTAAACAGGTCATCGTGGAATTTGCGCTATAAATGTTTTTCTACGAAGGTTCAGAATCTGAAATTCATATGGTGCGAAGCTGAAATCTTGAGGAAATTCATCAAAAAATTTCAGAGCTTGGTTCGCAATATTTTTAGAGATATGATCTGTGGAAGGTAGTACTTTTTCAGGCTCCTGAATTTCATCTTAAAGAGGTGATCGTGGGAAAAGTTCAATAACTCTCTCTCTGGAGATTGGATTGGAGTGCCGTCAAAATTGGTCGCAAGTACACGGCCTGTAGTTTATTGGCCATCAATTTTAGAGACAAAGGACAAAAAAGTGACACGTGGCAAGTCGTACAAGTTCGCTCTACTGAACCAGTCCAGAATTAGGTCATTGTGGAAGATTGGACACAAATTTGTCTTGGAGAATCCAAATTAGGTCAGACCTGTGGCATTTGAAAGAAGCTTCAGAGGGATACTACAAGGCTGAATTTCAGATATTGAAGATTTTCAATTACAGAGATAATTCAATTTCAATATCGAGCTCCTCAAAGCTAGTAAAAGGTGTGTATTTTTTTTCCGAATTGCATAAGTCTTGTTTGAAGAATCAAGTTGAATTGATTCCAAGGGCATCTTGTAGAATATATATGAATATTGGATTCTAAAATGGCCCCAAAAAATAATTCAACACCCATTAAGCCTTCAGAAGGCTCTACTATGACTCATGAAGATGAAGAATTGCAACATGATCTATCAAAATTACAAGAGCAAGTGCAACAAATTTCACTCTCACAAAAAGCAACAAAAAATGAAATGGAAGTTTTGAAGAAAGGCATGGAAGTGAAGATGGACAGTTTGAAGAAAGGCATGGAAGCTAAAATGGATGGCGTGGAAGTGACGATGGACGGTTTGAAGAATGACATGAAAGACAACATGGAAAACATGAAGAATGATCTAAAAGAATACATGGAAGGCTTGATGACAAGCTTAAAACCAGAAATGATTCCTAATGGCGGAAATATAGTAGAAGAACCTCATGATGAGAACAAAATAAATGTTAATCGTGATTTCATAAACTCTAATGTTGGCGGGAAGAACCACCATATTCCAAAATGGATATGAGGAAGTTTGATGGAAAGGATCCTGTAACATGGATACTACAGATGGAGCAATATTTTGATCTCCATAATGTGAAAAACACACAAAAGGTACGCATTGCAACTTTACATTTAGAACAAAATACATTTGTATGGTATCGATGGCTTTGCTCCCGTAAAAATTTTTTCACTTGGTCAATTTTTACGGAGGAAATGATAGCACATTATGAGGATACAAAGAGCAACACCTTCTTTAGCCAATTGATAAATCTCAAACAAAAGGGTTTAGTGGGGTAGCACATTGAGGAATTCCAAAAATTGAATATAAGGGTAACTGATATTCCAGAGGAACACAGGATTGATCTCTTCATAGGTACTCTAAAGGATAACATCCAACATGAAGTTCGTGTTTTGGAACCTGATTCATCGGAGAAGGCATTCAGGTTGGCAAGAAAAGTTGAATGTAAAATTATGGCGACAAGGAAGCCTACCACTCAATTCTATAAAGAAGGAAGTGTTGCTACGCCTAGATTTCCACAACCTACAAGGTTGACACCACAACAATTGGAAGAAAATGAACAAGAAGAGGATATACACCAGGAACCACCCCTAGAAGAGGAAGAAATGAATCCGACCATATCGTGTAATGCACTGGCAGGAATTACCACTCCTCAAACTCTCAAGATAGAAGGACATATAAAGAAGAAAAGGGTAATAGTGTTGATTGATTCAGGTAGCATCCATAATTTTATTCATTATAAGGTAGCCAAGGAATTAAATTGTTTCCTATACCTAGCACCAGAATGTCAAGTGATGGTTGCAAATGGAGGAACTATAAATTGCTCTGGAAAATGCCATAATATCAAGCTAACCATGGGGGAATATGTATTGACTAGTCCAATGCTTCCCATTCCTATGGGAGGTGCTGATGTTGTACTAGGAGTACAATGGTTACAATCTTTGGGGACGGTAGCTTTTAATTTTCAAGAACTTTTCTTGAAATTTTTTTAGAAGGAAAGGAAGTCGAATTACGGGGTATTGAAGGGAAGCCAGGAAGGATAATAAGCTCTAATGGCATGACAAAGCTTCTAAAGAAAGAACAACGAGGCGTAATTGCACAATTATGCTCACTAGAAGTTCCAACATCAAAATCATCTATTTCTGCAGATCTCCAACAAGTCTTGGATAATCATTCCAAGGTGTTTGAAACTCCCAAAGGACTCCCACCTATTCGTGATCATGATCGTGCTATTCATTTGATTCCAGGAAGTGTTCCTCCAAACGTCAGGCCTTATAGATATCCTTATGTCCAAAAGAGCGAAATTGAACGTATGATTGCAGAAATGTTAGAGGCGGGTATAATTCAACCTAGTCAAAGTTCTTTCTCTGCTCCTGTAGTATTGGTACACAAGAAGGATGGATCATGGCGAATGTGTCCGATTATAGGGAGTTCAATAAGCTCACCATTAAAGATAAATTTCCCATTCCTGTGATTGATGAATTATTGGATGAATTACATGGAGCAATTTATTTTACCAAGTTGGATCTTCATTCAGGATATCATCAAATTAGAATGAAAACTGAAGATATTCCAAAAACAAAATTTAAAACTCATGAGGGTCATTATGAATTTTTGGTCATGCCTTTTGGCCTTACCAATGCACCTTCTACATTTCAAGGGTTGATGAATTCCATTTTCAAACTCTTCCTTAGAAAATTTGTGCTAGTATTTTTTGATGATATACTAATCTACAGCAGGTCTTGGAAGGATCATGTTGAACATGTTGACAGGGTGCTCAAACTATTGTAGGAGAAACAATTATATGCAAAAAAATCCAAATGTTTCTTTGGAGTACAAGAGGTGGAATATCTGGGTCATATTGCATCTCACAAGGGTGTTAAAGTAGACCCTAACAAAATTAAAGCCATTAAGGAATGGAAAGTCCCCACAACCATAAAGCAGTTGCGAGGATTTCTCGGGTTAACAGGGTATTATCGCAAGTTTGTTAAGAATTACGGGAGAATAGCAGCACCTCTAACAACATTATTGAAGAAAGATGCATTTTCATGGACTCTTGAAGCAACTAAGGCCTTTGAACATCTTAAAGAGGCAATGTGCCTAGCACCGTTCTTAGCTACGCCAGACTTCACAAAAACCTTTATTGTGGAATGTGATGCCTCAGGAAATGGAATTGGTGCAGTTTTAATGCAGGAAGGAAGACCCATTGCTTTTGAAAGTCGTCCAATAAAAGGAAAGTATTTACAGAAACCTATTTATGAGAAGGAAATGTTAGCAATACTACATGCACTAAAGAAATGGCGAACTTACCTAATGGGAAGACACTTCAAGGTAAAAAATGATCATGATAGTCTTAAACACTTCTTGGAACAAAGACTATCTTCAGAAGAACAGCAAAAATGGGTCACAAAGATGTTGGGTTATGACTTTGAAATAATCTACAAGAAAGGAAAGCCGAATGTTGTTGCAGATGCACTCTCAAGAAAGAATGAAGAGGTGGAAGCATTGCTTTGTGCCATTTCTATTATCCAACCAGATTGGATAACTGAAGCAAGAGATGAATGGAAGAAGGACAAAGATGTATGGATACTCATTCAAAAGTTGCAGCAAGATCCTAGTACATCCGATACATTTAGTTGGAAAAATGATTCCTTATGGTACAAAGATCGCTTATATCTTTGTAAGAATTCCCAACTAAAACAAAAGATTCTTCTGGAATTGCACACTTCTCCTTTAGGAGGACACTCAGTATTTTTAAAAACTTACCACAGGGTGAAGAAAGAATTTTTTTGGGATGGCCTTAAATCTGATATTCGAAAGTTTGTGGCGGAATGTTTGGTTTGCCAGCAGAATAAAGTGGAAACAATTAGACCCCAGGACTTCTACAACCTTTATCCATTCCAAGTCAACGTTGGGAGGAGATTTCAATGGATTTTATCACAGGTTTACCTAAGTCCGAAGGAAAGAGTGTCATCATGGTGGTAGTTGATAGACTTACCAAGTATGCACACTTTTGTGCATTATCTCATCCATTTAAAGCAAGTACGGTTGCTACTACATTTATGGATAGAATTCAAAAGCTACATGGAAGCCCAAGGGTTATTGTGAGCGATAGAGATCCCATTTTTACTGGAAATTTTTGGACGGAGTTATTTTCTTGTTTGGGTACTCAATTAGCTCATAGCTCATCTTATCATCCTCAATCCGATGTTCAAACTGAGATAGTAAATAAATGTTTGGAAGGATATCTTCGTTGTTTTGTATCTGATAAACAAACACAATGGGTCAAGTGGTTACCTCTTGCCGAATGGTGGTATAACACTTCCTTCCATACTGCAGCAAAAATGACCCCATTTATGGCACTTTATGGATATCATCCACCATCCATCACATCATCTTTAAGGGAAAATTCGAAGGTTCAAGCAGGGGAAGATCACATCGAGCATCAGCAAGAAGTTCTCCAACTCTTAAAGGATAACCTGAATTTGGCACAAAATCGAATGAAACAACAGGCAGATCAACATCGTAGCGAGAGAGGTTTTGATGTAGGAGATTGGGTATTTTTACGGCTACAACCATACAAACAAATGTCCCTCAAGCAAGCAAAGAAGGATAATAAATTATCGCCAAAGTACTATGGTACTTACAAGGTGTTGCAAAAGATTGGTACTATGGCATACAAATTGGAGCTTCCTGCTTCTTCGCGAGTACATCCAGTTTTCCATGTTTCATGCTTAAAGAAGGTTATAGGTGAAAATCTTCCAGTTCAAACAGTATTGCCAGAACTTGATGGGGAAGGGAAAATCATATTGGAACCTGAAGCAGTCATGGAAAAAAGAACTCGACAACTACGGAATCGATCAATTTCAGAGTATCTCATCAAGTGGAAGAACTTACCCACCGAAGATTCTACATGGGAGGATGAGAATTTTATACAGAAGCACCCAGAGCTACTCAAGTGTTGAGGACAACACTTTTTTTGAAGGAGAGGGGCATGTTAGGTCCCTATATCACTAGTATAGCCCCTTATTATCGTTAGTGTAAACCCCTTATTGTTATTATTGTACCCTTGTAACCCCCATTTTGTTATTATTGTGCCCTTAAATTATTATTGTTAGGTCGGCTAGGATTACATTGTGGCCCACTAGGATTACATTATGGCCCCATGGACTCCTATATAGAGAAAGGAGGTTTTGTGAATTGTATCATCCAAGAATTGTTCATTTATGTAATGTATTGGAGGTTGCCCCCTCGAAGTGGCTCATTTCTAAGGCGTTGATATCTCTTTTCTTCTCTTTTTGGAGCTGGTTACATAACATTTTCCAATGAGCTAAATGGCAAGAAGAAAGAAAAATCCAAACATATTCTTAACAATGGTATTAAAACCAAATGGAAACAAAGTGTAGGTTTTCAGAGGCAGATACACACTCAAGGATAGAAGAAAAACTAGCTGAACCAAAACAATTTAGAGATCAGGGGAAAAGGAAGCAATTTTTTTCATCTTATAGGGATCAAGATAGGTTCAGAACAGGCACTAGTTCTCTACAGTGCAAGTGCAGAGAGGGAGTAGGTGCGCTGGGGCACTCTGTCTCCAGATCAGGGGGTGTGGTGACGCAGATTCAGCCAAAATTCGACACAAAAAATCAAATGAAGCTCAGAGAAGGGTTTTCCTAGGGTCAACAAAGGTCTGAGTGAGGAAATCAAGGTTGGTTCAAGAGCTGAAAAAGGTGCTTAAGTCAAGGAAACAACTAAGGGAAGAAATCAATCCCTAGTGGAGTCGCCAATTTTTTATGCAAAATTTACGATTGCGAACAAAAGTAACTTCCTAGACCTAGTGGATTGGTCTAGAAAAATAGAAGACAAAAAACATATAGTTTTTCCTTAGAGAAATTGAAGAATGGGAAAGAAAACTACTTGGAATCCGTTGTAAACTC
Organism: Pinus albicaulis; assembly: GCA_034641835.2. Classification (NCBI taxonomy): domain Eukaryota; kingdom Viridiplantae; phylum Streptophyta; class Pinopsida; order Pinales; family Pinaceae; genus Pinus; species Pinus albicaulis. The sequence continues at coordinate 990,343,128 of CM076582.1, forward strand.
TTTGCTTGTAAACTTCAATCATAGCTCGAATTGATATAATTAGAACCTATACATACAAGAAAAACAAGCCAAGGATCTATAACATATACATTGCATAATTCAATTACTTTATTCAATGAATGAATGAGGCATTGAAATACATGAATGTAAACATAACATAACACATATAGGAAAAAAATATATTCTTTGTATTAATAGAAATAGGAGAGAGTTTACAACCAAGAATAGTAGCTGATATTGTAAGGATCTCCCCAAGTTGACTTGTCCTTCCTTGTCACAAAGCACATTTCAATGTCACCCAAATGCATGAAGATGGTGTGTCCTTTAGGTTCAAGGTAACAACATGAGGGCATAATCAATCTCCCAAAGTGAGCCCTGATGTTATGGATTTCAATAGATTTATAGGAGAGGTAGGGTAATTTAGGATTTACCATAATGGGCTTGAGATCCACACATGATGGGAGGATGAGCTCAAGGGATAAGAGGCGAAGTCTCCAAGGTAGGATTAGATAGTATTCGAGTTCTTATCCATGGTAAATGGTTAAAACAACCCCTGGAAGCTTCTAGAAGAGGAAGCTTCGAAAATATTTTTAATTTTCCTGAATTTCTAGAATCAGTGCACCCGTAGAAGGGAGCAACCAACTCTGATCAATGATGGTGCATAAAGGAGAAACCAACGCTAAACACATGTGTCTAAAGGGACAGGGTGTGTCGGGGTTAAAAACAATGATTTTGAGTAGTTAATCACATAAACTCATACTTTTTGGAAAGGTCATGGTTAGGGATTTGTGTAGGGATGATCACAACATGTCCATGGATGTTGATTGATCCAGTTTGCAGGCCTATTGACAAGATCTGACAAAATGGACTATAAAAATTTGGTAACACATTCATTATCCAACAAATGTCAAGGCTCCTTAATATTTTCCAGAAACACAACTAAAGTGTATGAATAATCACCATAGTGAAAAAATGTAAAATTGTAGCAAATCATCAAGGTAAATCACACAACTCAATAGAAGAAAAAGTAATTACATATGCAAACCAAACCATTGCTGAAAAAGTGAAAATAAAGGAAAAATAGAGAGAGGCCCATATCATTTAGCAGTGAATTATGAGAGGGGAAGTGGTTGGCCTTCCAATATTGGGGATTGACTGGGTGAACAGGTTGTCTCTGGTTTAATAATTTGAAACCTATAGAAATCAAGGAATCACGATAAGATGGTGTGTTATGTTGGCGCTCAAATAACCCAAAAAGTTTCATCTCTGATTTGTATGAACAACAGTTGGGAATTTGCAACATGCTAAAATATTTTGCACCATAATATAAACCAGTAAAGAAAATTAATTGATAATGGGTTCACTAAAAGACAAGGATGATCAAGTAATTCATAGTGAGCATTAATTTTAATACCATAGACATGGCCACTGCTCTTAATCAGGAGATCAAGTCTCTTGTAGAAAAATGCTCAAAAATGAAGTTGCTCAGAATTGGTTTGAACCAGATCGACTGGAAAGAGCTCGTCACTACGATCCCAACGCCGTAAACGAAACTCAAATCCGTTACCGTATGGAGGAGATATTGCATTTTGAAATTGCCCAATAACTTTCAATTTTGAAAGAAATTTTTTTAATATATTGTGATGGGATAATTTTATTTTTTATTAAGGTTTAATAAATTAATTAAATTATATAGTTTTAATATAATATATGGTTTTTTATTAAATCATATATTATATTATTAATTATATGTTTTAATTAATTATTAAAATTTAAAAATTAAACCACATATATGTTAAAAACCCAAATTCGAAATAAGTTATGGTTTAATGTGGCAACGTTCACATTTCAAAGCTTAACGTATGGTTCAAGTATAAATGGGACATTATGGGCACGTTATGTATGGTTTAAAGGTTCACGTGGGTTTAAATCATGTGGTGGAGCGGAATTAAAACCAAACGGAATGGCGTGTTAAAACTCGGGTCGGGGCGGAGTAAACGGAGCGGCGTAACCAATGGACCATAGCATTAATACTTGTTATATAGTGCCAACGAAATGGTATTTAAAGCGGCAATGAACTCTGACGGTTAACATAACAGTTAATGTTACCGTTTCAACATGTGGCCACGCGCTTGAACATTAAGTGCTAACCCTCATTTCGGCGGGTATTTTGGCGGCCTCCACCTGTTTTGGCGCCACTCCTAAATTGGTGGCCTTATCTGCAGTTACTCCACAATTAGTGGAGGATTTTTAGCCCTAACTGAGCAAACTTCAGTTAGCCATAACTTTGGCTAGGGAAGTCCATTTGGGACGAATTTTTTTTTGATTTGGGGGTATTGAAGCATTCTGGAGCTGTTGGGATAGGTTTTAGAGCCATCAGGGAGCTCTATCAGTGATTTTACCAGCAATTTTGGTTGTGGAGCCACTAGGGCCTAATAAAAGACCAGTTGTGTTGGACTATACTCATCCGTTGGAGGTGAATGAATAGTCGATTTATACTGATTTCAGCCTTTTGTTTCTGAATTTGCAGATTATTTTTCCTTTTGAGGCTTTCTACACAGTGTAATTCATATTTTGAGCATTAATGAAAAAGGGAAAAGCCTAATTAGAGGCTTTTGGACCCAGCAGAGGTAGCCCAAGAGAGGGGTGAACTGCTTAAACAAATTCTTACTGTTATGCTGTGCATTTTTTCTGTTATATTTCGGATTCTACTACATTAAATAGTAACTTTTCATAAGTACACTTTTCCCAAGCAGACTTATACAGTGAACAAAACTCATTAGTTCAAATTCAAACCACATTACTTCATTTGCAGAATACTTGAACTTGCTTATTCACACATAAAAATTTGATTAATGAATAATTTTCACATAAACAAATACTTTCATTGATCGGATCTATTTCAGTGTTTACATTTTATTTCTTTAGGCAGAGCCAGTTTGTGGGCCAGAAGCTTCTGGTTTCATCCTTTCTAGTAAAGGTGAAATAACCAGTAAAAGCCCCCTATTGTCAATCTCTGTATAAGAAATACTTTGTTCTCACAATTTTAGATCAGCTGCCAATAGGTTTCTATAGCCTTGGTAGGGATTCCTTTTAATGCCATGAAATGCTTGTATCCCACCTATCAAATATAGATTCAGAGTCATTGAAAGCATTTGTTTTATTTTATAAATTAACAGAAGTTCGTTGTCCTTGCTTGGTAACGAACTAATGACAACTCCATTCACAATAATTAAAAAAATATGAGAAAGTTGGCTCATGCTAAGACCCCTTATCTTTTAGTTTTGAAACTGAAATCCATTATCCAAGCTTGGTCACCAGATAATGGTAATGTCGCTTTCTTTAACACCCATGATCATGGTAGGTCACCTTAAAATGAGACCTCCTATCCCTCAGTTGATCCTTTTGTATTTTTGAATTACACTCTGATTAATATTAATTCTCAATGGATTATTTAATAGATAGGGAGGAAAATATGCTCCTTAAGAGTAAGAGATGGCATTACATTTTTTTTAGTAATTAATCTTTACTGGTTAGTCTTGCTACCCTAAATACTCATTTTTAAGAAAAATCATGTCACAAATTTTAAACAATGGTGGAAATATTAAGACACACATTAAGAATGGTCAAATAATAAGTTTACAAGATCAAAAACTTAACTTATCAAGAGAGTTGAGCATCAACACAAGGAAATATATTGTATAAAATATTTCCTTAAAGATAATATTTCATTTACGAATAGCATAACATACTTTTTTTACCCAATGGTCATGCCAAAGAAAATTTAAAAAAATATCAAAATCAACCACCCATGAAACCAAGGATAGAAGGACGAGAGAAACCTACAAATGGGAAGCCAATAATAATAATAATAATAATAATTAAAAATAGGTCAAAAACAAATGACCACCCACCAATGTACCAGTCATAACGCGAACCAAGAACGATAGAATAGGGTAATATGAAATTTAAAAGCTTACACGCTTTTTCCCTTTTAATGTTTTATCCCCTTCATAAGTATATATACTTGGATTTAAAAGTTAAACATTTTTTAAGAAGTTTAATGATTTGACCATTTATTACGCACTAACGAAATCAATGCTAAACTAAACAAATATAAAAGAAAATAAGCAGGGATGATGTTGATTCCAAAACTAAGGGGAGTCATACTATATTTTATATGAAATGAAAGAAAATTTTATAATATTATTTCACTAAATGTATTCTTATTTTTCAACGTAAGGATAAAAATTGCATTCAACATAGTGAAAAAGAATACAAAAAGTGAAAGAATCAAGGTTAACCAAACTCCCCTAAAAATTTCATGATGGTTTCTCGTCTCCATCTCATGTTGTTCATACCTGAAATATTCAACAAGAAAGAATAAAAAACAAACAAAGACTAATCTACTCCTAAATCTACCCTAAACCAGTCAATGGCCACAACACCAAGTAAAGTCATATTTCCAATGTAACCATTGGCACAACTCCAATCCCGCGTCGACAAAGAGATATCCAATTACTAACATGAATAATAGATTTTTAGAATTGAAAATAAATAAACCATACTTTCTTTTATGATCTACATTTAGAAACAAAGCAAGTATGATCTTACCATTTACCAAGGACTTTTCTCAATAATATCGGTCAAGCCAATCTCCAATAATATCTTGATATGTGAAAATGTTATCATAGCATGGTGTATATGAAAAATGTTTTTGAGAAAAAATGTGCTGAAAATAATATTGAAAAATAATCTTAGTATTTCTAATGGGGTTCATTTCAAAGATAACACCAAGAGAATAAACACTTGTCACAGTTTCTGATTGAAAAGAGAGTATCCTATTTTCTTGATGATTCTTAATAAGCCCACATATTTCAAAGTCACCAAGTTGAGATAAAGTAACAAGATTAATAAAGAAAAATGGGCCATTGTTGTTTAGTGTATAAGTTTCATGACCAATATCATGATGGGAGTTTGTAATAATGTTTGGCAGATTTTCAACTTCAAATGATTTGATGCAATGAAAACAAGATTCTTCTTCAAGCACATGTTGGGGTAAATCAATGGAAGATGTTGAGTGAGACATATTTAAATAATTTCCTAATTCCCTTACATGTAATTGATTGAAATTAATTGGTTCAAGGAAAGAAACACTTGTTTCTCGTTTACCTTCTACACAAAGATCATTATGTTAGGTCCCTATATTACTAGTATAGTCCCTTATTGTTGTTAGTGTAACCCCCTTATTGTTATTATTGTACCCCTGTAACCCCCATATTGTTATTATTGTGCCCTTAAATTATTATTGTTAGGTCGGCTAGGATTACATCAGGCCCCACTAGGATTACATTGTGGCCCCATGGACTCCTATATATAGAAAGGAGGTTTTGTAATTTGTATCATCCAAGAATTTTTCATTCATGTAATGTATTGGAGGTTTCCCCCTTTAAGTGGCTTATTTCTAAGGCGTTGATATCTCTTTTCTTCTATTTTTGGAGTTGGTTTCACAACATTTGGTGTCAGAGCTTTGGATTCTAGGGTTTCTCTACTCCAAATAGGTCATCGTGGAATTTTCGCTAAAAATTTTTTTCTACGAAGTTTCAGAAGCTGAAATTTTTAGGGTGCGAAGCTGAAATCCTGAGGAAAATCTTCAAAAAATTTCAAAGCTTGGTTTGCAATATTTTCAGAGATATGATCTGTGGAATTTAGGTCTTTTTGGAGGCTCCTCAATTTAATCTAAATAGGTCATCGTGGCATTTGCGCTATAAATTTTTTTCTACGAAGGTTTAGAATCTGAAATTTTTAGGAAGTGAAGTTGAAATCCTAAGGAAACTTGTCGCATAATTTCAGAGCTTGGTTCGCAATATTTTCAGTGATATGATCTGTGGAAGGTAGTGCTTTTTTAGGCTCCTAAATTTCATCTCAAAGAGGTGATTGTGGGAAAATATTCATAACTCTCTCTCTGAGCATCGGATTGGAGTGCCGTAAAAAGTGGCCACAAGTACACAGACTTTAGTTTCTTTGTTATCAATTTCAAATTTAAAAGACAAAACAGTGACACGTGGAAATTCGTACAAGTTTGATCTACTGAAACAGTCCATAATTAGGTCATTGTGGGAGATTGGACATAACTTTATCTTGAAGAATCCAAATCAGCTCAGAAATATGGCATTCAAAAGAGGATTTAGAAGGCTACCTCAGTGCCAAATTTCAGATATTGAAGAGCTATAACCACAGAGATAATCAATTTAAATATCGAGATCTTCAAAAGCAAGAAAAAGGTGTGTAATTTTTTCCGAATTGCATAAGTCTTGTTTGAAGAATCAATTTGAATTGATTCCAAGGGAATATTGTAGAATAGATATCAGTATTGGGTTCTAAAAAATGCCCCATAAAAATAATTCAACACCCATTAAGCCTTCAGAAGGCTCTACTATGACTCATGAAGATGAAGAATTGCAACATGATCTATCAAAATTACAAGAGCAAGTGCACTAAATTTCGCTCTCGCAAAGAGCAATAAAAAATGAAATGGAAGTTTTGAAGAAAGGCGTAGAAGCGAAGATGGATGGTTTGAAGAAAGGCGTGGAAGCTAAGATGGATGGCATGGAAGCTAAGATGGATGACATGGAAGAAAAAATGAAAGACAACATGGAAAAAATGAAAAATGATCTAAAAGCAGACATGGAAGGTTTGACAAAGTTGATACAAGAAATGTTTCCTAATGGTGAAAAGATAGTAGAGGAAAATCATGATGAGAACAAAATAAATGTTAATCGTGACTTCATAAAATCTAATGTTGGCAGGAAGAACCACCATATTCCAAAAATGGATATGAGGAAGTTTGATGGAAATGATCCTGTAACATGGATACTACAGATGGAGCAATATTTTGATCTCCATAATGTGCAAAACACACAAAAGGTATGCATTGAAACTTTACATTTAGAAAAAAATACATTTGTATGGTACCGATGGCTTTGCTCCCGTAAAAAAATTGTCACTTGGTCAATTTTTATGGAGGAAATGATAGCACATTATGAGGATACAAAGACCAACACCTTCTTTAGCCAATTGATAAATCTCAAACAAAATGGTTTAGTGGGGTAGCACATTGAGGAATTCCAAAAATTGAATATAAGGGTAACTGATATTCAAGAGGAACACAAGATTGATCTCTTCATAGGTACTTTAAAGGATAACATCCAACATGAAATTTGCATTTTGGAACCTGATTCATTGGAGAAGGCATTCAGGTTGACAATAAAAATTGAATGTAAAATTATGGCGACAAGGAAGCCTACCACTCACTTCTATAAAGAAGGAAGTTTTGCTACGCCTAGATTTCCACAACCTACAAGGTTGACACCACAACAATTGGAAGAAAAAAAAGCAAAAGGGATTTGCTACGGTTGTGATAGCAAATACACTAAAGGTCATAAGTGTGCTGAGAATAAATTATTTTACATAGATTGTGAAGGGGAAGAAGAAAATGAACAAGAAGAGGATATACACCAGGAACCAGCCCTAGAAGAGGAAGAAATGAGTCCGACCATATCGTGTAATGCATTGGCAGGAATTACCACTCCTCAAACTCTCAAGATAGAAGGAAATATCAAGAAGAAAAAGGTAATAGTGTTGATTGATTCATGTAGAACTTATAATTTTAGTCATTGTAAGGTAGCCAAGGAATTGAATTATTTTCTATACCCAGCACCAGAATGTCAAGTGATGGTTGAAAATGGAGGAACTATAAATTTCTCTGGAAAATGCCATAATATCAAGATAACCATGGGGGATTATGTATTGAATATTCCAATGCTTTCCATTCCTATGGGAGCTGCTGATGTTGTACTAGGAGTACAATGGTTACAATCTTTGGGGACGGTAGCTTTTAATTTTCAAGAAATTTTCTTGAATTTTTTTTCAGAAGGAAACGAAGTCGAATTATGAGGTATTGCAGGGAAGCCAGGAAAGATAATAAGCTCTAATGTCATGACAAAGCTTCTAAAGACAGAACAAAGAGGCATAATTGCACAATTATTCTCACTAGAAGTTCCAACATCAAAATCATCTATTTCTACAGATCTCCAACAAGTCTTGGACAATCATTCCAAGGTGTTTGAAACTCCCGAAGTAATCCCACCTATTCGTGATCATGATCATGCTATTCATTTGATTCCAAGAAGTGTTCCTCCAAACATCAGGCCTTGTAGATATCCTTATGTCCAAAAGAGCGAAATTGAATGTATGATTGCAGAAATGTTAGAGGTGGGTATAATTCAGCCTAGTCAAATTTTTTTCTTTGCTCCTATAGTATTGGTATACAAGAAGGATGGATCATGGCGTAGGTGTTCGGATTATAGGGAGCTCAATAAGCTCACCATTAAAGATAAATTTCCCATTCCTGTGATTGATGAATTATTGGATGAATTACATGGAGAAATTTATTTTACCAAGTTGGATCTCTGTTTAGGATATCATCAAATTAGAATGAAGACTGAAGATATTCCAAAAACAACATTTCGAACTCTTGAGGGTCATTATGAATTTTTGGTCATGCCTTTTGGCCTTACCAATGCACCTTCTACATTTCAAGGGTTAATGAATTCCATTTTCAAACCCTTCCTTAGAAAATTTGTGCTAGTATTTTTTGATGATATACTAATCTACAGCAAGTCTTGGAAGGATCATGTTCAAGATGTTGACAGGGTGCTCAAACTATTGCAGGAGAAACAATTATATGAAAAAACATCCAAATGTTTCTTTGGAGTACAAGAGGTGGAATATCTGGGTCATATTGTATCTCATGAGGGTGTTATGGTAGACCCTAACAAAATTAAAGCCATTAAGGAATGGAAAGTCCCCACAACCATAAAGCAGTTGCGAGGATTTCTCGGGTTAACAAGGTATTATTGCAAGTTTGTTAAGAATTATGGGAGAATAGAAGCACATCTAACAACATTATTGAAGAAATATGCATTTTCATGGACTCCTAAAGCAACTAAGGCCTTTGAACATCTTAAAGAGGCAATGTGCCTAGCATCGGTCTTAGCTACGCTAGACTTCACAAAAACCTTTATTGTGGAATGTGATGCCTCAGGAAATGGAATTGGTGCCGTTTTAATGCAGGAAGGAAGACCCATTGCTTTTGAAAGTCGTCCAATCAAAGGAAAGTATTTACAGAAACCTATTTATGATAAGGAAGTGTTAGAAATATTGCATGCACTAAAGAAATGGCGAACTTACCTCATGGGAAGACACTTCAAGGTAAAAACTGATCATGATAGTCTTAAACGCTTTTTGGAACAAAGACTATCTTCAGAAGAGCATAAAAAATGGGTCACAAAGATGTTGGGTTATGACTTTGAAATAATCTACAAACAAAGGAAGCTTAATGTTGTTGCAGATGCACTCTCAAGAAAGAATGAAGTGGTGGAAGCATTGTTTGTGCCATTTCTATTATCCAACCAGATTGGATAACCGAAGCAAGAGATGAATGGAAGAAGGACAAAGAAGTGTGGATACTCATTCAAAAGTTGCAGCAAGATCCTAGTATATTTGATACATTTAGTTGGAAAAATGATTCTTTATGGTACAAAGATTGCTTATATCTTTGTAAGAATTCCCAACTAAAACAAAAGATTCTTTTGGAATCGCACACTTCTCCTTTAGGAGGACACTTAGGATTTTTAAAAACCTACCACAGGGTGAAGAAATATTTTTTTTGGGATGGCTTTAAATCTGATATTCAAAAGTTTGTGGCGGAATGTTTGGTTTGCCAGCAGAATAAAGTTGAGACAATTAAGACCCCAGGACTTCTAAAACCTTTATCCATTCCAAGTCAATGTTGGGAGGAGATTTCAATGGATTTTATCACAGGTTTACCTAAGTCCGAAGGAAAGAGTGTCATCATGGTGGTAGTTGATAGACTTACCAAGTATGCAGACTTTTGTGCATTATCTCATCCATTTAAAGCAAGTACAGTTGCTACCACATTTATGGACACAATTCAAAAGCTACATGGGAACCGAAGGGTTATTGTGAGCGACAGAGATCCCATTTTTACTGGAAATTTTTGGACGGAGTTATTTTCTTGTTTGGGTACTCAATTCGATCATAGGTCATCTTATCATCCTCAATCCGATGGTAAAACTAAGATAGTAAATAAATGTTTGGAAGGATATCTTCGTTGTTTTGTATCTGATAAACAAACACAATGGGTCAAGTGGTTACCTCTCGCTGAATGGTGGTATAACACTTCCTTCCATACTGCAGCAAAAATGACCCCATTTATGGCACTTTATGGGTATCATCCACCATCCATCACATCATCTTTAAGGGAAAATTCGAAGGTTCAAGCAGTGGAAGATCACATCGAGCATCAGCAAGAAGTTCTCCAACTCTTAAAGGATAACCTGAATTTGGCACAAAATCGAATGAAACAACAAGTAGATCAACATCGCAGCGAGAGAAGTTTTGATGTAGGAGACTGGGTATTTTTACAACTACAACCATACAAACAAATGTCCCTCAAGCAAGCTAAGAAGGATAATAAATTATCGCCAAAGTACTATGGTCCTTACAAGGTGTTGCAAAAGATTGGTACTATGGCATACAAATTGGAGCTTCCCGCTTCTTCACGAGTGCATCCAATTTTCCATGTTTCATGCTTAAAGAAGGTTATAGGTGAAAATCTTCCAGTTCAAACAATATTGCCAGAACTTGATGAGGAAGGAAAAATCATATTGGAACCTGAAGCGGTCATGGAAACAAGAAATCGACAGCTACGGAATTGATCAATTTCAGAGTATCTCATCAAGTGGAAGAACTTACCCACTGAAGATTCTACATGGGAGGATGATAATTTTATACAGAAGCACCTAGAGCTACTCAAGCGTTGAGGACAACACTTTTTTGAAGGAGAGGGGCATTTTAGGTCCCTATATTACTAGTATAGTCCCTTATTGTTGTTAGTGTAACCCCCTTATTGTTATTATTGTACCCTTGTAACCCCCATATTGTTATTATTGTGTCCTTAAATTATTATTGTTAGGTCGGCTAGGATTACATTGTGGCCCCATGGACTCCTATATATAGAAAGGAGGTTTTGTAATTTGTATCATCCAATAATTGTTCATTCATGTAATGTATTGGAGGTTGCCCCCTCGAAGTGGCTTATTTATAAGGCATTGATATCTCTTTTCTTCTATTTTTGGAGCTGGTTTCACAACACATTATCAATTTGTGCCTGATTGAAATCCAATAATACATAAATAAATTTAACATAATCAGAAAACCAAACTACATCACATTATCAAACATACCAGAATGCAATGAATAGTAGGTAGAAGAATAAATAAAATGAAATGCGTCTATTGGGGTAATAGGCTCATACAATTCCACTTGTGAATTTGTTTCCTCTCTTAAATTAACTACCAATGTATGTATTAGTGAAGAACCTAAACATGAGATATCTTCTAATACAAAGCGATGTTCATTATCATGAGGAGATTCAGTTAATGATGGGGAAAAAATCTCTTTACTAATGATAACATCTCTTGAAAATTGATCACGAGTAATTGAACTAAGATAAGATTGATCGAGAACATGATTATCAGATTCAGATTCATTCTCTTTAAATTATAAAATCATTTTAACATCTCGAAAAGAAAGTTGACTATCTCCATTTAAATTTTCTTCCTCATTAGAAGGAAACATCAATGAAAAAGAATTATCATGAACAAGAGTTGTATGATCTAAAATATCGTGTTGCTCCTTATCTAAAAACTGATATGTTTCTACAACTTCTAAAACTTCAAGATCATCATGAAAATTCAAATCAATATGTGCATGAGTATTAGTGTTAGATTCAAATTGGTTGTTAATTGATTGATCTTTTTCTTGTGAAAGTGAAACTAGATATCAAAACTAGTTGCAAAATATTTTGATGATTCACCATTCTCTTTCCTTAAATTATTCAAACCTTCTTCCAATTCATCAAAATAAAAAATATTAAAATCTGATATAAAATCAATTAGAAACTTTGACTAGGAATGAATGTAAATTACCAAAAAATATTCAAACCAATACTTGACCTGACCTTGGAAGGTGAGAACAAATAATCTACAACAACATTAGGATACAAAATATTATGCGTTCAACATTTATGAATAAATTTGGAAAGATGATCATTTGCAGATGTGATCCCTTCAACATCATAGGTGAGTCCTAACAAGAGGGAAAGTGTCTTGTTGGAAACCTTAAGTAAATCAAAATCAAAAGCATGTTCCAACACACGGTTGGGAGCAGGAGTTATTGTTTCGAAGAACATTGCTCGTACTTTTATAGTGTTGAGATTGTGTGTGGTGGGGGTAGCATCAGATGTGCTCTAGATCCCAAAATTTGTGGAGGGACTAGAGTACACATGATCTACAAGACCCAGAAAGGGATTTGGGAAATTTCATTTGGTTTGGGAGATATTTAATTAATTAATTATTGTAATGTATTTCCTAAGTCTAAACTTAGAAAAATTAAATAATTAAAGTTAATTAAATTAAACATGTGATGAAATTGTCTTAAGTCACATGGATCAAGCTTTCTTTTAATATTAGCCATTGATTCAAGATCTAATCATGGTTGTTGTTTTCCCAACGAGAAAAGTATAAAGGAAAGGCTTGGGGCCATTTGTAAAGATACACAGAGGCAGAGCACTGAAGCTAAGCTGAGATTCTAGGGCAGGGTTTGCTAAGAATTCTCAGAAGTGTTTCAGCTGTAGAGAGGGGAGTTTAGGCAAAGGGGATGGTCTGATCCCAGTGCCTAAAATCAGAAAGAGGCAGAGAGCATCTTCCAGAGGTAGCACAAAGAAGCAAGAGTAGCAGCAATATAGAGGGCAGTAGCTACGCAATGCAGAGGCTGCTTAAACTACGCAGGTGCTGCACAGTCTCTCTCAGGGCAGCATTAGGCAGCAGGAGACCCTCAGGGGTTATGTAGAGACCCTCAGGGGTTATGTAGAGACCCTCAGGGGTAGCGTAGGGACTGTGTCACCAAGTTTGGGGTTACACAACCCTCTCCATGCCAATGCAGAGGGACACAGAGGTTGCAGAGGTTGACGCAGGGGATTTAGGGGCAGCGCTGGGGTTTCTATGGCCAAGATCTGGTTGAGTCCTGTAAATCCCGTTTGAGGGTGTGGATCTATCAATATTTTGGCTATAGAACAGTAGGAGAGAGCATATATATATTTCCTTTTTCGAGTTTTCTAGATCTAGAACCCATATTTGATGTATTCAGAAATACTCTTAATAATAAAACCCTCCAACAGCCAACAAACCAGTTTTCCCGCATTGGGTTTTTCGGGGACTATTGTCAGAAAATCCTTGTGTCACTTTGTCTATGTGTGCATGTACTTTTTATAGATATGAATTGGTGAAAGTCTATTATGTGTTTTTCTTTGATATTAATCTGAATTTTTAGCTTAATAACTTAGTTAAGTTGGAGGAGCATAACCAGATCTAACAATAGATTTCTACATAAGTAACATTCAGAAATTTTCACATGGTATCAGAGCAATTACAAATCTAGGAGGGTCACCAACAGATGATTGAAGGATCTTGCTGCAGAAAGTAGCAGGAAGTGTAGCAACAACAGTTGTAGAAGGGCAGATCTAAATGGACAACGCAGTTTCAGAGGGAGCAGAGTTACGTAGAGGGCAGGGTGACGCAGTCTTACACTGTCTCCTAATAGGCCCACACACTTACTGCGCAGAGGCAATGCTGGGATTTTTTGAAGCCAACCAGAGTGATGCAGGTCTGAAGCTATCAGATCCATAAGTTCCTGAAGAAGAGCTGCAGAAATTCAGAAGGTGCCGGTGGGGTTAAATTTATGAAGTTTTCATAATTTTAGCCTAAGCACTAGTAACAAAGAGAGGGAAGAGATCAACTTCTCAGAGAGTTTCTGGCCAAAGAAACTTGCAGATCGATATGAGGATTGAAGGGAGCTGAATCATTGTTTGATTTGGCAGATTTCAAAGAAGGGGAATCAGTTATCAGAGGGAGCAGAAGGTGCCTGTTTTGCCAAGGACCTTAGATCTAGATCTCTAGCACAGAGAAAAGGAGCTCCAAAAGATTTATGAGAAGATGGCTCCTCATGGAATACATTATCAGGACAAACTGGATGGCCTATCCAACTTTTCAGTTTGGACGGCTAGAATCTTGATAGTTCTAGAGGCATATCATCAAAGAGACCATGCAAAATAAGTCTTGGCCATGCCGACTGATGTAGATCTCCCGAGGAAGCATAATGAAGCTGCGGGACATGCCAAGTGACTGATAATGGATGGAATTAAGGACCATATTTTCCCACATATAGCTGAGAAGAAAAAAAATAATGAGATGTGGAAGGCCTTAACGTCCATATATGAGGGAAAGTTTGTCCAGAGGAAGATGCTTCTAGAGACTCAGATGCGGTCATTCATAATGACCAAGGGGGAATACATGGAACATTTTCTATTCAGGTTATAGTTGATCAAAGACCAGTTGACTGCCACGGGTGCAAAGGTGGAGGATGATTTGATGGTCAAGAATGCTCTCAATGCAGTCACAGATGAGTGGTAAACCTTTGTCCAAATTATCTTGGTTAGAGAGGACCTTCCCGACTGGGACAACTTGTGAGAAATCATGCATCAAGAAGAACTCTGCAGAATCACCAAGAAGTAGTACAATACGGGATCGAGTAAGGTGAAGAAGCAAGATGAAGAAGGAAGATGAAGAAGATGCAGCCTTGGCATCAAAGAGGCAACAAGGAAAGAAGAAGAAGGATCTGTCAAAGATCAAGTGCTTCCAGTGTGCTGAATTAGGAAATTTCACCAACAGTTGTCCTCAGAATAAAAAGGACAAGGAAGATTCTTCTTCCAAGGTTATTATGGCAGATGATGGGTCAGAATATGATGTAGCCATGAGCACTAATGAACCATGAAAGTTGGGTGACATGGATATGTAGAGCAGCTACATAATTATGGCAGGATCCTTGAGCAACTCATCTCTTGGATCACATCTGAGTTACTAGAGCCTTAAGACAATAGCGGGAGAAGTGGAGCAGTGGGTGCATAGATCACATATGAAGCAAAGGTAGATCTGAAGGCTGGAAGGAGCAGCGCAGTGCAGATTCAGTAGCAGCGTAGAGGAAGCAACAATGTAGAGGCAACAATAACATAGGGGATGATGTGACTTTAGCAGCGCAGAGCAGAGTTGCAAAAACGTAGGGGCTTCAGGAGGATAGCGCAATTCAGAAGTAGCATGAGAGATTTCAACACAAGGGGATGATGTGACTTCAGCAGTGCAGAGGGAGTATGCTTACGTAGTGCAGAGATGTAGATGTGCATCATCCTTCAGATTTCAGCACAGATCAGCAGTTGATGGAGCTTCAGTGATAAGGCTGCAACCCAACTAAGTTGTCTATCAAAGATTGGGTAGGAGAGTCAGTTGTTTCTCTCAACAACTGAAGTTGCAGTGCAACAGTTAGCAGTGGTAGTGCTATGGGCAACACAGATGCAACAAATTAAGAGGGAGCTGTAGTACAAATGTGGCAGTGGCAGTGACAATGTCATGGGCAGCAGTAAAAAATGGAAACAATGGTGCAGTGTTGAAGGGAAGCAGTCACAACATCAACAACACAGAAACCGGTGCCCAAAATCTTATGATACATGGTGTGATGTATTGCTAGAGCACACTTCATGCTAAGAGGGAGTGCTTAGATTTTGTGTAGTGGGGGTAGCATCGGATGTGCTCTAGATCCCAAAATTTGTGGAGGGACTAGAGTACACATGATCTACAAGACCCAGAAAGGGATTCAAGATATTTCATTTGGTTTGGGAGATGTTTAATTAATTAATTATTTTAATGTATTTCCTAAGTCTAAACTTAGGAAAATTAAATAATTAAAGTTAATTAAATTAAACATGTGATGAAATTGTCTTAAGTCACACAAATCAAGCTTTATTTTAATCTTAGCCATTAATTCAAGATCTGATCATGGTCGTTGGTTTCCCAACGAGAAAAGTATAAAGGAAAGGCTTGGGGTCATTTGTAAAGATATACAGAGGCAAAGCACTAAATCTAAGCTGAGATTCTAGGGCAGGGTTTGCTAAGAATTATCAGAAGTGTTTCAGCTACATAGAGGGGAGTTTAGGCAAAGGGGATGGTTTGATCCAAGTTCCTAGAATCAACAAGAGGTAGAGATCAACTTCCAGAGGCAGTGCAGAGAAGCAAGAGTAGCAATAGTAGAGAGGGCAATAGTTGCAAAACTTCAACTACATAGGTGCTGCGCAGTATCTCCCAGAGCAGCGTTAGGCAGCAAGAGACCCTCAGGGGTTACACAGAGACCCTCAGGGGCAGTGTATGGACTGCATCACCCAGTCTGGGGATACACAATTCTCTCCAAGCCAGCGTAGAGGGGCATAGAGGCTGACGCAGGGGCTTCAGGGGTATCGCTGGGGTTTCTAGGGCCAAGATCTGGCTGACACCTATAAATCCCATTTGAGGGTGTGGATCAATCAATATTTTGGCTTCAGAACAATAGGAGTGCTATAGATCTATATTTTCTTTGTCGGGTTTTCCAGATCTGGAACCTAGATCTGATGTATTCAGAATACTCTTAATAATAAAACCCTCCAGCAGCCAATAGACTGGTTTTCCCGCATTGAGTTTTTCCGGGGACTATTGTCCAAAAAATCCTTGTGTCACTTTGTCTATGTGTGCATGTACTTTTTCTAGATATGAATTGGTGAAAGTTTGTTATGTGTTTTGCTTCGATATTAATCTGAATTTTCAGCTTAATAACTTAATTAAGTAGGAGGAGCATAACCAGATCTAACAATAGATTTCTGCATAAGTAACATTCATAAAGTTTCACATCTAGTACGTAAGAAATGACACAAAATGGAAGAAATATAAAACTTGAATAATAGAGGTTAAGGGTTAAATAATTTAACTATTAAGATTCCTTAAGCCCTCCTTCTAGTGCCATTTTGTTGACGGAGACATTGACACGCTTACATCAATAAAGGAGATGTAACCCGAACCATATCTCTTTAATAACCCAAGTCATTTGGAATGGCCACCTTCGATGGGTTTAACGACTATGTTGGTCATTGATCCTTCTGGAGGAAGAGGATTCAACCTAAATACTATCCTAATCCTAATCTAAGTCTAAAATTGTTATATACCTACTTGAGTTATGTTAATTCTAGTAAAGGAAACTAGATCATTTAGAAATAAAACCGAGTTTATATATATATATATATTAAAAATCAAAGTTAGAATCAACAAAGTTAAAACTATTGTACAATATCTACAATTTATTATACAACAACAAAATTAGGCTAGAACAAAAATGTAATAACACAGTAAGAAAAGAATGAAACTGTCAAAATATAATAACTGTATTATTTAAATTGAAACTAAGTCCTATTTGTAAGAAGAGAAATGACTATTTCTTTTCTTAATGTAATTAAGAATAGAAAGAGTAACTGCAATAATTTGAGAAACTCGTATTGTTAAGTAACCAAAGTTTTAAACTCTGCTTGCTTTTTCAGATTATTTTTACACTAAGAAAAGGAACAAAACTAACTATTATAACAATCCTAATCAATGATTGGCCAACGCTTGAGTGAAAGAGTAATGGCAATAAATGATATCCTTTAAATGATTCTCATACTTTCATACATAATTAATGAGCCAAATAAATTAACCACAATATCAGAATTGAAATAAACAATAAATATTTTATTCATTGACTCTAATTCATATAAAAGGACCGAATATCATAATTAGCTTGACAATTTTTAAAGCGAATTAATGATCGAAATCAAATTGTTCTTCCTAGAATACTAGCCGTTGAAGATGAAAATTCTATTTAAAAAAAAAAAATTTGAGTAGATGTATTACAGTAATGGAGAAATGCAACAGAAAAAATTCGTTTGCTAGAGATTCAAGTCATTTAACAAAAAACGAATATATTTCGCGAATTAAAATATAAAATGAAATTATAAGATGAATATGGAAATAAGAGAAACCAAGACACGTATGGAATCAAACCACATAAAATTCTTGTATTAACATTCCTTCCATAGTCAATAGTAACAACACTTCTATGTTTGAAAATAATAATTCCTCTCTCACCCCCTCTTTTCTTCTTCAAAATGAGGATTTTATATAACTTATGTTTTTAAGTCATATCCCTAACAAACTTAAAACTTAAAAATTGCCTTTTTACTAAAATAATAGAAACTTATTTGTTTAGGCCTCATGGCCAATCTGGAAATAACAAGAGACCAACAAGATAACTAACAGGAGACTGTCGTTGACAACTTCCAGAATTGTGGGTAAAACATGTATGTCCATCCTATGACTATGGTAAAAACAAACCTTAATCAGTAAAATAGCTTGTTAGCAAATAAAACATCAATTAGAAAGAGAGATACAATGCAAAGTAGGGATGTTACCGAATTTGATATTCTGTAACATCTCTTTTAAATTAAAAAAATCAAAATCAAAATGAAATCGTACCTGTTAATTTTGGGCAACTAGGTCCAAAATCCATGTTTCACTACTCATATGATGATGATTATATATTTTTTGTATTCCTCTTTCGGAGAGGTGCAAGATTGATCTAAAGATCATGATGAGCATAACATATATTTTGAATTTATTTTCCATAGATGTGCAAGGTCGGCCAGATTTGTATTGTAGGCTCACAAGCCCTACAGATGTGTCACACACCCTCATTGATGGATATAAATTGGAGATAGATGATGTCCATTTCATCATCAAATCATCACACACATTCATATTTTGATATGATTGGTTCACATAGCCTAGGAGAGGCTTCCCTCCCTCACACGTGTGAATTTGAACATGAAGAAAGTTGTTGTAATTTTCGGATTGTTTCTAGGGTTTCTAGACAACGTTGACTTTGGGTCAACTCTTGGACTTTGACTGCGTTTTTTGGGTAGAAATTCTGATTTCTTGAGGCCGCATTGGAGGTCACATAAATCGAGGAGAAGATTTGACTTTGACTGTTGTCTGTTGACTGCGTCATTGACTTTTGCGTTGACCATATTGGGTTGACTTGCGTTTCCTTTTTGGAGCTGTCTTTGAGGAGTGTGTGTGACACTTGGAGGAAGGATGATTTGCCTATTGGAGAAGTTGGTTTGAGAAACTCAAGACTTTACTGGCTAGGGAATCTTGTTGACTGTTGTAACAAACATTTATCTATCCATTCACTAGATTAGGAGAATTACAAATTCTGATATATTATTTGGCTTGTCTTTTGTTGATCTATTATTATGTTCTATCAACATTTTACTTTCATGTTTATGTGATTTCTAAATTGAATTGGGCCTATAAGGAAGATTGAAGTAAAACTGCATTAAGCATAGAACATACCATGGCTATCTAAATTTAACATGGAATCAGAGCTGAGGTGAAGACAAAGCCCAAGATAGTGTGAAAAGAAATCATTGAAGAAGAAGTCCTATCAAGGATCAATGGCCTCCAGATACAAGGGTTTCAAGTCTGATGATAGGTTGACTAACAATTATGATTATCATGCATGGAAGATGTCCTTGGATTTGGCTTTGGAAGACAAAGATGTCATGGACTATGTGCAAGGGAAGATCCATGAGCCTCCATCAAATGCATCGACTACCACAAAGACGAAGTATAGAAAAGGGGAAATCAAAGCAAAGATGACTATGAGGGATTCAATACATCAACACTTGGTTGCTTACATCTTCAAGATGGGCACATATAAAGAGATGTATGATAAGATGGTTAGCATGTTTAGGGCTAGCAATGCTAATCAAGTTCTTTTCTTCAATAACAAGTTGAAGAATATCAAGAAGGGAAAAGATGAATCCATCCAATCATATTTTATGAGGCTCATAGAAATACATAATGATATCCTTGCCATAGGAGAAGAAGTAGATGATTGAGAGATCGTCCTCATTTTTCTTGGAGGACTTCCCAGAGACTGGTATGTATTTAATACTATGTTTCGTAATAATAATTTGATTCCTAATTTGGATGAATTACTGACGAGATGCACTCAAGAGGAGACAATAATGATGGAGAGAGACCATCCCTCTAATGGAAATTAAGGTGACCCTACTGCCTTCACCGCTCATGAAAAGTAGAAGAACCATGGTGGCCCGAGAAATCAAAACCATGGAAGAATGGGGCCCAAAGGAAGGAAGGCAAGATGTTACACTTGTAACAAGACTGGTCACTATGCAAGAGAGTGCCCCAAGAGAAGGGATTGTCCCAAGGATTATGACAGCAACAACATCAGGGGGAATGGAAATCAAAGGAACAACAGGTTCAAAGGAAAGAGGAAGGCTCCCTCTGATCGAAGTGGAAATGGGAAACCTTTCAAGAGGTTAAGGAATTCCACGTACGATGAATATAATGTTGTTGATAATAAGAAAAATAAATGTATTCTTGTATCTTCCCTCTCTACTACATCTCCTCCCAACACTCTGGATGTCTCGTTGATTGATAGTGGTGCTTCAAGGCACCTTACTGGTTATAAATAAACCCTCTCTTATTTGATTGAGAATGATACTAATTTAGAAATTATCCTTGGAGATAATTCCACCTATCCCATGAAAGGGACAAGGACTGCGACCCTTCATCTATCTCAAGGTCAAGTCCTCTGCTTACAAGATTCAAGGTGGAATTCGTTGATGGAAAGGTATGCATCTAGAAGTAGAAATTAAAATAAGCTCTTACTATTGGTTTAGAGTTGATGCACTCTACCAGGTTGGAGGAAGTCCGATGGGGGCTATGTCATGTGATACAACTCTTCAAACTGAGCTATGGCACTGGAGGTTTGCACACCTTCATTACAAAGCACTTCCCAAAGAAAGGAAGGTGGTGACAGGGATGCCTGAGTTTAAATATGATCATGAAGGTATATGTCAGGGTTGTGCCAAAGGGAAGCATACAAAGGGACCATTCCCCTCAAGTGTCACAAAGACATCTGATATCTTGCAATTGATACATTCTGATTTATCTGGTATTCTGCCCATAACATCCTCGGGAGGATGTTCCTATTACATGAATGTTATATATGACTTCTCTTGCAAGACCTGGATATATTTATTGAAGAATAAGGATGAAGCATTCAAATCGTTTTGTACCTTCAAGGCCTTAGTAGAAAATCAAACCGGGAAGAAAATCAAAATTTTGGGGACTGATAATGGGACCGCGTATGAGTCAAATGAGTTCAATGACTTTTGTAGGGAAGCTGACATTAAGAGGGAGACCACAACTATGTATACTCCTGAGCAAGATGATGTTGCTCAAAGAAAGAATAGGACCATTGTGGAAGTTTCCCCTGCCATGCTATAGGACCAAGGTATTCCAAAGCTTCAATGGGGGTAAGTTGTGAAAACTGTTGTGTACATTCAAAATAGATGCCCACATTCCTCTTTGGACTCCAAAACTCCCGAAGAAGTCTTCTCTGGTAAGAAGCATGATGTCTCCCACCTTAGAGTTTTTGGAAATTATTTTCATGTGCCAAAAGAAAATAAAAGCAAGCTGGATGCTTTTGGAAAAAGGGAATGTTTGTGGGCTACAGTGAAACCTCGAAGGCATATAGAACCTATGTGCTTGGTCAAAGAGAAGTGGAGATATGCCACGATGTCACCTTCGATGAAGATTCTGCCCTCAAGAAAGTAATAATATTCCTAGCTTAAAGGAAGAAAAAGAAGAAGAAGAAGAAGAAGAAGCTGGAAGGTAGGAAGAACTGAAGGATGAACCTATGCCTGATGTTGAAGGACCAATGGATCCTGTTAGCACTCTGCCATATTTGCAAGGCTGAAGAAGGAATCCCAACATAGGTAACCACAGACCAAACTTTTGGCTTGGTATCTAGCCTTACCAAGTTGGAGAGGGCTCTGTCCACAAGGTCACAGCCAAGAGGGTTGGAGGAATTATGGTTTTTAGGCTAGATAATGAGTTCAAGGGTTTTTTGATTTGATTTGGTTGGGTTCATTGGATGAAGAAATTAGGTCAAGGGAGCTAGGTTAGGCCAAATGAGATAGGGTTGTAGGGATTCAATGGGTCAAGGTAGGCATGAGGCTTACCACTTAAATATGATTGTGATGGGATGGTTTTGATACTGAGGAGAAGCTAGGAAGAGCATGGGAGATGTATTCTTCCTAAATAGAGGAAAATAAACAAACTATGATCAATTTCCCAAAACAGAGCATGAGCAAGCATGTGTTATGCCTATCTAACTTGAAAGAGATCATACCATAGATATGTAATGAACATGAATAAAATACATTATAACATATGAAACTAAATAAAAAACAGTGATAAACATCATACCACAAGTATCCCAAAAAATAGCTACAACTCTTCTTTATTAACTGGCCAAAACTGAGAATAATAGTTCCTTGATCAACAAGCTAACATCCAAACTGATTCCAACCCTTGCTAAGAGTGAAAAAGCAGACTAAATAGACATCAAAACCACCTTCAATCATCCTCATGGGTCGAATCCATGAGGTGAGGAAGAGATCCACAAAATACTGAACTGAAAGATGGAGTATAGGATGGTCCAAGTGACTCATTCCTAATTACATTCAACTGATTCGTTATGACTCAATGATGAATTTTACACAATGAATCTACCCCTAGGTAACTTATCCTTGAAATAATTACATTTACCATGATCAATTACACAAGTAGAAACATGATTTCTTGAAGAAAAGTCAAAATTTCAGAGAAACTTGGAAAAAAATCAGCAAATTGGTCATCTGCGACCTCCAATGTGCATTTGTGCCTTGGCAGTGTCATTAGTGATCTACATGTTCAGGGCCATTTGACTAACCTACAGGTGTCCAAATCAGGCCCAAGATGGCTTGTTGGAAATCCCTACCTATCCCATTTCTGAATATTCCTCAAGTTTCAAAAATGAAGGCCATTTGCCGCTCAAAAAATCATTCTCCCAAGACTGGTATTTACGCAGCGCCTAGGTCAAAACATGGGCATAAAGGTGATTTTTTGGTGGTTCTTTGAGCTTTTCACCTATCAAAACTGCAAACCAAGGCTGGAAACATGGTTTTATGAGATGCATTGGTCTTTAGGAATCCAATGGTACCTTTATTTTCCTTAAAAAGTGCCCCAGTCATTTGTGTAGCGCCTAGGGCACTGCGCAAATGACCAATTTTCTACTAAATGTCTGTCCCAAAAAACTCAGAAATTTCCATATTTTGCAAAAAGTTTGGAAATGCCTCAAATTTTTTAGAATGGATGATGATGATGATATGGCTAGGCTTGTAGGGAAGCCTCAGCAAGAGTGTGCAATTTCTTCTTCTCCTTCATGGTCAAATCTTCAATTTTTGCATTGGCTCTTTTGAGCTTGGCCATTGCAATTTTCTCCTTCAGTGCATGGTGTTTGAATTTCCTCCTCAATAGGTCATTATCCTTATTTGCCTTTGCTATAAAATTCTCCAAGTTCTGATTGGCTCTATCAAGCCATGACTCCCTGTTTTCATTGATCACAATAGCAAGCTGCTTATTTAGGGTTAACTGATCAACAAGCTCAACCTCCCTTTTCCTCTCTAGAGCTAGAGCTATTTTCAACCCTCTAGTTCTAGGTTTCTTCCTTGGTGCTTTTTCCTCTTCATCAAAAAGTAAGAGATACTTCTCAAATGTTTCATCTAGCATGGCTTTGGCTATTTATGCCTCCCTTTGAGCAGTGACACACTTGGCCTCATCAATGATTTGTTTAGTTTTCAATTGCTCATTCTCTTGCTCAAGGAGGTTTATAACATTTCTGGCCCTGTCAAGATTAGTTTGAAGCTCCTTAATCTTGACATCATTTCCTTTGATAGTCGCATTTGTGATTTTTTCATTTTCATCCTCATTTAGGTCAACAAGTTGAAATTCTTGTTCTGTTTCATGAGTGTCCTCCTCATCATGAATGACTGGCTCAATGAGATTCTCTTTGCCTTTGTCCACCTGCTGTGTTGCTTTAGAAGGCATGGAACCTTCCACTCCATGTGGAGAAAACACATTCTTGTGGCCTATCTAGTAGGTTTTTGGCAATGGCTCAGCCTCAACCATACTAGCCCATTTAGGCTCAATGTCCTCAATCGTGCTAGGTGACCCAAAATCATGATGAGATGGAGATGAAGGAGGTGAAGGGGATTGATCTCATGATGATGAATGTGCTATGGGCTGAGATGGAGGGATGGGAGTGGATGGTTGGGATGATGAAGGGACATTTTGTGCATGCTGAGTGGATGGCTCATTGAAAATATCATTAGCTATGAAGGTTCTCCATGCAATGTTTAGTTGATTGATATGGTGGAGGACTATGATTTTTATGAGGGAATGATGAAATAGACTTCTCATTTTTGTTCATACTCCTTTTTCTAGGCAATGTATGCCATCTTCTCTATACTCCAGAAAATATAATAGTGTATGTTAAGAATCCATACCCTAGTGAAATGAATTAAGAGTCGAATGTGATAGGAATAAAGCCTTGAAAATCTACTTTCATATAAGTATTTCATGATTATCTTCATCATTGGGGCATATCTGTCTAGGAGGTGAGAAAAAGGAAATAACCTCTTTGTTTTATTTTGGTGTCTTGGTTTTAAGAAGAAGTCAAAGTCCAATTTCTTCAAATTACCTTTCTTGAACCACTTCTCCCCAACATTTGGGATCCCGATGGCAACTGAAATAATAACAATGGACAGAGTAAAAGTGACACCAGATAATGTAATGTGGTTGTCATGGAGTCCATATGATGGTGTTGGACCCTCTGAATTTTCTCGCAAAAATCATAACAACCAACATGTTTGAAGCATGTCACAATCAATGGAGAAGCCAAGGGTTCCCTAGTGTTCGTAGGTTCAATTCTGAGCACTCTTCCGCCTTTATGTGGCCACCTCACCTCTATTTCCTTTCCTTCACTAAATGATGTGTTTTATTCCTTTGTTTCCATGGTGTTTTTGTCAAAAACCTAGGGATTAGGAAAGGGAAATGGGAAAGGGAAAATGAGGGAGATATTTTCTAGGGATGTGTGAAAAAGGGAAGGGATAGGGAGTAGTAATATGAGAGATTTAGGATAAGGATTTAGGGATTGGTATCCTATGTAGATGTAACACCTAGGGATTAGGGTTTTGGGAGAAAGTTATAGGAAAAGGGAATTTTGAAAATGAGGGATTTGGGAATGGGTTTTTATAAGTGTGGGAAGGATGCAAAGGGTAAGGGGGTGAATTTTTGGATTTTTCATAAGTGTAATGGGATACTAGGGTTTTTTCCTCAATTCAAACACCAAATTACAACCTCAATTTACAAGAATTCAACACATAAACTTATGAAAATGGGTTTTAATGGCATGAGCATCTTACTGGTCTGCTGGAGGTCAAATGAGTGAGTTAGTGGAGCTTTGAAGACAATTTTTCACCACTTGAACACTTTCTAGGGATTTCTGGTCATTTGCACCATGAAAAAAGCGTGTGTGCCCTTGACTAAGTGTTTTATCCCTTGCTCAAGCGTTTGCGCCTTGAACTGGTTATATGCGCATTGCCTCCAGTATTTTCTCCCTCTGCTCAATTTCTTCACCAATTTCGCCCAAAAACTCGAAAATTTGGTCTCTTAGAGTGCTTACTAGATGTTTGGAGGAGGAAAATGAATTTGAATTGGTGTCATTGAGTCATAAATAGCTAAGTGAATTTTAATTTGAATTGAAAAACCCACTTTTCTAATGTCTCATTTAAATTTTTTGAAAAATTTTGCTGACTACCCTTTCATTTGATTTTTCTTCTTTGCAGGATGATGTTGCTAAAGTTTGGCACTTTTCACTTTCAATTTGGCATATGTGATTTCAGTTTGCAGCTAGGGACATAAATTATTACATATTCTGAGCATACAAGTACATAAAAAATGAAATAAATTAAAACTCTGTTTTTGAATACAATTACATTTAAGTATGAAAATCATACTTTAAAACCAAAATTACAACTTTAAAAATGATATTTACATGCTGATAATCCTCTGTAGATGATAATGAAATTTTTATTGAGTCACTCTCACACCTTTTTCTGACCTTATTGAGATGAAATGGTGCATTTTGGACTTTGAACAATGAAACCTAATGACCTAATGGGACCTTGAATGACCTGATTCCATGGTTGACTTTGACTGACATAATGCATAGTGAAATGAGGTTTTCAAAAGTGTTTTAATGCTCAACATAACATGAAGGTGGGCAAGCAGATGTGAAATTTTGAAGGAGAGTGAAGTTTTATGACTAGGGCTACCATCAATGAATCAATTTTTTGCATGACCTAATGGAATGATAAAGATTTTTTGAGTGAGACCCCTAAAATGAATATAAAAAGATTAATTTTGATAACTGATGGTAGAATGCATATTTTGACACTAACATCAGCCTTATTGGGGATGGAAGCTCCTTGGAGGTGTTAAGAACACCATAGACCAAGTGCCTAACCATTGGGACAATACGATCAAAAAGCTTCAAACTGAAATGCATGACTAAATACTGACAACTCAATGACACAAATTGATTTTGAAACTAACTTGAATTGACTCGAAAAATGACTCAAAACTTAACTTACTTTTCTAAAAACTTAACTTGAAATGGTAGAAACTCAATGAAGCTACATTGCCTTCACTTTAGGCTCCGGACTCCAGTGCTTTTCTACTTCACAATTGCAGGAATATCAAACTGATATATACAATGAGGATGAATTTTTTTTCATAGTTTCAGATAAAAAAAGATAGTGCTTCAGGAGCCTACCATTAACTAGCCCTCCTAACCAACTTTTCCCACCCATTTCTTCCAAGAGATATGCATTTTTCCAACAGAAGCTGCAATCTTAAAATGTCCTTTCCATAAATTATCGAACTTCCCGTGGTTACCCTTGTCTTCATTCCTAGTATCCCAATGGAGTACTACATCGCCGATCTTGAAATCATCTTGCTTGGTTTTTATGTCATATATTTTCTTGGTCTTTTCATGGAGCTTGGAAGTGTTCTGAAACACTTCTTCTCTTGTTTGTTACAGGTGAATCATTTGGTTTATGCGTCGTTTTATCTCATTTTCTTCACTTCCTGCTTCTTGTAAAATTTTCATGATTGGGATAACCAAAGAAGAAGGGAAAACTGTGTCCACACCATAAACTACCTGAAATGGAGACATGCCAATGGATTTCTTGTTGCTTACCTGATCTTCCCATAGTGCATTAATTAGGTTCTTGTGCTAATTCTTCTTATTTTCCTCCAACATCTTTTTTATTATGCTGATCAAAGACTTATTGGAGGATTCTGCCAATCCATTTCCCTACGGATAATATGTTGTAGAATGACCCAACTTAATGTTATACCTGTCACAGAATTCTTTCATCTTCTTTGATTTGAAGGCTGCAGCGTTATCCATGATGATCTTTCAAGGATAGCCAAACCAGGACAAGATGTTATTTTATAGAAACTGAATTATAACAGAGCCTATAGCTTGCATGGTTGGGATTGCTTCGATCCAGTTTGTGAAGTAATCTGTGGTGGTAAGTATCCATCTGTGTTGAGTGGATGAGGGTGGAAATATTTCATGAATAAAATCTAAGCCCCATTATTGGAAAGGATCTTCAAATGAAATGGGTTGTAATGGTAAAGGAAGAAGCTTACGTTTACCTTCGAAAATTTGGCATTCATGGCAGCTCATGATCATCTTGTACAAATCTGCAAAAAAATTTAGCCAATAGTAACCCACTCTCAGTACTTTTTTGGCCGTGGTTTTCCAGTATAAGTGACCTCCACAATATCCTTTGTGGAAATCCTTAATCACTTCTATGGACTCATCTTCAACCAAGAAATTGAGTAAAACTCCTACAGGATCTTTCCAGTAGAGTGCACTATCTAGTATGCAATATTTTGAAGCCTTAAGTTTCGAGGACATGCTCTTACTCTTTGACATGCTCGGTGGAGGGTTTAAATGTTGTAAAAGATAAATGATATCAACATATCATGGAGATGATGAAAAGAGATATGATACCTGAATAAGACTTACATCATCTTCCTCCTCCAATAGTGTTGATATGGGATTGATGTCAAGTGCATGTAAATTTGACTCAGCCATGAGCTTAGCTAAGCCTTTCCCTTTGATAAGCTTGGTCGGCTTGATCTCAAGGTCATACTCTAAGAGCGTTTTTATCCATCTACTTCTTCTTCCTTCTAGATCTATTTGCATGAGTACTTCTTTAATCACTGCATTTGGAACATATTCCAAAGTGCATAATATAATAATGAAATTCCTTGAGTGCCTTAACCAAAGCCAAGGCTTGTTTCTCGATAATGTTATATTAGAGGGTTGCATCCCTTATTGTGCGACTGAAGAATTCTATTGGCAACTCTGTTCCATCTTTTTTCTACATTAGCACCGTTTCCAAAGTATCCTCAGAAGAAAAAGAAAATATAATGAAATCTAGATAATAATTGAGACTTGTCAAAATTGGAGCAATGGTCAAAGAAAATTTCATCAAGCTGAATGAATTATGAGCATTTTCAGACCATTTTACATCATTCTCCTTATTCATCATGTTAGTTAACTCTCTAAGATGTTCTGCTAAATTGGGAATGAACCTACATAGGAAATTCATCCTATCGTTGAATGCTTGGAATTCCTTCTTATTACGAGGAAAATAAATTTGTTGTCTTGCTTCAACTCTAAAAGGATCTATCCAGATCCCATATTTTGAGATGATGTGACCCAACAATTTTCCTTCTTCGATAGCAAATAGGCACATTTTAGGATTGA